>CM053784.1:229923916-230523916 GCA_028749045.1 Cupressus sempervirens
ACGAATGAGTTATGAGTAGTATTAACTTCCATAGCTATTATTTCCATATTGCATTCAGATTAGAATCTTATTTGTTGATTTTAGCAGATTGGATGGCCCTAATTCAAAAAGAAAAACTTCTTTATTGCTTTAAAAATCTAGCCACATATCAAACAAGTGCTTCCCCACATTTCTTAAACTTCTTGTATTTTGAAATTGCAGGCAAGCACTAGCCGTTGATCTTCCTTCATATCAACGGCTAAGAGAAATAAAACATTTTATGGAAACAAGATTGCAATGCGTAATACAACTCATTTAATAAATATTCCAACCTGGCACACATCATCCCACTTTGGTCGCTACTGGTCCCACTTTGCCACATGTCACATTAGTGCTTCCCCACATTATTTAAATTTCTTACATCTTGAAACTGCTGGCAAGTGCTAACCTTTGATTACAATTGAATTGATGGTTATTGATTATTATACTTTGATGATCTCTAGTCAGCTACATTGACCAATAGGAACTCTCCATGTGAATTAATGCATTTTGACAAACTTCCATGCAAGCGGGTCCTATCATCCAACTTGACAAATAGAATAATGCTTTTCAACCATCGTGCTCTAACAAGTTTAACTACCATATTAAGTTTTAACAATTTTGCACCCCTAACATCATTACTACAAACTCAGCATGCATGTGTTATATTCTTACAAATGAAGGCACTTTAAATCATCAAATCCTTTACAAATAGGCATGACTCAACATTTTTCTCAAGGCTTGGCCCCACTATGCCACATGTTGAGTTAGCACTTCCTCGCATTGCTTAAATTTCTTGCACCTTGAAAATGTGGGCAAGCACCAACCTCTAATCTTGATTAGATCAATGACCATGAAATCTTGCATCTTTATAACATCTAGTCAGTCGGAATGACCAATGAAATGCTTCCCTTTTAATCTGACTTATTTGAGAACTACCACAAAAAATATGTCATTGTTACCCTCTAAAAAGGTTGGCTTATGATGTCATGTTTGCCACACGTCAGACTGGTGCTTCCCTGCTTTATCTATCTAGTGAGTAACTTTAAAATGTGGGCAAATGTCAACCATTAATCTTCCCTTAGATCAATGGAAGTAGATTTTGGAACCCTTTTACAATCTAAACAACAGTGCTGACATCATTATGGATAGGTGTCCACAAGGCGCTTCCCCACATTATCTATCTATCATGCAACTTCATCAAGCAGGAAAACACCCAGCATTGATCAAGTTAGGATCAATGGTGGATGAAAACTAAACATAAGGCCATTCATTCATTAAATAACCAACCAATGATAGTGCAAGAAAATTTGAATGTGCACTAAAAATACTTGACAACTGTACAAGGAATCTCTAACAAATCTTCCAATTATAAACTTTGTAGTGCACTGAAGCTCTATCGTTAGCATAGACTACATGGTGCAAAGGCACTTGCTACTTTATCTAAAGAGCTTGCATTTTAATACTGTGGGCAAGCACCCTTTGTTGATCTAACCAAGATTGACGATTGTTGAAAACATGTTGCAGTTTAATATTTTTTCCTTAAAGAATTCAACATAACTGCAATCAAAAGCAAGGTTACAAAGGTTTATTAAAGAATTAATGAAGTCATCCTTGTGCAAGTAGAAACCTAGGGAAATGTGTCCTACCTTAAAATAGTTTGAAATGTTACTTTCAAAAGCTTTCAAAAGTTAGGGTAAAACAAGATAAGGCATTAGGGTTTAATGATGAATTTTACCCAGGGTCTTGACCTAACTTCAAAATTTTAAGGCCCATACTTAGGGTTTTTCACTACTGAGTACACAAAATAGGAATGGTGAAAAACTAGGCCAACAACATCCATGTTGGGAATTATCAAACTCTATATATCTGCAAGTGTAGCCCTTATCCTAGTTTCTTCCTTGAATAATTCTTCTTGTAATTTTGTCAAATACTTGATTTTCACAAAATGTGCAGAACTAGTTCTAGGTTGAAGTGACAAGTGATGTGCACTTGCCTTTAAATTAGTATCTATATGTGACAACCTATCCTTTATTTCCTTTGTAAAATTTGATCTATCACTCAGCTTAAAAAATAAAGAAACAACATTATTTACATAATTTTGAAAATTTATAAGAATAGTGGACAATTCCACATAATCAATGGCAATCTTTTGAGTCATTCCCTCCAAAACTTTGTCTTCAAACTTCCTATGCACCCTTTGCAAAAATTTGTCTTGTCAACTCAATTCTTCATTAAACTTGTGAATAGTATCAATAAGCTGATCCAAAATAGGTTGCTTCTCATCAACCTCTATGCTCTAGGCATCAAAAAATGTGCCTTTAATATCTTCAAGCACTTGATTTTTGTTCTTATTTTCTTCTCTAAGCTTATTTTGTCTGGCTCTTTTCTTCCATAGCTCACCAAGGGTATCAGTTTGATCAAGATTTAGATTGGAGAGATCCCAATTTGGAATAACAATGTCTTCATCTAGATCAATTTCATTAGTACAGGCTTCTAGCTCTTTACCCTTTTCCTTTTGCGCAGTAGAAGGAACAACTTTCTTTACTTTGTTCAAATCTTTAGTGCTTAGTTGAGACTTAACCTCAACTATCATTGTACTTGCAATTGTTGAAATTGGTGGTCTAATTTTTCACAAGTGTAGAGATTTCCAAAATATGTGTGAAAAATCATATAATCGTTGTGTCCTATAGATTAAGGTTTTTGTTCTTATCTTTTTTTTCAAATCTTGTGTTACCCTAGTTATGCTTGATTTTTGTGTTTTTTGAATTTTATTAAATTCTCAAGGTTTGTCATCAACATAGTCCTCAAAATTTCCTAAATATGTTAAAACCCTATGTTTATCTTGAATTTTTGAAAGGGTTTGCAAAAATCTTAAGCTCTTTTCTTTTATGGTTCTACGGTGTCCGTGCTTCCCATAGGAGCATTGTGCTTTCGTTCCTTTATCTCTATGGTAATTCTTAACTATTATGGCATAAGGGCATAAAGGAATTTTTAGTTTATGGGTATATAGTTGTGTAACTCATAATAGTGAAGCGATGGACTTTGGAACTTTTTGGTCATATGATTGATCCTTGAGAAAAGGTGTGTAAAAGGTTTTCATACCTTGTAAGATCTATCTTATAGTTCCATGGTGACGAGTTAGCCCATATCAACAAAAACCTTTCATTAGGGTACCTCTAGCTATACATTTTCTTCTTTGGTGTATGAGCATAATAAAGTTTTAAAGTGGTTATGTTTATTGATTTATGGGGGTACAAATAACAAGTTGAGCAGATGGACAGAAAGGTGTATCAATTTAATTTACACTCTCATGTTTTCTTGAATAGTGTGAGGGAAAAAAGGCCCATGATGGCATAAAAGATGTTTCAAAAAAATATTAAATGGGTTTTATGGTTCTATGCACAAAGGAAAACCTGTAAGAGTGAAGCAATGTTTTATTTCATCTACGCGCTTTCAATGTTTTGACTTGTGGGCAACTGTAAAGTGGTGTCATAAGGAGGAATGCATCCTATGGGACTTGATAAATTACAACTTGGGCCCTTAAAAGAGTGAATCAAATTGTAACACATCAAACATCTTGACTCACATGAAAGATAACTTAAGTCATACATTTTGCATGTGCTTAAATCAATGGTGATGTTTCTTCTGAAATTTAATCTGGGTCGTTGATATTTTGAGAAAGGTTTTCCTTATGTTCTTAAGTTTGCAAGTATAACATGAAGATGAAGAAGTGTTTCATGTCTCTCTCCATGGATATGAGATTGGTTTGGCATATGAGTGTAAGGACTTCTTAAAAGAGAAAGATCATGCATTTTAGCAAAGAGGCATAAAAAGATAAACTAAAAGGTGAAGTGAATGCTTTATGCTAATACAAAATGTTTTGAAGCATAAGTATGTAAGGATAGGTTGAAAGGGTTTGAGATCTTATGATAAAGAGGGTCTCGTAGGGGTGTAGAACAGATTGTAAAACCATGATTAAAGAGGGTTAACACTTCTACGCTTGTGATTTTATGAAACTTTCCTAGATAAGCCCAAGGGTTTGATAGTTGTATCTCCAAAGTTATAAGGGTTGAAGGATTTGGACTCAGTGTATAAGTGGAGGACCAAATTTGAAAAGAGAGATTGGCTGAGGTGTCATGCCAGTTAAGAAAAAGGATGAATTCACTCTAGCCAAGTAAAACAAAAAGTAGAAAGGTACTCTAGGATTGTATTACATGGTTGATATTCTTTACTAACACCCTACAAGGATGGTATTAAAGCTCGTGCATGTAGAATTTATTAAAGTTGGTAGATTGCATGAATAAAGTATAAAGATTTGATTGAAATTTTGAAGTATTTTCCACTTTTGAAGAGCTTGTGTTTTCTATTGTGAAATTTTTTTAGGTGTCCATAGCTTTGTGATTTTTGGTGCCAAGTGTTGTAGGAGTTTGAGATATAAATTTTTAGAAACTAATGGCTGACATGTATGTTGAAGAGATCCCTATTCATGAAGTCAAAGTGGAAGAGGAAAGACATGATGTTGTTGAAGTGACGATAGAAGGAAAGAAGAAGAAGGGGATAGTCAAATATGAAAAGAAAACAAGGGTCAAAAAGCCAAATAACATGCAAAGGAATGGTTGAAGATACTCCTAGGTTCATCCAATGTAGCTTCAGCCGATGACCATGTTTTTAAAGACCCCTACTTCTTATGTAGAGATGCAATGTATCCCAAGATCGATGGGTTTAATCTATTCATGTACTTCTATCAGAATAGAATTGAAAATGTGCCAATATGTAACCCAGGGAACAAGAATATGGAAAAATTAATATTTCTTGAAGTATTTATTGATGTGGATTTGTTGAAGGTCCTGATAAACTCATATAATCCAGTCACAAGGTCATTCCACAGACACAATGGGAGCATTTTATGTACACTTGATAGGACTTCTTTTATAGAAGCTTTTAGTTTGAAGGGGCAGATGGATGTGCCTATAGATATTGAGGACCTATAGGGAAAATTTGGAAGGAATAAGACTCATTATCTAAATAATGTGATGCTACCCCACATCCCCTATAATGTCAAAAAGGGAGGGAAAATACCAAAGAAAGTAAAGGATCACTTGCCATTAAGTAGATTCAAGAACAACTTTACGAATATAGTGTATGGATTACACAAAGTTATGGGAAGTGTTGGGGAAAAAGATTATGTATATGGATTATTGTTTTGAATAGCATGTGACATACAAGACCCTTTCCACAATAGGGAATATGACTATGTGGGGTTCATCATGGAAAGCATGCATTATCAAATTGTGAATGCTAAGAAAGAAGAGATGAAGGATTTTAAACTTCACCATTACTCATTGGTCATGCATCTAATCCTATACAAGAACATTGGCTATATTAGTCAGGATATCATTGATCAAATGTTTGATGAATTTGGTGAGTTTCTTATGCAATTTTGGACTCGTATTTGGGATAGAAATTTTCATTATTCAAATGTAATTGTGTTTTTCAATTTGTTTAGTGTTGTGATCATGATAATGGTAGATCATACCTTTTTTAGGGCCCCCTCTATTCTGACAACATTACTTAGACCCTCCTATTTGGATGATAAAGTAATATTCGGCCATAATTGGGGTGATATATTTTTGTTCAAAGAGTGTACCCTAATGATAGTTTATGCATGCCTATAGCCACCGCATATACTACCTAAATACTTGCCTCCTAGGTTAACCATTGTTGAATTCTTTTGGAAATTTATTTTAATGAATATAGAGATGATTCCTCCTTCCCTACATAAACCTACATTTGTGTGTAGAAGTTTTAAAGTAGGAGATTTTATAATTAGAAAGAATGCCTATGAAGACTCAGTGAGTATCTAGGTTAGTATAAGTTTGCTACTAGACACTATAGAATGTATGACCTAGAAAAGTATGTAACCAATGAGGTCAAAGCTATTAGGGGTTATATTCTACCTCCCAATGAACCTATTCTTGTAGAAGATTTAATTGCTAATATAGTAGAAATAGGGGAGTCTAAGGAGTTGTTGGGGAAGTATGGTGAAATTAGAAAGGTAGGGGATGCCTTGAAGAGGACTAGCACAGACTTTAAGGGTTTTTACATAGAGATCCCATATCTTGGGAATTTGAGGAAAATGGTTGAGAATTTTGATCATATTATGGCCCAAATGCCAAATGAGCTAGTAGAAGAAGAGGCAATAGTCTATAGAGAGTCCATTGAGCTTGATGTCCAATTGGAAATTGATGTTGAGGAGGAGGAACATCCATCATCTTCTACATGGGTAGCAAAAGGAAACAAGAGATAGAAGACTATGCATATCCCAAAGAGGGTGGTGAGTAGAGCCCTGCAAGTCATACTAGGAAATGATCAGTATTTTGCTGATATTAGGTAGAATTATTTGCATGAGAGGGAAATAGAGGTAGGTAGAGCGTCAATTTATTTACAAATTGTAGCTTCTAGGTTGGATGATAGACTCATCTAATCTGAGAAATTCATGAAGATGATGATTTCATTAAATCATTAGAGTTTAAAAGTTTTTTTATATAGTGTCAAGAAAAATGAGCTCACATTGAGCCTTATTCTAGTAGAAGATCTTGAGAAAAATAAAGAACTAGTGGACAAACTACTGGCATATAGTCTAAATAGTGAGACCATGGCCCCTGTAGAAGCCAGGGAGTTGGTACATAGAAGTGGCATGATTTTAGTGCCAGGATGGGATATTGAAAGGGCCTTTGTACTTGACAAGATGAGGAGGCAAAACAAGGCAATCAGCTATGAGGCCACCAACAGTGAGGGTTTGAAGAGAGGATCAAGTTTTAATATAGACACTAAAACCCTTGATGTCTAGAGTATTTCCCCTGATACTAATAAGCCTAGAATGATGAATGTAGAGGAGACTTCTTAGGGAAACATGATTGTTTAGACATTGGACAACACCATAGGCAAGAAGATCTATAGCATGGTTAAACATTTTGTGTGCATGAATGAGGCAAAGATGGATCAAATTGAGGATAGGCTTGCTGCTTCCTATAATAAATGCCTGGATGTTAGGAAGTTATATGAGGAAGAGCTCAAAATAAGCTATGCGAAAAAATAGAGGATAGAAGAGTCGGAGGGCAAGGTCTAGAGCCTACAATAGGAAATTGCATCTCTGAAGGACCAACTCAAAGCTGCAACAGAGGCAGAACATGCACAAAGGAATGTGGAAGAGATCAAGCACACTGTTGAGGTAGAGGTTCAAACAGAATATATACCCAAAGGGGTAATAGAGCAAGCACTAGTAATCAATGTGGAGGGTGAGATGCCTCAATATGATAGTGCACTAAAGAGTGGTGTAATGCTGAATATGTTGAGTCATAGGATATGCATCTTGAAGAGAATATCTCAAGATGCATATAATGCATTCACCAACTCGCAAACTGGTGAGCAAATGTGTGAAGAAGTAGTACTCTGGTTAGACCGTAGTTTCTAGCAGTTGGGACCATACATGCAATTTTTTGATAGATTGATACTTTTTTTGGCCACAAAGCCAAACCTTCCTGATAAGGTCATTTTAGATAAAGAGGTTATGGATAGAGTAAAGAATTTGTTACAATTCTTTATAGGGAAATTGACAATCATCTAAAACAAGATGAAAGTATTGATCAATGGTTTTTATTCCTTAATCTTTTCTATTCTTAGTTTTGATAACCAAATAAAAGATTGGAGTGAATGGTCTAGCTCTTTTGATAATATTGTAAATCTACCACAAGTGACATCAATTTTTTAAGGTGACACTGATGAGTTTGCTTTCAATGAACTCATTGATACTCTATTCAAGGTTGAAACTAAAATGAACAAGTTCATAACAGAGGGAAAGGTAGTCATAGATGCCAAGTGGCAAAAGGTTGTTGGTGAATTAACAACAATCAAAGCATGTGAGTGGCCAACAAAAAGAGAAGTCATTGTATGGGAGGAAATCAAAGAAATAAAGGCTTTACCAACATGGGGCAATTGAAGAAGAGGACAAAATTGAAGATTTGATGCTCTAGCTATCGTGTGCAACTATTTATGTTGTTTGTTTATGTGTTGAGGATTCAAAGATATTTTAAAAGGTTTGTTGTATCTTTGTATTCCATGTTGTTAATGACACCTATCAATCACATTTTTCCCTTTGCTTTTTGCAACTCATGCTTATATAAATGATTTTTCAAGGCATTGTGATGGGTTTGAGAGTTGTATAATTTTTGCTTTCTTCAAGAAAAGTACAGTCGGTCCATTTGTGGGTAGTGGTTTTGAGTTTAGTATCAATTGCGTACTTTCTAATGTCTATATAGAAATGATATAATCAACAAGATATTTTGAGATTTTAATTGAGTTCCTATTGGTCATTATATCAGTCTTCTAAAAGGATAATATAAAGGGGTACTTACATGATATCTATGTCACTAATTTCTGTCTCCATTTTATGAGTGTGTATACTTTGAGATCAGTTAAATAAGGGTTAATTGATTAAATGCAATCTAGATAGGTTGTATACTAGTTCTATTGTTGGTTTTAATTCAAGGAATTTAGGAAGGGCTTCAACAGATCAGTAGAGTTTATGAGTTTATGAAAGGGATATTTCATAAGAATGGGAATGGGTGATTACAATTGATAAATTCATTTACAAGTTATTTGAATTAGATTTCTTGCTGGTAGTTGACTCTATGTAACAATGGATAAGGAACTAGTCATATAAGTCAGAAGTAGATGAGAGTAAATTCTACCATTACATCTCAAATGTATATTCAAATCTAAATCAATCAAAATATTTTATCAAGTGTATAAGGGTGTTCATCATCTATGTGTGGAAAATTCATGAAGTATTGTTAATTGTTGTAGTTCATGTTTACTTTGCATTTATCAGAGAAAAGGGACCATATCTGCTACTCCTAGTGATTAAGGGTAAGAGTCAAGAAATTAATCAAATCCCTAATGTACTCCCACCTTGGTTTTGCAAAGCCAGAAGTGAAGGAAGCATTGTGCTTCACATTGTTGACCTAGAGATATGATGTATTATGCTAAACATGAGTATTATATACCTCTAGGTGTAATAAATTTTGTTGTCTACTAGTAATAATAATCATTTTTGATGGCCCCTCTGATTCTTCTATAGATATTGTTGGGACGAAAAATTGCATGCTTCATTTTTAGTCCCATTTCAAATTTTGAGTCAAACCAAGCCCTATAAATGCATTTAATGTGCACATATACCTAGTTGTACGTTTGAGCCCCATGAGGTGTTTAATGTTTCTAACACCTTTCATTTAGTGCGTCTATGTGTTCCATGAAGTTAAAACGACACTTCGAACCATTTTATGAAGTCTCATTTTGAGCTAGTTTCAAATTTGCACTTTCACCAAAGTGTCAGATAGCGACAAGAGGCTATGTTTACTATTGAATATCTTGCACCTAGAATTGTGTCATGACTTGCCACTTTAGGAGTATCTAGCATCCATACTTGATAACCTATGTTTCATATTTCAAGTCATTTTGAGTCTTTTTGACTAGGTTTTATATCCCTCAAAGTTGGTTGATTACTGTTTTCATGCAGTTGCACTTTGCACACAATTTTGGGAAGCCTTGTTTGGCGTGTCATAACTTTGACCCAATTGATCAAAATGTTGAAATTCCTATTGCATTGCATTGTAGATATCAGATACTTGTTATGTTTCAAGTTTCAGCCTATGACGAATCCATTTGATCAATTTGCAAACATGATTCCAAATGGAATTTGTATCTTTTCATTGTTGTAATTATTTGTAGATTGATCGAAACCACTGTTTAGGACATGATATCTCCTGATCCATGATAGGTTAAGTCAAATGGATTGTATCCTTGTATTTTCCACTAAAAGTACTCCAAGTTTGCCAGTTTTTAAGTCTTGACGAATCCATATGCACAATTTTTCGGGTCAATTCCATTTCCAAAAATCACTTTCTGTCATTGTTCCCAGTTTGCAAAATCTAGGTAGCCTACTTTGACCATCCGCCATTTGTACCCATTTATTCGTCATGACCCCAGATCGTATGTTCATACTGTCCTCATGATAGAGAATCAGTGTCCCAATTTTTGTCTTTCCAAGTGTCCATTTGCCCAGTTATCCAAGCTAATTCTGAACCCATTTTATTGTTTTCTGATGTGTTTTGATGCTGGTGATTCTGAAAAGGCAACTTGGACATCAAATATCTTTTGACTAGGAATTCTTCATGAGACGAGATTCAACATAGTAAAAGTATGTGGTGCAAAGAATTAGTGGGTCAGGTTTCAAAGCCTAGTTAGTTGTTCGAGTCATTTTTTTAAAAGCGATCAACAAGCCTCCTGACATCAAAAGTGACAGTTAGCAGAAGATGATAAAATGAGTTTTAATGATTAGTCAGGGATCAAGTTTGATTTAAATCAGTTTGAGATGATTGGTAGATCAATCTAAGATGTTTAGTTGTTTCAAAACAAAATTATTTTAGCCAGACCCACTTTGGGGTCCAACTGATTGCATCAACTGATAAATTCATATGTTGATCAATGGTAACAAATTGAGTTACCAAGATAGCATATCTTGTTCATGCATTATTTCTGATGATTTGAAGTTCATATGGGGCATCTATCAGTTGACAATATAGAAATAGAGTGGTCGTGCATTTAAAAATCCAATCCAAGTCAATAAAAGGAAGATATGAATTATAAATAATGTGACTTGATAGAATGTTGGCCATGCATAAGTAAGAGGAGGTTTTAAAGAGGAAAATACGCACCATAAAAGGTTCAAAACTATGGCATTGGGAAGAAAGCCCCACGTGGATAAAGAAAAAGCATAGATGACACCTTTTGTTAAGAGACACAGCAAGTGAATAACAGTCCACGCATGTATTAAAGAAGTACATGCCAGTTCAAGGCCATCAACATGCAATGCCAAAGAAAAATGGCAGGGTCAAAGGAAGATCACACATTGTAAAATATAGTCCAAACATAACATGGAACCTCCTACTCCTGTGAAGAGAAAAAGAAGGCACTCTGAAACTGTAGTCAACAAACATAAAAAAGCAGTCGGCTTTTAACATGACGCAAAGACCCTGCACATTAGAGGGAGCAACATGCCAAGTAAAGAAGACAAGCACCAATGAAAAAGAACCATACATAGAAAATGCTAAGAAAAGCCTCCATACAGGTCAAAGTGAAAGCTCCTTAGATTCAAGGTGAAGAACATGCAATCAAAGCATAAGTCAGGGGAAGCAATTTAGTTTGGATCTAGCTCACGCAATGGGAAAGGTGCTCCAGCAATAGATACGACCCTGTTAGAAGGCAAGCCGCACATGGAAGAGTCGTAACCAACATCAAAAGCAATTTGCACTTTTTTAAACAAGAACAAGCCCAGTCAACACCATCAAAAAGACATGCATTCAAAAGGAAGTTGCTGCAGTTTAAAAAAGAACAAAAGCCACCCAATGAAAGAAGCTCACACAGTTAAGAAAGAAACCAAATTTCAAATAAGGTAAGCCACAGTTGAGGAACAATCATATCAAGCAAAAGCTATAGTTTTTAAAAAGAATCCACCAGTGAAAGAGGAGTCCCACGTTAGACAATGCAGAGGTGTCTTTTAAAATACATCCCATGCAGGTAGCTAAAATGAGAGCTATTCACGTCAAGCAATAGTGGAAGATGCTCAAGACAAAGAGTCCAGATAGTCAAAGATAGATGAAAGATTTAAGGTGCAACAAAAACCCGCACCAAAGAGAACAAAGTTTTGTCAGTGTTTAAAGGTAGTAGAGGGTGAAGAAGCACCATCAACAAAGAAGTCATGAACAGGCAACGACAACATAAAAAGGACCGGTTAAAAATCGCAGTCAAAGTTCTGGGCAAGAGTGGTGTTAACACTATTATCCCACATCAGTGGGGATATAGGAGTTGTAAACCTTTTAATACAACTCTTTATAACATACATTGTGTCTTAAGACACTAGCCATTTTGGAAGTCAGAGGTGGTTTAGTGGGATCCTCATATGATGTCAGCCAGCGGACGCAAGTAAAGTGCAAAATTTTAAACAAAAATGCAACGAAGAGATGATGATGTCATCATTGCCTCAACCATCGAAAAGTCAAAAATCTAAGAAGGCACTATGGTGCCATGAAAAAAAGGCAAGGTTTTCTGATGGTGACATAATGCCCTGCCAAAAAATCCTAAAATTTGACGAAGTGTGTGGGAAGATAGGTGGGTCCCGCTTGAGGTCCTTAGCCAATTAGAAAAGGACAAGTGGCAACCAAAATAGTGATAAAGCGATGATGTGCCACTCTAGAGTAGGTGATGATGTGGCAAGATTGTAGATAGAACAAGGGGATTGTAACACGTGGGAGATCTTGTGGTAGGCGCTATGTCGCCAATGGAAGTTGCTCAGAAGTTAGCCATAGCAACATAGTGCCCTTACTAATGTGGCGACTTTGTCAGCAATGAGTAGGCAATTCATGAGCTAGTATGGAGCTGCCACGTGGTGGTAGTGACAGGTCCCAATGGGTGATGAGTTGGAAAAGATCAAGAGTAACTTGAGAGGATGTGCCAAATCATGACACTTGTCATGATCTGACGAATGATGCAATCCCGCATTATGAAGATGTGAGGGATTTAAAAAATGTGGGAAAGTGGGCAAGGTAATAGGGCTCAGGCTAGGTGTGATGTGGCAACCTCATCAGCGAATGAGGTGGTAGTCTGTGCAGCAAATGACAAACTGCCATGGGGCAAAATGATGAGGTGGTAGTGTCAGTAAAGGCTCAGCCAATCAAACAATGCCATGTGGCATCCATCAAACTGAAGGTTGACCCCAGATTCATAGGGTCAAGGCAATATTGAAGAGTTAAAAATAATAATATTTTATTATTATTTTTGTTGAAAATTCCCATGTCAAGTTTTTAAAATCAAATGGGATTTTTCTAAAGTTTGACTTTAGAATATTTAAATTTTTTCAAAAATTTAAAGACAAAGATGTGCAGACATGATTTATATATCAGAGGGGCCATTTTTCAAATTGAGATTTTGGGTGTTTTTAGTAAGCAAGATATGCCTTATCATATACCACCGAAATCATCAGAATCTAAACTTTTTGATTCTAGAGTTAGTTTCTGCATAGGAAGTAGCTGGTTCATGCTATAGGGGGATTTGTCTCTGTTACCTGAATTTCAACTGTATTCAGACCAGGAAGTTTAGATTTGATTTTTTGACATGAGATTGATTTGAATATGGTTAAAAAATAATTGAAATGTAGTATGGGTTGAAATTTGTTCAGATTCACCCAGTAAAAACCCAAATTCACTAGCATTTTCAAGAAGTTTCCAGATTTTTTTGGTGACTCAACAAGTTTTCATAATTGAACAAGGATATTTGCAAATCAGCTATAGGAATGATGAAACAAAAATCAAATTAGATGGGTAAAGAAATGAAAGAGGCTTTCAGTTACAAAAGATTGAATTCCAAGTGGACACCTATCAAGCAAGGATAAAGATCTGGGAATTCATCTTTTCCTATATCTTTCTATCTTTCTTTCATTGTAAGGATTCAAATTTTTGTGAGTGAGAAACTAGTGGGTTCCATTCTTGGTCACTAAGAAACCAAGTAGGTTGGTAGTTTGCTCTCGGTAACACCAGCAGGGTTCTAGTTGTTTTATTGTGAGACCATTTTCTTTCAACAATTTTCTCTCTTGTATGAACAACATTAGGAAGATATATACAGATAGTCCAGATCTGTTAAGTGTTTTGATGTTTTCATTTCATGCATATGACTATATAATTTCAAAGAAATAATACAAAGAATAGCAGATGGTTGAGTTTCATCTTTAATCCTATCTCCTTTATCAGATAGTTTTCAATGTTTTATAGTCTTTGACATAGTGCTTAGGTTGTATTTGCAGTCCCTTAAGGTTGTATGCTATTCATTATTGCTTATGACCCAAGGGGTTGTGTAAATGCTTCAGGGAATCAACAAGGTTGCAAGTTTACTGATGAGGATATCATGTAAGAATGGGATTAAATTTGAGCATAGATGTCTATTTACAAGTTAAATAGATAGATCAAATATCTAAAGATACAAATAAGTTTCAGATATCCATATGTATGTTTATGGCTCATGGATTTGCCCAATGGTTAAGGCACTAATCATTTACATGATCATTAGTTCTTATGCTGCATATTTGAAGGTTTGTTGAATTCAACATTATTAAATCAAACATGTTTTACCCTTTCATGTTGAAGTGGGCTAAAAGTTGAACCCTCACTCATCTTCTGAGATTCCTAGATCTGCACCTAGCTACTGTAGGTCCATGTCATTTCATAATTCTTTAGGAGATATAAGGGTTTACATCTACTTAATAGATTCAGGGATATGTTTTTTGCACTGGTACGGTATCATTTGAATCTAAGGTCTACCCACCTAGGTCTAGCAGAGCCTAAAGTAGAAGAAGGTTCATGCCTTATAGTTGGCCCTGTGTCTGAAATGATATGTTGATAATGGGAGTTAGCTACCCCTAGATGTGTCATATTCACATGGGGATAATTGAAAACCCTCTAGCATTTTTGAACACCAACAAAATGGCAACTCTTCTAGGGAGTTGCATTTAGAAAGAACCAAAATATTTGGCATGAAATAGATTGGATATAGTATATATATAGCAAGAGTTGTTTCTTATTTCCTTGCTGAAGTTTCATGTTCTCCAGTTGTCTTTATTCATGAACAACAGTATTTTGTGAAACTAGATGTAAATTGTGTTCTATGACTGTTATAAGTCTATCTTCAATCAGTTCAGTCTTTGCAAGTGTTGTTGAGAAAGTTCAGAGTCAAGAATCAATTTATAAAGTGTCAATTCTTTTCAAGATGATAATGATTTGCAAGTTTCTCTTACATTGAAGGTCAAGTTCAGATTTGTCAAGTGACAAAATATGTTTTATTTCTCACAAAGTGTGAGTGGCAACTCTCAAATCTCTATACTAGTTTGTTCCTAGTTGATTTCATTGCAAAATTTTGAAGGACTTGCAGTTGTATGGGCAGATCTGAAGCTTTTGGTAGTCTCTTGAAAAGGGAGTTTGAATTCTTGATAAGTTTTTAAGTGTTGTTTGCAATCTGCTATTATAATAAAGTGAAGTGTAAAAAGTGAATCACAATAGTGATCTCTTTATCCTCTTGAAAGGAGGTGGCGGCTCTACAAAGTTTGATCAGTGGTGTAAAGCATTTTTAGTCTTGCACCTGTGCCAAATCACCAGATCAAAGTTTAGCATTAGCACTTGAGGTATTTTGGTTTTCATGTTTTTTTTTTTTATGGAAGTCAAAATTTGTTAAAATGGATCCCTCCATCTAGTGTTTCAGCACTAAGAAAAAGAGGTGGGAAATTTAAAGTTTAAAGAGATGGATTCTGAGTCTAGATCTCAATATGAGTTAGAGGGTCTTCGTGCAAAGATTGTTAGATTAGAAAGAGAAAATCATGATCATATGGTCTTCATCTTGAGAAATGCAATTGGTTATATTAAGGATCTTGATGGATTCCAAATTTACATGAAGTTTAAGCATGAAGTCATGAATCTTGATGAGCTTTGTAGACCAGAAACATCTTCATGGCCAATGTTGCTCTTAGAAATTTTTACACCACATTTAGTTGATTGGCCAAAGGAGGCAAGACTCCAAAAGATTATTAAATTTCATGATATTATCATAGAATTTGAATGTGAGTTAAAG
Source organism: Cupressus sempervirens (assembly GCA_028749045.1). Classification (NCBI taxonomy): domain Eukaryota; kingdom Viridiplantae; phylum Streptophyta; class Pinopsida; order Cupressales; family Cupressaceae; genus Cupressus; species Cupressus sempervirens. The sequence continues at coordinate 229,939,667 of CM053784.1, forward strand.
GCTATTGAGTCTAATGTTAGTGAATGTAATGGGTCTGTTCAAGATGATATAGAAAATGAAGTCTCAGTTTTATGAATCAGAGGATAGTAATTAGTAGTCTGATAATATGCATAGTGTTAGTTCATCTTCTTATGATGATGAGTATACAGAAGAAGAATGGTGTAGCAGTAATGATAGTATTTCTTCTAATGATGAATGTGTTTGTGTTGAGATGCCAATTGTTGAGGTGTTGTCTCAAGAAGAAGACTTATGTGGTGATCAGATTTTTGATTTTTTAGAATGTATTACTAACAAGTTTGTTGTTACAAATTTGTCAAGTTGTCCAGATGATGATCTAAGCCAAGAAGAACAAACTAGGGACAAAATCTTGCTAAGTGTTGATGAGATTTCTGATTTGTTGGCTCACGATTTTGAAAGGTATGCTAACCAATCTAAGGATGCTTGTGTTTTGATACGTTATGCAAATTCATGTGGTGAGGTCATTTTCCCTAAGTATGATGTTGAGAAAGATTTAGTTTCAGAATATTTTATCTTGAGTGTGGGGGGTGTATGTGATGATAATGGCATACATGATGACTTTCATGTTGAAAATAGAGGGATGAGAATTGGTGTTGATTCATTGTTTTCTTGTTTTCATAAAGATGAGATACATTTAGATAGCTCATATGAGGAAAGAAATAGTAATGGAACGGTTTATCCTAGTGAGCTATTTGAGAAAGAATTAGATACAGATCAATAAATTCTAGGAATGCAATTTCATGATAATTATTATGATTTGGGATCTAATCATTTGCTAGAATATGAAGAAAATGTAGCATATATTCAATCTGATATATGGTGTACTGATCTTGCAAGTGAGGATAAATCAGATTTTCTATACTCTTCATATTCAAAGGCACAAGGTGAGTTACCATCTGATTCATGTAACTCGTTCAATGAAGTAGAATATCAAGCTTTTGTGTTTTCGGTTGAAGGAATCCATGACTATCTCAGTAGTGATCAATTTCATTTTGATTTCAGTTGTTATGATCACACTGATGCATATTTTCATAGTGAGCAAGGTATAGAAAGTTTGTCTGATTTCTATATGCATTATGAAGATGATGATGATAATTTTGTTTTGCCTAACGAAATGATTGAAAATATTTATATGTTGGGTGAGATAAAGGACAGTGAGATTTTCAATTTTCCTTAGGAGAATGTAAATGAAAATAAGGTATATGACAGAGGTAAAAGGTTCTGAAACTTTTTGGTGGCCTAGGACCATCCCTTGTATATAGTACTTGTAGATTTCCCTGTTTTCAATAAAGTTGTTCAAGAGAAGTTTTTGTTGTCAGGTGTGTGGTCTACTTCTCCTAGAGATCTGAAATCTTGCCATGCCTGCAAGGGGCATGCATCCCCAAACAGAGCCATTGTTGGGAAGAAAAATTGCATGCTTCATTTTTAGTCCCATTTCAAATTTTGAGCCAAACCAAGCCCTATAAACGCATTTAATGTGCACATATACCTGGTTGTACCTTTGAGCCCCATGAGGTTTTTAATGTTTCTAACACCTTTCATTTAGTGTGTCTATGTGTTCCATGAAGTTAAAATGACATTTTGAGCCATTTTGTGAAGTCTCATTTTGAGCTAGTTTCAAATCTGCACTGACCTAAGTGTTAGACAGTGACAGGAGGCTATGTTTGCTATTGAATATCTCGCACCCAGAATTGTGCCATGACTTGTTGCTTTAGGAGTATCTAGTATCCATGCCTAATAACCTATGTTTCAGATTTCAAGTCCTTTTGAGTATTTTTGACTAGGTTTTGAATCCCTCAAAGTTGGTCAGTTACTATTTTCATGTAGTTGCACTTTGCACACAATTCTGGCAAGCCCTATTTGGCGTGTTATAACTTTGACCCAGTTGATCAAAATGAGGAAATTCCTATTGCATTGCATTGTAGATATTAGAGACTTGTTATGTTTCAAGTTTCAGCCTATGAAGAATCCATTTGATCAGTTTTCAAATGTGATTCCAAATGGAATTCCTATCTTTTCAGTATTGTCATTATTTGCAAATTGATCAAAACCCTTGTTCAGGACATCATATCTCCTGATCCATGATAGGTCAATTCAAATGGATTGTATCCTTGTATTTTCCACTAAAAGTACTCCAAGTGTGCCAATTTTTAAGTCTTGATAAATCCATATGCACACTTTTTCGGGTCAATTCCATTTCCAAAGATCACTTTCTGTCATTGTTCCTAGTTTGCAAAATCTAGGTAGCCTACTTTGACCATCCTCCATTTGTGCCCAGTTATTCGTCATGAACCCAAATCGCATATTCATACTATCCTCATGACAGAGAATCAGTGTCCCAATTTTCGTCTTTCCAAGTGTCTGTTTGCCCAATTTTCCAAGCTAATTTCGAACCAAGTTTATTGTTTTCTGATGTGTTTTCATGCAGGTGATTTTGAGAAGTCAATTTTGGCATCAAATATCTTTTACTAGGAATTCGTCATGAGACAAGATTAAACATGGTAAAAGTATGTGGTGCAAAGAATCAGTGTATCAGGTTTCAGAGCCTAGTTAGTTGTTCAGGTCAATTTTGTAAAAGTGATCAATAGGCCTCCTAACATCAAAAGTGACAGTTAGAAGAAGGTGATAAAATGAGTTTTAATGATCATTTAGGGATCAAGTTTGATTTAAATCAGTTTGAGATGATTAGTAGATCAATCTGAGATGTTCAGTTGTTTTGAAATGAAATTTTTTTAGCCAGACCCACTCTGGGATCCTACTGATTGCATCAGTTGATAAATTCAAATGTTGATCAATGGTAACAAATTGATTTACCAAGATATCATATCCTGTTCATGGATTATTTTTGATGATTTGAAGTTCATATGGGGCATCTATCAGTCAAAAATATAGAAATAGAGTGGCCATGCATTTAAAAATCCAATCCAAGTCAATAAGAGGAAGATATGAATTATAAATAATGTGACTTGATAGAAGGCTGGCCATGCATAAGTAAGAGGAGGTTTTAAAGAGGAAAATACGTACCATAAAAGGTTCAAAGCCATGGCATTGGGAAGAAAGCCCCACATGGATAAATAAAAAGCATAGATGATACCTTTTGTTAAGAGACACAGCAAGTGAATGACAGTCCACGCATGTATTAAAGAAGTACACTCTAGTTCAAGGCCATCAACATGCAATGCCAAAGAAAAATGGCAGGGTCAAAGGAAGATCACACATTGTAAAATATAGTCCAAACATAACATGAAACCTCCTGCTCATGTGAAGAGCAAAAGAAGACACTCTAAAACCATAGTCAACAAACATAAAAAAGCAGTCGACTTTTAACATGAGTTAGAGATCCCGCACATTAGATGGAGCAACACACCAAGTAAAGAAGACAAGAACCAATGAAAAAGAACCGTACATAGAAAATGCTAAGAAAAGCCTCAATACAGGTCAAAGTGAAAGCTCCTTAGTTTCAAGGTGAAGAACACGTAGTCAAAGCATAAGTTAGGGGAAGCTATTCAATTTGGATCTGGCTCACGAAATGGGAAATGTGCTCCAGCAATAGATACAACCCTGTCAGAAGGCAAGCCATGCATGGAAGAGTCGCAGCCAACATCAAAAGCAATCTGCACTTTTTGAAACAAGAACAAGCCCAATCAATTCCATCAAAAGGACACACATTCAAAAGGAAGTTGCTGCAATTTAAAAAAGAACAGAAGTTGCCCAATGAAAGCAGCTCACACAGTTAAGAAAGAAACCAAATCGCAAATAAGGTAAGCCATAGTTGAGGAACGATCACATCAACCAAAAGCCATAGTTTTTAAAAAGAATCTGCTAGTGAAAGAGGAGTCCCACGTTAGACAATGTAGAGGCATCTTTTAAAATACATCCCATGTAGGTAGCTAAAAGGAGAGTTGTTCACGTCAAGCAATAGTGGAAGATGCTCAAGACAAAGAGTCCACATAGTCAAAGATAGATGAAAGACTTAAGGTGCAATGAAAACTCATACCAAAGAGAACAAAATTTTGTCATAGGCAATGACAACATAAAAAGGACCAATTAAGAACTACATTCAAAGTTCTAGGCAAGAGTGGTGTTAACACTATTATCCCACATTGGTGGGGATATGGAAGTTGTAAACCTTTTAATACAACTCTTTACAATATACACTGTGTCTTAAGACATGAGCCATTTTGGAAGTTGTAGGTGGTTTAGTGGGGTCCCCATATGATGTTAGCTAGCGGGCGTAGGTAAAGTGCAAAATTTAAAACAAAAATGTAATGAAGGTATGATGACATCATCATTTCCTCAATGACTAAAAAGTTGAAAATTTCGGAAGGCGCTATGGTACCATAAAAAAATGGCAAGGTTTGTCGATGGCAACATAACGCCCTGCAAAAAAATGTTGAAATTTGGTGAAGTATGTGGGAAGACAGGTGGGTCCTACTTGAGGTCCTTAGCCAATTAGAAAAGGACAAGTGGTAGCCAAAACAATGGTAAGGTGGTGATGTGGCACTCCAGAGCAAGTGATGATGTGGTGAGATTGTAGACAGGACAAGGTTGATTGCGACATGTGGAAGATCCTATGGTAGGCACTATATTGCCAATGGAAGTTGCTTGAAAGTTAACCATAGTGACATAGTGCCCTTGCTGACATGGCGACTTCGTCAGCGATGAGTAGGTAGTTTGTGAGCCAGTAGGGAGCTGCCACATGGCGGTAGTGATGGGTCCCAACGGGTGATGATTTGGCAAAGATCAAGAGCAACTTGAGAGGACGCACCAAATCATGACATGTGTCATGATTTGACAGACAACATAATCTCGCATTATGAAGATGCGAGGGATTTAAAAAATGCGAGAAAGCAAGAAGGGTAGCAGGGCCTGGGTCGGGTGTGATGTGGCAACCTCATTAGCGAATGAGGTGGTAGTCTGCATAGCAAATGATAAGCTACCATGTGGGAAAAATGATGAGGTGGTAGTGTTAGTAAAGGCTTAGCCAATCAAACATCAAACTAAAGGTTGACCCCAGATTCAAAGGGTCAGGGCAATATTGAAGAGTTAAAAATAATAATATTTTTTTATTATTTTTTTTGAAAATGCCCACGTCAAGTTTTTAAAATCAAATGGGATTTTTCTAAAGTTTGACTCTAGAATATTTAAAAATTTTCAAAAATTTAAAGACAAAGATGTGTAGACTTGATTTATATATTAGAGGGGCCATTTTTCAAATCGAGATTCTAGGTGTTTTTGGTAAGCAAGATATGCCTTATCATATACTAACGAAATTGTGAGAATCTAAATTTTTTGATTCTGGAGTCTATTTCTGCACATGAAGTAGCTGGTTCATGCAACAAGGGGATTTGTCTCAGGTACTTGAATTGCAACTATATTCAGACCAGGAAGTTTAGATTTGATTTTTTGACATGAGATTGATTTGAATACGGTCAAAAAATAGTTGAAATGTAGTATGGGTCAAAATTTGTTCAGATTCACTCAGTAAAAACCCAAACTCACTAGCATTTTCATGAAGCTTCCAAATTTTTTTGGTGACTCAACAAGTTTTCATCATTGAACAAGGATACTTGCAAATTAGTTACAGGAATGATGAAGCAAAAATCAAATCAGATGGGTAAAGAAATGAAAGATGCTTTCAATTGCAAAATATTGAATTCCAAGTGGACACCTGTCAAGCAAGGATAAAGATCTAGGAATTCATCTTTTCCTATATCTTTCTATCTTTCTTTCATTGTAAGGGTTCTAATTTTTGTGACTAAGAAACCAGTGGGTTCCAGTCTTGGTCACTGAGAAACGAAGTAGGTTAGTAGTTTGCTCTCGGTAATACCAGCAAGGTTCTAGTTGTTTTACTGTGAGACCATTTTCTTTCAGCACTCTCTTGTATGAACAACATTAGGAAGATATATACAGATAGTCTAGATTTGTTAGGTGTTTTTATGTTTTCATTTCATGTATATGACTATATAATTTCAAGGAAATAATACAAAGAATAGCAAATGGTTGAGTTTCATCTTTAATCCTATCTCTTTTATCAGATAATTTTCAATGTTTTACAGTCTTTGACATAGTGCTTAGGTTGTATTTGCAGTCCCTTAAGGCTATATGTTATTCATTGTTGCTTATGACCCAAGGGGTTGTGTAAATGCTTTAGGGAATCAACAAGGTTGCAAGTTTATTGATGAGGATATCATGTAAGAATGGGATTAAATTTGAGCATAGATGTCTATTTACAAGTTAAATAGATAGATCAGATATCTAAAGATACAAATAAGGATCAGATATCCATATGTATGTTTATGACTCATGGATTTGTCCAATGGTTAAGGCATTGATCATTTATAGGATCATTAGTTCTTATTGCTGCATATTTGAAGGTTTGATGAATTCAACATTATTAAATCAAACATGTTTTACCCTTTCATGTTGAAGTGGGCTAAAAGTTGAACCCTCACTCAGCTTCTGAGATTCATAGATCTGCACCTAGCTACTGTAGGTCCATGTCATTTCATAAGTCTTTAGGAGATATAAGGGTTTACATCTACGTAATAGACTTAGGGATATGTTTTTTGCACTGGTACAGTATCATTTGAATCTGAGGTCTACCCACCTAGGTCTAGGAGAGCCTGAAATAGAAGAAGGGTCATGCCTTATAGTTGGCCCTGTGTCTGAAATGATATGTTGATAATGGGAGTTAGCTGCCCCTAGATGTGTCATATTCACATGGGGATAATTGAAAATCCTCCAGCATTTTTGAACACCAATAGATATGACTACTATGTTATCACAAATCACTGTCAAGGTCCCTTTGTTTGAATTAGTAAGAATCCTTGAACATTAAAATAAAGCCATAGCATGGTTGGGAGATACTGATACAAATGTAAGACATGATTGTAATGAAAATCATAACACCAAGGAAAGAAAAAAAGAAAAGGTGAAAGACAAAGAGGCTAAAGTAGCTGTGTCTTAAATTCCTCAAATATTTTTGGATAGCTCCATTAATCAGTGTTTAGGAAATGTTGAGCCATTTATTTTGAGTATCTTAGTGAATGGTAAAACATTAAAAAATTGCATGATTGATTCTAGTGCTTCCACTACTATTATACCTTTTGAAATAATGAAGGAATTAGGCTTGGAGGTTAACACTACTTAGGGAAGATGTTGTGCCATGGATAAAAGAAAAGTGATAGCGATAGGCACTATTTATGCTTTACCATATAGATTGATAGCCTGTCCTAACAAAGAACTTACTATGAGTTTGTTGGTCATTGATATTCCACCTCAATATGGTATGTTATTGTCTAGAAAGTGGAGTGCTACCATGGGAAGGAGTTTAAAATGTCATCTATCATTTTCTACTTTTAACATTGATGGGAATCTAGTGAAAATAAATAGAGAGCCTAAGAGTATATATATGATACAATATGAGATAGAAGATGATTTGACAAAATTTGTGGATACAGATGTCAATTTATTCCAAGTTGAGGTTCCAACTCAAAAGAAAGATAAAAATAAATCATAGATGGAAGCATAAGCTGATACAAAAATAGATAAAGGTGATTTATGGACTATTTTTTTGATGATGCTTGTTGCAAGGATGGATCTGGTGTAGATATTTTATTGATATCTCCTACTGGGGTAACATACAAATTCTCTTTTATATTGAGTTTCCCTTGTACTAAAAATATAGCAAAATATGAGGCTTTGTTATTAGGACTTAGATTAGCCCACAAGAATGGGATAAAGTGTTAACATGTTATAGGGGATTCTAAATTGGTTGTATCCCAAGTAAGAAATGTTTATGTGTCAAAAAACAAAAGATTAAAATAATACAAAAATGTTGTATGGGACATGATTGAATATTTTGATGTGTTTGGGATAGTTTGGAAAGATAGGACTAACAACAAGATGGCATATTTGTTAGAAAACATAGCAATAAAGCCTAATGACATTACATTTGCTTGTATATCCAAAGTTGAGATTCAAACTAGGCCCTCTATTCTTGATAATGTCCAAAATTGGCAAGTATTTGAGGATGATAAAGAAATTTTGAGATTTTTGAATTGTGGAAATGTGTTGTTAGGGAAAGAAATTTATTGTGTAGTGTATGTAGAAAATATAAATGGAAAAGATATTGTTTTTGGGTAGGAAGTTGTACAATTGAAAACAAACAAAATCCCAAGGGGTTTGGTTGTTCTAGAAACTATTTTTTACAATCAAGACAGGTCCCAAGTGGATGCCAGTGAATATAATGCTAAGGATTTGGAGGAGGTAAACTTAGGAACTGAAGAAACACCCAAGAAGGTATATATTGGTAAGAAGTTATCTCTTAAAATAAGGAAAATTTTGATAGGTTTGTTAAGAAAATATAGACATGTGTTTGCATGGTCATATGATGACCTAAAGGCTTATAGAGAGGATCTTTTTCAGCATGAAATCCCTTTGAAACCAGATGCTAAGCCTTTTAGACAAAAACAGAGGCCAATAAATCCAACTTTGGCTCCCAAAATTTAAGAGGAACTAATCAAGTTAAGAGATGTATGGATTGTAAAGACTATCAGACATTCATCTTGGGTGTCTAATTTAGTCCATGTTAGGAAGAAAAATGCAGATATAAGATTGTGTGTTAACTTCAAGAATCTTAATATATCTTCATTAAAGGATAATTATGGTTTACCAAATATGGAAGCTATGTTGCAAACGGTCATTGGCTCTAAACTTTTTTCCATGATGGATAGATTTTCAAGCTATAATCAAGTGATTGTTAAGGAATTAGAATAGTTTAAGACTAATTTTACCACTCCATGGAGTACTTATGTGTATGTCAAGATGCCTTTTGGGATTACTAATGCTGGGGCTACTTTTCAATGTGCTATGGATGTGGCTTTTGCTAATATTATTGATAAATTCTTGGTTGTATATTAGGATGATCTAACTACTTATTCTAAGGATGAGAATGATCACTGCATGCATCTAGAAAAGGTATCTATTAGAGCCCTTAAATATGATATTTCCTTAAATCCTAGAAAGTGTAATTTTGGTGTTACTGAAGGAAAGCTATTAGGGCATCTAGTTGGTAAGCATAGAGTGAGGATTGACCCTGAAAGGGTAGAAGCAATAAACAAAATTCAAAAGCCTAAAAGTTGTAAGGGAATTCAATCATTTTTTTGGTAGATTAACTTTCTCAGAAGATTTGTGACTAATTTTGTAGAGATTAGTAGGCCTATATCAAAGATGTTAAAGAAAGGATCTGAGATAAAATGGGATGGGGATCCTAGAATTGCATTCCAAAAGATCAAGAAAGCTATTAAGGATGCTCCTATTCTTAGGGCACCAAATTATGATAAGCCAATACATATATTTTCTTTTGCTTCATGTCACACTGTTCTTGTAGTATTGTTACAGAAAAATGAGGAAGGTTATGAACAACCCATTGAATTTTTTATCAAATCATTATAGGCAATGGAACTCAAGTATGATATAATTGAAAAACAAACATATGCACTGGTGAAGGGGGTGAAGGCTTTTAGATGTTAACTAATGGGATACATTGTCATTGCATTTGTCCCTAATAATGTTGTAAAGGATATCTTTTCAAAACAAGATGTATTTGGCAAAAGATGTAGGTGGATTAATAGAATACAATAGTTCAACATTGATATATAGATTACCAAACTAGTTAGAGGTCAAGGCTTGGCCAAATTGATGATAGAAGCCAATTTAGAAGTAAATCAAATTAATGAATTTGATGATAGTTTTAGGGATACTCTTTGTGATATGGATACTTCTAATTGGTATGTAGATGTGATTTATTACTTGCAAAACATGAAATCTCCACCTAGATTAATAGACAACCAAAAAAGATCCCTGAAGTTACAGGCTATAAGGTATGTTATAGTGTAGGGGCAATTGTGGTGGAGGAATATAGAAGGGGTCCTTTTGAAATGTGTAGACGAAATTGAGTCTAAAAGGATCTTAAGAGATATGCATGAAGGTGTATGGGGTGGTCATTATATGGCTAAATCCACTACTCATAATGTTCTTAGGGCTGGTTTTTGGTGGCCAACACTTTTCAAAGATGCTTTTGAGTTTGTTAAAACATGTGATGCTTGTCCAAGGTTTAGTGGATAGTTAAAATTTTCTAGGAATTTACCATTAAGACCTATTGAAGTGCAGGCACCATTTCAACAATGGAGAATTGATTTCATTGGTGAGATTTCAAACAAATCTAGTGGTGGACATTCTTGGATTCTGGTGGCTATTGATTACTTCACTAAGTGGGTTGAAGCAATTCCTACTAAGAATGAAACAAGTAAAGTAGTGATTAATTTTATTCTAAATAACATTTTGGCTAGGTTTGGATGCCCACAGAAGATTGTAACTGATAATGCTATGTGTTTCAGATTTGAGGAATATAAAGATTTTTGTAAGAAATACAACATTACAAAATATACATCATTACCTTATCATCCCCAAGGGAATGGTCAGGCAAAATCAAGCAATAAAAGTATATTGAAAATAATCAAGAGGATTTTAGGAGAGAACAAGAAGGCCTGGGATTAAAAATTTCCATTAGCTCTGTGGGCTGATAGGGTTACTATGAAAAATGCCATTGGATGTGCTCCTTTTGATTTGGTCTATGGTGTACGAGCTAGAATTCCATAGAATTATTCAAAGGAGATGTATAAATTTGTTCAAATTTATGAGGATGATATCATTGATGAGATGTAGCTTAGGATGGATGATATCCTACAACTGGAAGAAACAAGAAGAGATTATTCTATTTAGAATGCCATATTATAGTCATAGATGAAGCATTTGTATGACAAGAGGGCCATTGAGAGGAAATTTGAAATAGGTGATATGGTATTGATGTGGAATGCTCGGATGGAAGATAAAGATAAGCATGGTACATTTGATCCCATCTAGCTTGGCCCATACAACATTTGTGATACAAATGGCAAAGACTCATATTTTCTAAGGGATCTAACTAGAGATGTTCTTGAATTTCCAATTCATGCACAATTCTTGAAGACGTACCTTTCCTAAAGGATCTATTTTCCAAGAACAATAATTTTAAGGTTTCTTGTATCCTTGTACATTATGGATATTTGTATAAAGTCCCTATAAATACCCCTATATAGTCTAGTTTCCTATTTTTGTTGTTTTGCTGCTATGCTCTCTAAGGAAGTTGTCATTATGTATCAAGTATGTGGTCTACTCTACCACAGATTCTAGATTCTTGCATAGACTCAAGTAGTCTATCATCCCCAAACAAAGCCACTGGTGGTCTAATTTTTCATAAGTGCAGAGATTTTCCAAAATATGTGTGAAAAATCATATAATCCTTGTGTCTTACAAATTAGGGTTTTTGTTCTTATCTTTTTTTTCAAATCTTGTGTTACCCTAGGTATGCCCTAATTTCTATGTTGTTTTAATTTTATTAAATTCTCAAGGTTTTTGATCAACTTGGTCAACAAAATGTCTTGAATATGTTAAAACTCTATGTTTATCTTGAATATTTGAAAGGTTTTGCAAAAATCTTAAGTTCTTTTCCTTTACAGTTCTACAGTGTTCGGGCTTCTAGTAGGAGTGTTGTGCTTTTGTTCCTTTATCTCTATGGTTATGCTTCACTGTTATGGCATAAGGTTGTAAAGAAATTTTTTGTTTATGGGTATATAGTTGTATAACTCATAATAGCAAAGCGGTGGACTTTAGAACTTTCTAGTCATACAATTGATCCTTGAGCAAAGGTGTATAAAAGGTTTTCATACCTTGTAAGATCTCTCTTATGTTTCCACGATGATGAGTTAGCCCGTATCAACGAAATTTTTTCATTAGGGTACCTCTAGTTATACATTTTCTTCTTTGGTGTATGAGCATAATAAAGTTTTAAAGTGGTTATGTTTATTGATTTATGGGGGTACAAATAACAAGTTGAGCGGATGGACAGAAAGGTGTATCAATTTGATTCATGCTCTCATGTTTTGTTGGATGGTGTGAGGGTGTAAAGGCTCATGATGGCATAAAAGATGTTTCAAACAAATATTAAATGGGTTTTAGGATTCTACACACAAAGGAAAACCCGCAAGAGAGAAGCAATGTTTGATTTCATCTATGTGCTTCCACTATTTTGGCTTGTGGACAATTGTAAAGTGGTGTCATAAAGAGGAATGTGTCATGCAGGATCTGATAAATTGCCACTTGGGCCCTAAAAAGAGAAAATCAAATTGTGATATGTCAAACATGTTAGATGGGCCTAGCCCGTGTGAAAGATAACTTAAGTCATACATTTTGCATGTGCTTAAATCAATAGTGATGTTTCTTCTAAAATGTAATCTGGGTCATTGATATTTTGAGAAAAGTTTTCCTTATGTTCTTACATTTGCAAGTATAGTGTGAAGAAGAAGTGTTTCATGTCTATCTCCATGGATACACAATTGGTTTGGTGTATGAGCATGAGGACTTCTTTTGCCTGCCTCATAATAGGAGTATAATAATCATGCTCATGGCCATGCTTAGGAATAGTGTATTCAATCTAAGGATTATTGTTCCCACTATTAGGTGCATTTAATCTTGTCAACACAGGGATGTATACCTGAAATGGTCGGCATGGTATATTCTACAATAGGTCTCTTAATGAGTCATTATGCTTATGTTGTAGGAAGGTAAAGTGCAAGAAAATAATCTACACTAGTGCTCCAGGAAGCTAACACACTTAGCTATTTACTAAAATAGATACTGGAAATGTAATGAAATGCTAACATATATTCCAACTCAGTTCATCTACTATCACTATTCTCATAGATGCTATAGGAACACTCACAAAGTATGATGCTACAAGAAGGAACTTATAACTTCTACCCGCAATACTAAAAATGCTTGAAAATAAATCTATACTACTCTAATCTAATCCACCTCCCAAGTGGGCCCCCTTGGTTGAATTCTACTAATCTACTAACATAGAATGTATGCCAAGAAATATTTCATTGTATTTTGGAAATTCATTACATGGGACCAATACATAGAACTATAAAAAAACTCATTGTAAGAGTCAACAATTTTTTTTCATAAACTTGCTTCTTCTTCTCTCTCTCTCTCTAACATAACATTATTGGTCTAATCCCTATAAATAGAAGATTGACACCAATTCCAAAACATAAAAGAAAATAAACTAGCTATATATCCATAGGAGAAAAACAAGGAAAGATAACAACTCATGGTAGGAAGAAAAGATAATGACTCAAGGTAGGAACAATAAAGTCTAGACAACTACTTTGACATAAATGCGGAGAATGTAATAAGTCTTCATAGCTCCTCCATATTCACAACCATGTCCTTTGGCACCACTATAACTTTTTTTCCATGGCTAAACCTCAACGTCTTTTCTCCTTGAATGCTATTGGCTTTCTTTAATGTTCATCCTTGAATTCTTCCAATCATCTTTAACTTCATTGCTAACATGTTAGTTATAATGCGGGGATATTTGTAAATAAGCATTATCAAATTAAATTCAAATATAAGAACACACATTCTAATGATTATATGAAATATTGCATTATATATATAATATTGGAAAATTTAGATGACATACTATCTACCCATGGGTTAATCATTAGTTTAGGTAAACATAAGTTCACAAATGTCTTGATGAAAATAAAATAGAGTGTTAAACAAAGTGTTTTAAAAATATCATAAAATAGAGCCAATAATTAGCCTCATCATCTACCCCTTGGTAAACTAATGCTTGCCCTCAAGCATCACATTTCGTAGTTAGTGACCTGAATTCCCAAACTTTTGTCCTTCCTTTCTTGCTATTCTTGAAGGTATAGTAGAATCCTCATGTCCTTTCCAAAACTTCCCTTCTATTGTCCTCCTACAGGTTGTAAAATCTATTAGCATTAATATCATACAGGGGCCACATAAGCATTGGAGGTTGCATAGTGAGTGGGCACCATAGTTCTGGTCTAGCCTCTTTCCCTAACTCTATATACTTTGAAACTTGGTGAAGGGATGCCTCCAAGTTGATAGGACTGTGTTGCTCTGATCTTTTAAGTGTTTTAGGTAATCTTGCCTATCTACTTCTAACACTAGCCATGACTCTCTGGAAGGAAAAGTAGGGTAAGTTCTCATAATCTGTATATACCTTGGTTTTAGCTATGAAGATTCTATCCCTTACTCCCTTGTTCTTATCCCCATAAGTTAATCTAAACTAGTCCCTAAGAACTTCTTATGGTTTACTACTCTCAGCTCTTAATGACATGGGCTCTATTCTTTCAGCATCTCTATAATTATTCAATTTTCTATCATAATTGGCTTCATTATACATTCAAGACATCAAATTCCTTAGATGTATATCTCCTATATAGAGTAAAGGATTACATTGGGTTTCTTCTGGGATAACAAAATTATGCATGTATAACTCATAGAGAAAATTCTACTACCACGATGGTAGAGTCTAGTATAAACCATAGAATTCCTAAGCTGATTTGAACTCTGCATTTATGTTCTTAAGGGTTAGCATAAGTTGGAATAAAAGGAATTTTTCCTTTAAACATAGGGCATAAATCTATGGTGGTGGTCTACAGGCAAGTGCTTGATCAACCAATTTGAGGGCATGATCCATCCTCTATTTTTGGTTTGCCAATTGTTCTTTTTGAATCTGTAATTTTTGCACCTAGAGACAATGTCTTTCTTTATTTCTTCCTCTCTTCTTCCCATAGGGCTATAGCAAACATGCGTTGTCCAAACAACTAGAAAAGGAGTTTCTGCATTGTCCTCTTCATAGTTTCTTTTCCCCTTTCTTTGTTCTCTCAATAATTGTTCTACAAAATCAATAAGCCATGATGATTTATAGGGAACTAGGTCAATGTTTGGATAAACTTTCTTAGGGACTATTTCATCTTTATAGCTTAAAGTACCTAGTTGGCTTGTTGAAGTATCATTTTGAGTTTCATTGTCTTCAACCCTACATTTCTCATTAGAGTTTTTAGGAATGTTTGAAGTTTTAGGGTGAGGAGGAGAGTTATTAGGAACAATTTGTACTAGGGATTCTTTAATAGATAGTTTATATGGAGTAGATTCTTTGGAAATTTTTCCTCTCATTCTGGGACTTCTTTTTATAGGGGTTTCTTTTTGTATCACAACCTTCTACCTAATTCTTCCTTTTGGTGTCTCTACTATAGGAGTGACTACTGTAGGACCCATCTTAGTTCTCTTTTGCCTCATAAATGTAGGATTTTCCTTTTCTTTTACGAGGGGAGAGATCTCTTCTTGCAATTTCCATTTTCTCTTTACTTGGCTAGAGGTAGGTTTTTGAGTTTCTTGAATAGGTAAAGGCACAATTTCTTGTACATTCTCTTGCACGTTTTCTTGCACATTTTTGGCTTCAACATCCTGAGTTCTTTTCTTAGTAGGTTCATCAATGGGACTACATTCTCCTTATTGGATTATTCATTAAGGGCAACCTGGGGTTGTAGGATTTTAGCTTAGACAAATTCTGCCCATGACATGGGAGAGACATCCCTAAGTGATCTTTCTATGAGTAATTTAATTAGGGCATGATGGGTGATAGAATTGTCCTTTCCCTTTTGGGTTTCTTTAACACTAATACATAACATATTGTACAAGAAACTAGGGATATTTACTAGATGATTATGCCTTATACAACTAAGCAATTTAAAATGATGTGCATGTAAATATGAAAATCTTCCTTCACATTTGAGGTACCTAATAATGTGCATGTAATGCCCCACCAAGGGATCCAAATAATTAACCTAGAGTTTCACTAAGTTTAGAAACAATTTTTTTTTTTTATGATAGTAAACATCACATATAACTTATACATCATAACGGAAGCAATAGCAATGTCCATTTGAAAGTAAACATAACATACATAACAGATTACATTCTTTAAGGATCGCTTAACATGAATTACATCTAAGTCAACTAACATACATGAATCCATCTAGGACAACATCCACATGAGATAATAATGATACATCCAATATACAAATGTCCTTTTTGAATTATGTTCCAGAATGCACAATCATCCACTGTACATGTCACAAGGTATGATAGGCACAAAGAATATACATATGTAGAATAAGGTACATCATCCTATTCTAATCCATGATACATCAAGTAAAGACAATCACATGATACACCATCATAGAATATATAAACATCCATTATAAAGATCAAACATAATAAACTAAGTGCATGGTTCCTCCCAACTATTAATAGCATCATTAGACCATCGTGGATCCTAGCCATCCCTCTATGCGTAACATCTCAAATCACCGAAGAGATCATCGGTATTAACATAGTAGGAATGTCACTCCTAACATATACAACATCATATGTAGAAGGTAATCTAACATGCAAATATAAGCATAAGATAACATCATCTAACATATGCTAATCATCAATGAAAAAGGATACATATCCACCATCATGAAGGAAGCATCAACCACGATGTCTCAATGAATCTCAAAATGATAAGAGTGGAAAATACACTACCACTCAACCGTGTGGTACCTAAGTGGTCCACTCCCACCGTGCTGAGGAGATAATCTCAAGTCCTAAACAGGCTATCAAAATCACATAGCAAAAATCTCCATAAGTCCAAGAATCCTAAAAGTATACTAACTCAAAGGTTCCAAACACAAAATCTGACATCTAATCCTCGAGGCACACAATGACATGTAGGAACTTACTATGGAAGTGGGAAAGTGTCATCGCAATTATCACGTATAGGTTACCCTAGCAGTTAGCTAAATTCCATGGGTCCATTCTAATTTCATGCGGCCACTAGTATCCTCTCATACTGACGAGGCATACTACGGAATGCAAGGTCGCAACCATGCATCTCACTACTCCCATCCTAGCCTGTACAAGTGCTCAAGGCATGGGCAAGAACAAAACACTTATCTTTTTAGGTTCATTCAGTTAGTATTAGGTGTGAATGTTATCACTTATTAATCCAACTTACAATGAGTTACCCTGGTAGCCTCTTAGGGCCCCGACCCCCATTGCAAGCCACTTCCCATCACTACATGCAGATATCCTACCCTAATGCTCATGGACTCATAAATCTCAAAATCACAAAAAGAAATCCATAAAATCATCAAATATGCATAAAAGCATCAAATCTCCATGAGCAACATCCATAGAATATCATGAACACAACAACTCTCTATTGGCAATTGAAGTATCACTGATAATCAAATATCCAATGGTTCTCAATAACCAAAATATATATCTCAATCATACTGATCGAAGACTCCAAAAATGGTTGATTCAAACATGTCACAACATGACATCATCAAGAATAAATCCACATCTGAGTCCCATCATGGCGACTAGAAAATAATCAAGGATAATTGATCGATGACCAAAATAATGATTAGGTCAAGAGTCTCAAACACAAGAATCTCAACTGTAACAATCAGTAATCACATCCAATACATAGAACATTCCATCACAAACCATGGTTGGGTTTATAAAGATTGAGATTAAAAAATCATCATGACATCACAATCATATAACCTCCAAGCCTCTGGTAGACATCCTATTTTGGTCAACACTAGTCAACCCAAAACCCAAAACAATAGCATAAAGAATACACAATGTAAACACATGTTTTGGTTTTGCTAAGTTTTCAAATTTGAATTTAAAAGTCTCAGTTTACGTTTTTCCAAATTATATTAAGTGGAGAAATTTCATGTTTTTCCTAACCCATGTATTTGTTTGATAGATAGAAGTTTCTCCTCAAAACTATTAGACTCAATTTTCTAATTGATCTAATAATATTTTGTTTATATAACATTGTTTGAAAATTGACACTCTCAATGAATCAAAACTTCGATTATATATTCTAATAACTAATCTTAATTAAACTGAGTTTAATTAAATTAATTATTAATATCTCTTCATAATTGACAAGCTCAATATCAATATTTTAAATCATTAAAAGAGTGATCCATTAATTTAGAACTTTATAATATTCATTTATAATTAATTATATATACATATATACTTATATACATATATATATATTTATATATATATACATACATAAATATATATATATAAATATATAATAACATTTAATAATTAATGATATTGCAACAAAATCGAGATTCATATCCAAATCTCATATGAAATAACTTTGCAAATAAAATTTTATATAATTTAAAACCAAACTCAAATCGCAATGCAATTTTAAAATCGCACAGCCCAATACATCCACACCGCAGGTACACTGTGGATCGCAGGTACCCTGCGATCTCGCAGGCCTACGGTGGGTGGGGTATATAATACCCACCCAACATCATATATATATATATATATTTTTAATGCAATTTTCAATGAAGTTTTTTTATAATAACATTCCCATGTGATATGAAATACTATTAACATGAAACTCTATCGCAATTTGACATTCGATTATTATATAAATAAATATATATGTATATATATACATATGTATGTATATATATGGGTATATATGTATATATATATATATGTATATATATATATATATGTATATATATATATATGTATATATATATATATATGTATATATATGTGTGTGTGTGTGTGCATATATATACACACAAAGTTTATCACCATCACAGCACATACATATATATATATATATGTATATAATGATATATACATATATGTGTATGCAGATTCAAGAATATACACAGTTTACTTAGAAATTCTAATTTTCAAAATTTTTCTTTAAATCTTTGATCTTCAAATTTATCCAATAAATAATCTAATGGGTTTGGCTATGACCCTATTTTCTTTCAGATCTATGCATATAAAGATTTTCACATAAATTCAATTGCCCATATTGAGAATGCATACAATAAAAATATGAAATTCCTCAGAAGACATATGAAAGACACAAAGAAGACAGGGAATGCAAGATGCAGAAATAGCATAAGTAAAATCACAAGAATCTACCCAGATTCTGATGCTAATTCGCTCTTGCTTAGAAAACCCACAGAGCAAGCTCCCTTCATTAGAATTCTCGAATCCTCCAATGCTCCAATTCCACTCCAAACGCTATGTCTAAGCTTCTAGGGATGCCTGAATATAAAGAGCTCTTAAGAAACCTTTAGAATGTTTCTAAAAATAGCTAGAAGGTATCACCAACTAAGCATGGGTCTTTTCCAACCTTCAAGATGAGCCATAGGGTTGTAGACACTGTTAGATTGTGGTGACTGATCAGGAAAGTACTGTACATACTTCATAAATAGTGGCTGACATGTTATAACCCTAAAGCGGTTTAATACTTGTATAAAAAGGGCTTAGGGTTGGGTATTTTTTGGTGTGTGGTGATACGAAATTGGTTCTTGCGGCGGTATTGAGCTGTAAGGGATTACGGATTGTAATCAGGTTGTAATCACTGGATTGTAATAAGATCGGACTTGCTGTTTGGTGGACGTAGCCCAGGGATTGGGTGAACCACGTTAAATCTTGGTGCCTTGTGTTCATTTCTATGTGTTCTATTATTTTCTGTTATTGGTTATATTTGCATGTAGTTTTTATTTCTGTCCGTGGTTTATCCTAACAAGTGGTATCAGAGCCTAGTTGTTTCTCAGTTATCCTCTGCAGGAAAGTCTCACAGTTAAGTGGGAGTCTCACGGTTGAGTGGGAGCAATGGCAGATGATGGTAAGCTGAGGGTTGATAGGTTTAATGGGCAGAACTTCCAGTTATGGAAGATGCAAATGGAAGACTATTTATATCAGAAGGATTTGTGGAAGCCGTTGGAAGGAAAAGCCAAGAATCAGGGAACTATGTCAGAGGCTGAATGGGATCTTTTGGACAGAAAGGCACTTGGAAGCATTCAGTTATGCTTGGCACCATCGGTGGCATTTAATATTACAAAAGCAAAGACGACAGAAGATTTGATGAAAACCCTAGCAACACTGTATGAAAAGCCCTCCGCTTCAAATAAGGTATTTCTCATGAAGCGTTTATTTAATATGAAAATGGCAAAAGGTGGATCTGTTGCAGATCATTTAAATGAGTTTAATACTATTACTAGTCAATTATCTTCTGTGGGTATCAATTTTGATGAAGAAATTAGGGCTCTCTTGATTTTGTGTTCTTTGCCTGAAAGCTGGAATGGCTTGGTAATGGCGGTCGGTAATTCTGTTCCTGGATCTAGTACCCTAAAATATGATGATGTGATCAGTGTTATTTTAAGTGAGGAAACTCGTAGAAAATCCTCAGGTGGATCTACATCAGGAAGTGCTTTAAATGCACAAAGCAGGGGTAGAACGACTGAAAGAGGAAGTAACTCTGGAAATCGTGGGAAATCAAGAGGAAAGTCAAAGGGGAGGAGGTCTCAATCAAGAGGACCAAATGATTGCTGGTACTGTGGGAAACCAGGGCACAAAAAGAAAGATTGCTGGACTCGAAAGAAAAATGAAGGAGATAAATCAGATGGAGACAAAGAGGCAAATGTGGTAAGTAATAAATCCGAAGAGGATGCTTTGCTTCTGTCTTTAGAGAATGTTGATGATTCATGGGTTTTAGATTCTGGTGCTTCTTTTCATGCTACACCTCATAGAGGTTATTTCATTGATTATGTCCAAGGGGATTTTGGGCTTGTTTATTTGGGGGATAATGAACCCTGTCAGATTGTTGGAAAGGGAAAAATTAAGATTAAGTTGCAGAATGGGAATCATTGGCTACTACATGAGGTAAGACATGTTCCAAAACTAAGTAGAAATTTAATTTCAGCAGGGCAACTCGGTGATGAGGGTTGTGTAGTTACTTTTAATGATAAAAATTGGAAGGTTTCAAAAGGTTCCCTTGTAGTAGCAAGAGGTGTGAAAGTAGGCACCTTATATCTTTGTACAGGTCATATTGTTCCTTCTACTTTGATTGTTTCAGAGAAAAATGAATATTCAGGAACAATTACTGCAGATGAGCAGGGAGAACAAATAGCTGCTGTGGATTCTGATACAGCGCTGTGGCACAATAGACTTGGGCACATGAGTGAGAAAGGTATGAAAGTACTTCATTCAAGGAAAGTTTTACCAGGTCTAAAATGTGTGAATATGGATTTCTGTGAAAGTTGTGTGTATGGAAAACAAAAGAGAGTGAGTTTTGTAAAGACAGGGAAGGAAAATAAAAAGGAGAAATTAGAGCTTGTGCATACAGATGTATGGGGACCGGCTCAGGTATCTTCCCTTGGTGGCTCTCATTATTATGTTACATTTATTGATGATGCAACTAGAAAAGTATGGGTTTATTTCCTTAGACAGAAATCTGATGTATTTCAAACTTTTAAGAAATGGAAATGCTTGGTTGAAAATGAGACTGGTAAGAAACTAAAATGTCTCAGATCTGATAATGGTGGTGAGTATTGCAGTCATGAATTTGAAGATTATTGCTCCACTAATGGTATTCGTAGACAAAAAACTGTTCCAAGGACTCCACAGGAAAATGGAGTGGCTGAACGCATGAACAGGACTATAATGGAGCGCGCAAGGAGCATGAGGTTGCATGCTGGGTTGCCCTTACACATGTGGGCGAAGGCTGTCAATACTGCAGTATATTTGATTAATAGAGGTCCCTCTACTCCTTTGGGCTGTGGTATTCCAGAGGAAGCATGGACTGGTAAGAAGGTGAGTTATTCTTTTCTCAAGACCTTCGGTTGTGAAGCTTTTGCTCATATAAACTCTGAAAATAGAACTAAGCTAGAAGCTAAATCAAAGAAATGTGTCTTTGTTGGATATGGCATTAATGAATTTGGTTATAGGCTTTGGGATTTTGAAAATCATAAAATTATAAGAAGCCGGGATGTCATATTCAATGAAAAAGTGTTGTACAAAGATCTGTTGCAGCAACATGAGAAGAAAGAAGATGATTATGTAGTGCTGGATGATACTCCAAAAGCTGATGTTCCAGCCATTCCTCATGATGTGCAACAACCGCAACAACAAATACCACATACACCAGTGAATGTTAGACGGTCAACAAGGCCAATTAGACCTCCACAAAGGTTTTCTCCCTCTTTGTATTCTATTTTACTTACTGATGCTGGTGAACCTGAAAGTTATGATGAAGCTGTGCAGGTGGATACTAAGATTCAGTGGGAGTCTGCAATGAAAGATGAAATGGACTCTTTGCTGAAAAATAAGACATGGGATTTGTGCAAGTTGCCTGCAGGTAAAAAGGCTTTACAGAATAAATGGGTTTACAGGTTGAAAGAAGAGGAAGGAGGTAAGAAAAGATTTAAGGCCAGGTTAGTTGTAAAAGGATTTGCACAGAAAAAAGGAATTGATTTTGATGAAATATTTTCTCCTGTTGTTAAAATGACTTCTATTCGTACTGTTTTAAGTCTTGTGGCTACTGAAGATTTGCATTTAGAGAAAATGGATGTTAAAACAGCCTTTCTTCATGGTGATTTGGATGAAGAAATATATATGGCTCAGCCACAGGGTTTTGAGGTCAAAGGTAAGGAGAACTTAGTGTGCAAATTGAAGAAAAGTTTATATGGCCTGAAACAAGCACCTCGGCAATGGTATCTAAAATTTGACAGTTTTATGCATGAGCATGGATATAATAGGTGTCATTCAGATTACTGTGTTTATTTTAAGAGGTTGGATGATGATAGCTATATTATTTTATGTCTATATGTTGATGATATGCTTATAGCTGGGTCTAACATGGATCATATTAAGGGGCTGAAACGCCAATTAGCACATGCATTTGCTATGAAGGATTTGGGGGCAGCAAAACAAATCCTTGGTATGAAGATTTGCAGAGATAGGAAGAACAGAACATTGACGCTATCTCAAGCTGATTATGTTGAGAAGGTGTTGCAACATTTCTCTATGGAGAATGCTAAAGCTGTCAGCACACCTTTACCTGGTCATTTGAAATTGACTAAGGAGATGTGTCCCAAGACACAAGAAGAGGAGGATAAGATGTCCAAGGTACCCTATGCTTCAGCTGTAGGAAGTTTGATGTATGCTATGGTATGCACTAGGCCATATATTGCACATGCAGTGGGAGTTGTTAGCAGGTATATGAGTCATCCAGGTTTTGAGCATTGGAATGCTGTCAAGTGGATTCTCAGATATTTGAGAGGAACATCCAATAAGTGTTTACACTTTGGGGGCTCTACTACTGATTTACAGGGCTATGTTGACTCAGATTTGGCTGGTGATATTGATACCAGGCGGAGTACTACAGGTTATGTCTTTACTGTTGGTGGGGCAGCCGTGAGCTGGGTTTCTAGGCTACAGAAGATTAATGCTCTCTCCACTACAGAGGCAGAGTATGTTGCTGCTACAGAGGCAGCCAAAGAGATGATATGGCTTCAGTTCTTCTTGGAAGAATTGGGACATCCTCAGAAGGATAATTATTTGTTCATAGATAGTCAAAGTGCCATTCATCTTGCTAAGAATTCAGCTCTGCATTCTAAGACCAAACACATACAGTTGCGGTACCATTTCATTCTGTCAATTTTGGAGGATGGACAGTTAAAGCTGGAGAAGATACATACCAATGAAAATCCAGCAGATATGTTGACAAAGGTTGTCACAAGGGAGAAGCTGAACTCCTCTTCAGCTTCAGTTGGTCTTTTAGACTAAATGTGAATAAAAGAACAGCAGAGTCCAGGGTGGTTTGATCCAGTGGGAGCCCCATGTGGTAGTTGTATTGCTACAGGATCAGTCTCCAAGTGGGAGATTGTTGTTTAGTGTGGAGCCTGATCAGTCCCCAAGTGGGAGATTGTTAGATTGTGGTGACTGATCAGGAAAGTAAAGTACCGACATCGACATGGTAGCCGACATATTATGGCCGACATATGGCCGACATGTTATAACCCTAAAGCGGTTTAATACTTGTATAAAAAGGGCTTAGGGTTGGGTATTTTTTGGTGTGTGGTGATACGAAATTGGTTCTTGCGGCGGTATTGAGCTGTAAGGGATTACGGATTGTAATCAGGTTGTAATCACTGGATTGTAATAAGATCGGACTTGCTGTTTGGTGGACGTAGCCCAGGGATTGGGTGAACCACGTTAAATCTTGGTGCCTTGTGTTCATTTCTATGTGTTCTATTATTTTCTGTTATTGGTTATATTTGCATGTAGTTTTTATTTCTGTCCGTGGTTTATCCTAACAGACACCATGTGCTTTAATTAATGCACTAACCCTCGTGTTGTTGACACATGAGAAATAGAAAAGTGTGTTAATTCCCATGCAAGCTTATAACTCCAATTTACTTTTTATATAATTTTTATTTAAATATTTATAACTTTCATTTTAACTTTATAACTTTTATTATTATTATTTATTTATTACTTTATTATTATTTTATTATTATTATTAATTTTAATTTCTAATTTTCTTTTATTTAATTCATTTTCCTCAATAATTCTTATTTAATTAATTATACTCAAAATATCAAAGATCATGATATTTTATTAATTTTCTCCAGAATAATTAATTTATTAATTAAATCTATTTATTAAGACTTAATTAATAGAAAATTCACCATAGACCTCCAAGATAAAATATGAAAACCCATCATAGAGCAAATCACTCAAAATCAGTCTAAAGGGTTAAAAATCATGAAATATGTCATTCGACACATTCGGTGGGTACTCAACTCTTATACTTGTCCTAACTCACTAGGACAAATGGTTTAAGAGTTTGGGATTTGGACTTGAGAATTTATCTCCCTTCTCTTATCATTGAGATAGTATAATAGGGTATGCTCATCCTGGCAATTCAGAGAAGTTGATACCTAGTACCTGCAACCTGCAGAAAAATCATGCATGTACATACAATATATAATGCTAAGCTAAACAGACAATGGCAGGAAGTGGTGCATTGTGTAGATCTCGACTAAGCAGGTGACTATGACTCCCTTCCTTAACCACATCAGAAATGCCATACAATAAGAAAACATGCACACCATACACATGCAAGTATGGGGTAAGTATCCATAATAAAACACATGAGATAATATACCATCTAACTAATCATCATTAATAACTGAAAACAATGTAATGATCATCATACATACATGAAATGTAAAGTCTAAATGATCTCATCATATATCAACTGAATCCATGTCATAATATCTAATAGTGTCAAAATAATACCACTAAACCATCAACATAAAACTAGTCCATCAAAGTCTGATAATAATAGCATTAATGTTCAGAAAAGATGTGAACGAGGGTAGGCACTACATCTAACCACCCTTGGGTTAGGCTTACTCCTGGAAGCCTGCAAACAAGTAGGGATATAACTCCCTCAATCTAGCTGCATCCTCCCAAGTAGCTGAAGAATCATCAGTAGGGTCCCATTGGACCCTTACCTACTCGATTGTTCAACCCCTGAGGTTCAACTCCCGCTTCTCTAGAATATGAACCGGTTCCAAAGCCAGTTGCCCGTCCTCTACCTGCAACGCATTCCAATCAAGAACATGTACAATATCAAGAATATACTACTGAAGCACTGAAACATGGAAAAGATCATGAATGTGAGCTAGGCTGGGCGATAGAGCAAGATGGTAAGCAACCGGGCCAATCGTCTCTATAATCTTGAATGGTCCCACAAAGTTAGGTACTAGCTTAGAACCCTTTCTATACCAGATTGGACTCTTTCGCGATTGCACTCTCAAGAATACCTTATCTCCCACAGAAAACTGCTTATCAGTCCTATGAGCATCAACATACTTCTTTTGCCTATCCTATGTTGTAGTCAAGTGCTCACAGATACGCACTACCTGTTGCTCCATATCACGAAGCATCTCAGGACCCAACAGGATGTGATCCTCAAGATTGTCCCAACTCAATGGTGTATGACAAGGATGTCCATATAATGCTTGAAGTGGTGCCATACCAATAGAACAATGATACCCGTTGTTGTAAGAAAACTCCACTAGATAGAGATAGTCCTCCCAATGTGTCTACCTATCCATCACATACATCCGTAGCATATCCTCCAAAACTTGGTTCACCCTCTCTGTCTGACCATCTGTCTCTGGATGATATGCCGAACTAAAGTTTAGCTGCACTCCAAGCTCATGCTGCAATGATGTCCAGAATGCAGATGTGAATATAGGATCCCTGTCAGAAATAATCTTTCTAGGAATACCATGTAGTCTCACAATGTCATGCATGAAGACATTACCTACAGAAGCTATTGTATAGGAAGACCTAATCGATGAGAAATGTACCACCTTAGTCAACTGATCAACGATAACCATGATAGCATCATGATGTTGAACTGTCATAGGTAATCATACTATAAAATCCATGGAGATGATATCCCACTTCGAAGAAGGAATGAGATTTGGCTGCAAAATTCCATCTGGGTGCTGGTGTTCTGCCTTGACTCTTTGACACTCAAAACACCTAGCCACAAAATTAGCAATATCTCGCTTCATCCCAGACCAAAAGAAAAAACATCTCAAATCCGAATGCATCTTCTTAACACCTGGATGTGCTGAGTAAGGTGTATGATGGGTTTCTACTAGTAGCAAGGTGTGAAGCTCATCCGAAAATGGCACATAAATCCTCCCCCAAATGTCTCAAAAGACCATCTGATTCTTGAACATAACCTACAAACCTACCTTCCAAATGCCTTCCTGAATCTATCTCTCTGTACACTTCCTGATACCAAGAATCTATAGGAAGTGCCTAAAGAATCCAACTCCTCAAATCCACACTAAGAGTCATCAATGTTATCACATGTCTCCTGCGACTCAAAGCATTTGCTACCACATTCTCCTTACCTTGAATGTACTTAACCTCAAAATCATACTCGCATAGAAACTTCATCGATCACCTCTGAAGAGCATTCAAATTAGGTTGAGTAAAAATGTACTGAAGATTACGATGATCGCTGTGTAGCTCAAATCTGTGCCCCAACAAGAAATGTCTCCACCTTGTCAAAGCATGAACTACTGCTGCTAACTGAAGATCATGCGTAGGATAATTTAACTCATGATCCTTGAGCTTCCATGATTCATACGCAATCACCTATCCATTCTGCATCAACACTGCCCCAACCCCTTCAAGAGAAGCATATGTACATACCATGAAATCACCTTCTAGATCAGGTACAGGTAGAATCGGTGCACTGGTCAAAAGCTCCTTGAGCATCTGAAAAGCTTCCTTGCATTTCTCTGTCCACACAAACTTCTTTCCTTTCCTCTAAAGAGAAGTAATAGGATGTGCTATCCTAGAGAAGTTTTGGACAAATCTATGATAAGAACTAGCTAAACTCATGAAACTACGAATTTTTGACACATTAGTCGGTGTAGGCCATTCTATTATCGCCTGAATCTTTACAAGATCCACTGAAATACCATCACCTAAAATAACATGCCCTAAATATTAAATCTTCAATTTAAAGAATTCACACTTAGCTACATTGGCATAAAGCCGATTGTCCCTCAAACATTGCAATACTAACTGCAGGTGTTCCTCATGCTCCTTCTGAGTCCTAGAATATATCAATATGTCATCAAGAAACACAAGTACAAACCTGTTAAAATATGATCAAAAAACACCATTCATCAAACTCATGGAAACCGATGGAGCATTAGTCAACCCAAAAGGTACCACTGTGAACTCATAATGCCCATAGCATGTTCGAAAAGTAGTCTTATGAATATCTGCTTCCTTAATGTGAAGCTGGTGGTATCCTAACTTAAGATCAATCTTGGAGAATACTGTAGCTCCCTTGATCTGATCGAATAAGTCATCAATCCTAGGTAAAGGATACATGTTCTTAATATTCACCTTATTCAACTATCTACAGTCGATACAAAGGCGCAAGGAACCATCTTTCTTCTTCACAAAGAGCACTGGAGCTCCCCATGGTGATATGCTCGATTGAATGCTCCCTTTGGCCAAAAGTTCTTCTAGCTGAAGACATAGCTCACCCAATTCCTATGTAGTCATACGGTAAGGAGCTTTAGAGATAGGCTCCACTCTAGGAATCAAATCAATACTAAAATAAATGTCCCTCTTAGGAGGCATGCCTTGAATCTCACTTGGAAAAATATCCACGTACTCCTACAAAATCAGGTGATCCAAAGTCTTCCTCATAGGATCTTCCTCATCAAGATCATTTACCATAACAGCAAATATCTGACATCCCTTACAGAAACTTTGCTTCATTTGCATAGCAGAAATCATCTGCAGAGATATAGGCCTCAGTATCGCAACTATCTTCACATCATTCCCTTGGTCATCTTGGCATAAAATGATCTTCTTCCTACAATCTATACTGGCTCTATGACATCCAAGCCAGTCCATGCCTAAAACCACATCATAGGAATCAAGGGGTATGACTCAAAGATCCACTGCCATATCAAAGCTTCCTAAGCTAAGCCCACACTTATGAACTATAGAATCTGTGGAGACCTTAATGCCTGAGGCTAGTTCCACTTTCCAACCATGATCTTGCTTCACCGCATCTAGCTTACACTTAGAAACTATAGACGGTGAAATAAATGAATCTGTAGCTCTTGAATCAAACAATACTGAAAGAGATATACCTCTAATAGCACTTGTGGTCTCAACCACTATTCTCTGATGATCTGCTTGATGCTGATCAACTACTGCAAAGACTCTATGAGCTCTACCTACATCACCAACTATAGGCTCTGAAACGGTAGGTCTAGGTCGTGAAAACTGAGGTGCTTGATGAGGACACTGAGCTGCATTATGTCCAATCTAACCACATGAAAAACATTTCATATTTCTACTAGAACCTCTTCCCATAGGTGGTACATTACATTGCTGGTGATTGTTTCTGCTCGCAAAAGACTGGCTACTCTGAGCTGGCTGATTGGTCTGATTCTGTTTATTGCATTGAGCATTACGATTGTTCTTGGTGTTAGCACCTTTGCCACCACCTTGAGCTTGAGAATTTGAGCCCTTTTGTTGCTTTGTCTGTTGAGACTATTGCTGATACTATTTTCCCTTAGAGAAAGAGAACTTCTTGTTACCACCTAAATTATAGTTGCTTTTAGATCTTGATGTTGCTGGTGCTCCTAAAAAACCACCTTGACCAAGGTTGACACTTTGCTCAACAAGGATTGCTCGATGCATTGCATCCTCGAGGGTTTTTTGTTCAAATACCTTAACTCCCCCAATAATATGGTTATTCAAACCCCTAATAAAATGTTGTGTCAACTGAGCTAAATTTTCATTGAACCCTGAAAAAGGCATAAGCTCATAAAACTTACACTCATACTCGGTCACTAACAAAGTATACTATCTAAGATTATGAAATTCATCTGCCCTTTGTTGTTTTCATTCCTCTGGTAGGAATCGTTCATGGAAACTCTCTAGGAATAATTCCCATGTAACACTGCTCATATCGATTCCCAACTTCTTCTCCTCAATTTTCCACCAAGTGGCCCCAAAATTCTCTAAATTAGTGATCGCAAACCTTGCCTTAACATTGCTATCGAACTCTTGCATGGCAAAAATCCTGTCAAGAGAAATAAGCCACTACTCGACCACATAACCAGAACCTTGCCCATTAAAAGGCTTATCCTTGGATCTTGAAAGATCCTTCATCTAAGTGGACACAATGGACCTCTGACGATCCTTCCAAGGACTTCTAGATCTGGGTCTATGCTCTTGTTTTGTCTGATGCACTTTAGGCTGTTCTTGAACATGAGGTAGAAATTCTAGAATAGTTTGCATCATTTGTCTCAAACCAACCTCTTCATACTCAACTTGGTCCTCTCTACGGCTCTCTTCTAGCTGCCTACTAGAGTGCTCTTCCCTGCTCTCTACACGAGCCGATCCCTCATGGGAAGACTCATGGACACTGACAGCTCTGTCATGACCATGGGCTCTTCCACGGTCTCTACCATGGCCTCTAACAGAAGACCTAGTCCTAGATACCATCCTACAAAAGTAAAAAGTACTATTAAAATCACATGTTGCCATAAACTATGTTCAGTTCTATGTTTAGGTTTAAGTAAAATTTCCAGTTTTGAAAACTAAGTGTTGAAGTATGAAAAATATACAAGTAACAGTTGAAGTTCTATTTTAGTTCACCTAGTTTCAAATTGAATAGATACACTTGATAGTTCAAAATTCTAATTGTTCCAAAATACCCAGAGCTCCCAATGTAGAAACTCGGGCTCTGATACCAAATGTAATGCCCTGCCAAGGGATCCAAAGAATTAACCTAGGGTTTCACTAAGTTTAGAAACAATTTTTTTTTTTTATGATAGTAAACATCACATATAAATTATACATCATAACAGAAGCAATAGCAATGTTCATCTAAAAGTAAACATAACATACATAACATATTACATTCTTTAAGGATCCCTTAATGTGAATTACATCTAAGTCAACTAACATGCAGGAATCCATCTAGCACAACATCCACATGAGATAATAATGATACATCCAATATACAAATGTCCTTTCTGAATTACACTCCAGAATGCACAATCATCCACTATACATGTCATAGGGTATGATAGGCACAAAGAATATACATATGTAGAATAAGGTACATCATCCTATTCTAATCCATGATACATCAAGTAAAGACAATCACATGATATACCATCATAGAAGATATAAACATCCATCATAAAGATCAAACATAATAAACTAAGTGCACGGTTCCTCCCAACCATTAATAGCATCATTAGACCATCGTGGATCCTAGCCATCCCTCTGTGCGTAACATCCCAAATCACCAAAGAGATCATCGGTATTAACATAGTAGGAATGTCACTCCTAACATATACAACATCATATGTAGAAGGTAATCTAACATGCAAATATAAGCATAAGATAACATCATCTGACATATGCTAATCATTAATGAAAAAGGATACATATCCACCATCATGAAGGACCCATCAACCACGATGTCTCAATGAATCTCAAAATGATAAGAGTGGAAAATACACTACCACCCGATTGTGTGGTACCTAAGTGGTCCACTCCCACTGTGCTAAAGAGATAATCTCAAGTCCCAAATAGGCTATCAAAATCACATAGCACAAATCTCCATAAGTCCAGAAATCCTAAAAGGATACTAACTCAAAGGTTCCAAACACAAAATCTGACATCTAATCCTAGAGGCACACAATGACATGTAGGAACCTACTATGCAAGCGAGAAAGTGTCATCGCAATTATCATGTACAAGTTACCCTGGTAGTTAGCTAAACTCCATGGGTCCATACTAATTTCATTTGGCCACTAGTATCCTATCATACTGACGAGGCATACTACAGAATGCAAGGTCACAACCATGCATCTCACTACTCCCATCCTAGCCTTTACAAGCGCTCAAGGCATGGGCAAGAACAAAACACTTATCTTTTTAGGTTCATTCAGTTAGTATTAGGTGTGAATGTTATCACTTATTAATCCAACTTACAATGAGTTACCCTGGCAGCCTCTTAGGGCCCTAGCCCCCATTGCAAGCCACTTCCCGTCACTACATGCAGATATCCTACCCTAATGCTCATGGACTCATAAATATCAAAATCATAAAAGATAATCCATAAAATCATCAAATATACATAAATGCATCAAATCTCCATGAGCAACATCCATAGAAAATCATGAACACAACAGCTCTCTATTGGTAACTGAAGTATCACATATAATCAAATATCCAATGGTTCTCAATAACCAAAATATATATCTCAATCATACTGATCGAAGACTCCAAAAATGGTTGAGTCAAACATGTCACAACATGACATCATCAAGAATAAATCCACATCTCAGTCCCATCATGGTGACTAGAAAATAGTCAAGGATAACTGATCGATGACCAAAATAATGGTTAGGTCAAGAGTCTCATACACAAGAATCTCAACTGTAACAATCAGTAATCACATCCAATACATAGAGCATTCCATCACAAACCATGGTTGGGTTTATAAAGATTGAGATTAAAACATCATCATGACATCACAATCACATAACCCCCAAGCCTCTGGTAGACGTTCTATACTGGTCAACACTAGTCAACCCAAAACCCAAAACAATAGCATAAAGAATACACAATGTAAACACATGTTTTGGTTTTGCTAAGTTTTCAAATTTGAATTTAAAAGTCTCAATTTATGTTTTTCCAAATTATATTAAGTGGAGAAATTTCACATTTTTCCTAACCCATGTATTTGTTTGATAGATAAAAGTTTCTCCTCAAAACTATTAGACTCAATTTTCTAATTGATCTAATAATATTTTGTTTATATAACATTGTTTGAAAATTGACACTCTCAATGAATCAAAACTTTGGTTATATATTCTAATAACTAATCTTAATTAAACTGAGTTTAATTAAATTAATTATTAATATCTCTTCATAATTGACAAGCTCAATATCAATATTTTAAATCATTAAAAGAGTGATCCATTAATTCAGAACTTTATAATATTCATTTATAATTAATTATATATACATATATACTTACATACATATATATATATATATATTTATTTATATATATATATATATACATACATAAATATATATATATATATATATAATAACATTTAATCATTAATGATATTGCAACAAAATCGAGATTCATATCCAAATCTCATATGAAATAGCATTGCAAATAAAACTTTATATAATTTAAAACCAAACTCAAATCGCAATGCGATTTTAAAATTGCACAGCCCAATACATTCGCACCGCAGGTACACTGCGATCACAGGTACCTTGCGATCTCACAGGCCTGCGGTGGGTGGGGGTATATAATACCCGCCCGACATCATATATATATTTTTTAACATAATTTTCAATAACCTTTTTTTATAAAAATGTTCCCATGCGATATGAAATACTATTAACATGAAACTTAATCGCAATTTGACATTTGATTATTATATAAATAAATAAATATATGTATATATATACATATGTATGTATATATATATACATATGTATGTATATATATATACATATGTATGTATATATATATACATATGTATGTATATATATATATATATATGCGTATATATATGTATATATATATATATATGTGTATATATATATATATACACGCAGAGTTTATCACCATCAGAGCACATACATATATATATGTATATAATGATATATACGTATATGTGTATGCAGATTCAAGAATATACACAGTTTACTTAGAAATTCTAATTTTTAGAATTTTCCTTTAAATATTTGATCTTCAAATTTATCCAATAAATAATCTAATGGGTTTGGCTATGAATTTAAACCCTAGCCCTGTTTTCTTTCAGATCTATGCATATAAAGATTTCCACATAAATTCAATTGCCCATATTGAGAATGCATACAATAAAAATATGAAATTCTTCAGAAGACATATGGAAGACACGAAGAAGACAAGGAATTCAAGATGCGGAAATAGCATAACTAAAATCACAAGAATCTACCCAGATTCTGATGCTAATTTGCTCTTCCTCAGAAAACTCACAAAGCAACCTCCCTTCTTCAGAATTCTTGAATCCTCCAATGCTCTAATTGCACTCCAAACGCTATGTCTAAGCTTCTAGGGATGCCTGAATATAAAGAGCTCTCAGGAAACCTCTAGAATGTTTCTAAAAATAGCTAGAAGGTCTCACCAACTAAGCATGGGTCTTTTCCAACCTTCAAGATGAGCCATAGGGTTGTAGACACCATGTGCTTTAATTAATGCACTAACCCCTGTGTTGTTGACACATGAGAAATAGAAAAGTGCGTTAATTCCCATGCAAGCTTATAACTCCAATTTACTTTTTATATAATTTCTATTTAAATATTTATAACTTTCATTTTAACTTTATAACTTTTATTATTATTATTTATTTATTACTTTATTATTATTTTATTATTATTATTAATTTTAATTTCTAATTTTCTTTTATTTAATTCATTTTCCTCAATAATTCTCATTTAATTAATTATACTCAAAATATCAAAGATCATGATATTTTATTAATTTTTGCCAGAATAATTAATTTATTAATTAAATCTATTTATTAAGACTTGATTAATAGAAAAGTCACCATAGACCTCCAAGATAAAATATGAAAACCCATCATAGAGCAAATCACTCAAAATCAGTCTAAAGGGTTAAAAATCATGAAATATGTCATTCGACACATTCAGTGGGTACTCAACTCTGATACTTGTCCTAACTCACTAGGACAAATGGTTTAAGGGTTTGGGATTTGAACTTGAGAATTTATCTCCCTTCTCTTATCATTGAGATAGTATAATAGGGTACGCTCATTCTGGCAATTCAGGGAAGTCGATACCCAGTACCTGCAACCTGCAAAAAAACCATGCATGTACATACAATATATAATGCTAACCTAAATAGAAAATGGCAAGAAGTGGTGCATCGTGTAGATCCTGATTAAGTAGGTGACTATGACTCCCTTCCTTAACCACATCAAAAACGCCATACAATAAGAAAAGACGCACACCATACACATGCAAGTATGGGGTAAGTATCCATAATAAAACACATGAGATAATATACCATCTAACTAATCATCATTAATAACTGAAAACAATGTAATGATCATCATACATACATGAAATGTAAAGTCTAAATGATCTCATCATATATCAATTGAATCCATGTCATAATATCTGATAGTGTCAAAACAATACCACTAAACCATCAAAGTCTGATAATAATAGCATCAATGTCTAGAAAAGATGTGAACGAGGGTAGGCACTACAGTGCATAGTCAACTCATTGTATGGTGGTAGAAGAGACACCTTTTTTCAACCTTTCTTGATAATATCCAATTGAGGATTAGTCGGTATGACAAACTGAGCCCTAGATGATCTTGAATCATGCGTATTAGGATAATTTTATCCTATTGTTGGTAACCCAATTACTTCTATTATTCACTCTTCTATAGCAATCACTATTAAACCTCATATGGAAGCTTCTCCCTCATCAAATGTCCTTGTAAATTCTGCGATTGCTTCTTCATCAAATGCGATTAAACTTAAGAAATGTACCCTAACTAGCCACATGCATTAAATCTCCTCACTGCCTATACATCTATGAGGAAAATAGTATGCTCCACTAGTTCTCGATGCTACAATTGTCCAATATATGATGTCCCAACTTGGGAGTAACTTTTAGTAAGGAATAAAGAATTAAATCGTCAAAGTTCTAACAATTTTACATATATAAATATTGATAATATATATATATATATATATATATATTATGATAATAAAAATATTAGTTATAACAAACAAGCTAAATAATATTAATGTGATATACATATATTGGATATATCTAAAATATGTATAATACTATATAATTATTTAATATAATTTAATATAATGTTTAATATCAGACTACATAATATTATTTATATTGAATAATATAATATTATAATTGTCTTATTAATATTAATTTATATAATTTATATATAACTAATATAATAATATAATATATAATTAATAATTACCTTATTAATATATTTAATATGAAAGGACACAACTCCTTGAATACACTCATATATATATATATATATCAACACATCAAATGGAAGGAAAAATCATCAAAAAGAAATATTGAAAAAGCATACTAATGAGGAAAAAAGATTTTATGAATGGCCAAAGGGGTCATTACAAATGGTATCAAAGCTTAGATCTTGCCATCCTATGCAGTTTTTAACTGAAAAAAGTATGGTATTTGTGAGTATGGCATTGCCAAAGAAGACTATAATCAACCTCATATTCTCGAGGATTGGAAAACAAATTTTTGGATCTTTCAAATATTTATTTATGAATTAATTTTAATATGGAAATCATAGCCTACAATTTTCTACAAAATGTTTGAGAAATGGTCAATACAATGCAGATGTCACAAGGGAGAAAATGATTCAATCATTGGTGATGATTTTGATACCTCTCGAGAATATAATGTGAAAACATCATTAGAATATTTCCTATTGGCAAAGAATCATTTTTAGACTTCCCAATCTATTATCATAAAAGACTATTATTAGAATTTAAAGCTCTCGAATATCAATGATAAACACATTGGTACTTTTAAAAAGGACATCTAGCCTGCATGTGTATCCCTAATGTATGAGGGTTACCACAATAAGCTCCAAGGAAGGTCCATGTTAAAAAGTCTTTGTTCATTTTCACTGACCATTGTATTACATGAATTGGTGTGGGCCAAAGGGACCCTCTACTATACGAAAATCTTTTTATGTTATTAACAAGAACTAAGAATTCTACATAATGATGTGGATACCTATACTCTTCTTACGAAGCTGAATTTAATCTATTATGCTTGCATTGGTGCTTTGAAATCTTTGCTTGAGTGGTTGTACTTCATGTGACTCTTGACACCAATTGAATTCCTCCTCCCACCATCCTCACTTCTATGCATGGCATGGTCATTGATATATGTAGGTCCTTCCCACCGTTCACCCCTTCCATCATAGTGAGATAGTGTGAGCTCTCAACATTCTGGGTGGGATCTTGGCTCGTTGCAATGAACATAGCTGACACAATGTTGGCAGCGTGGGCATTGAATGGCTCCATGGAACTAGCCATTGTAGATCTAGTCAAGTTCTTTAGCATGTTCAACTCTAACAATGTCAGAACTGTCATCTTCAACACCTTTTCTACAACTACCTCTGTTATGATGGCCTCACAAACTATTGATTTCCCATGCCCTTCAATCCAATTCACTACTGCAGGCTTCTTGCCTATGCAAAAATTGCCTAGAAATAGAAACCAATTTACAAAATTAGCCCACCCATTCAAACTCCCATTCTTGTTGTTTCTCTTTGCATAATCATATTCCTTCATCATCATGAAATCACCAAAACAATCAGTTTCTCCTCCATTCTTGGATACCCTTTTAGATCTCGTACTAATGTGCTTTACTTGTGCTTATATTGAACCCTAATGGAGTCTATGCATCAAATGCTAGGTGTGGTTGTACATCCAAAAATGACAAAGAAATGTATTATTTATAACTCCAATGGTCCTCTCCTCCAAATAATGCTTTTGACTTGTATAAGAAAACTCCCACATTTAAAACTTCTTGCTTTATGAATGTGATTTCACTTGTGCTTATAGAATTGTTGAACACCATTATGGATTATCATGGAAATAGAGAGAAATATTTGGTCAACGAAATGTAGAAATAGCAAATAGTATGTGTTGGAGAACTTTGGGAAATATATTGTACATGGAGTACATGTAGGATTAAGAGACAATGTGGATATTGTAGAGAAGATAGGTAAGAGAAAATATGTAAATGGATCCCACTAGTGGAACATCAAATAAACAAAATATAATTGGACTACCACCACATAAATAAAGTGGTCACATATTAAATTATAGAATGTCCATTTCCTTATATCTTGTGGGAGACACTCCACATTCATTGTTACATACAAATTGAAGAAGTCAAAAGGAAGTTGGAGGTAAGTGTTTTTTTTTTTTTTGTTTTTAATAAAAAAAATTCCTATGTGGATATGAAATTTAAGAAAATATAGATTGCGAATTGATTATAGGTTCCTCATTATTTGCATATGAATTTCTTAATCATAGCCAAATATTTGATAACGAAATAATATGTTTAAGGGGCATATATTGAAATATGTAAATAGAAGATCAAATACATATTATATATCCAAAGTTTACATTTAATCTATAATGTATTCAAAGATCTATTATTATTATGTTGAATTGTAAAGATGTGTGAATAATATTACTAGCAATTTGTGGTTGAATCCATAAGAACTGTTGTGTTAGCCATGTAGTGGGTAGGGAGTATGCATAGGGAGAGGAGTAAATTGGTTGTGTTGGGGAAAAATGAATCCCAAGATGGACTAAGGTATGAGGGAGCCCTAAGTTGAGCATGTCCAAACTCAAAGCTATAGTAAATCTTCCATCCACATCAAAAATTAAGTATGTTCCTAGTGGGTAGGGAGTATGCATAGGGGGATGAGTAAATTGGTCACATTAGGGCATGAGAATCCTAATATGGATTTAAAAATCTGAGAGAGCCCCAAGCTAAGTGTGGCCAAACTCAAAGCCATAGTAAATCTTCCATCCACTATGGAATGATACACCCTATTATAGTACTAGCTATAGAAAATATGCATTTCCAATCTAAATTTTGATTTTGAGACAGGGGAAAGGAGCACGACATTCACGATCAAGGTGGTAAAACATTTCCTTACCTTTTTCTTATTTCAATTTGTAAGCAAGGTTTTAACTTGTATTCTATGTGTCTACATTGTGTCTTCATGTATCAATGCATTTGCTTCATCTCTTCTTCATGTCTTCCTATATTCATGTGTCTTGATGCATTAATATGTCTACTTTGTGTCTTTATACATATGTTCTTGTAAATGCTATTATATACTAACATGTTTACTTTGCAAGTATCTAACACATGTGCAAGAAAGAGAATGAATCCAGACTATGAATTAATCAGGACCAAATCAATTGCTTTATGACAAGCAAATTCAAGAGGAGAGAACTGTGATGTCCCAACTTGGGAGTAAGTTTTAGTAAGGAATAAAGAATTAAATCGTCAAAGTTCTATCAATTTTACATATATAAATATTGATAATAAATACACACACACACACACACACACACACACACACACACACACACACACACACACACACACACACACACACACACACACACATACACACACACACACACACACACACACACACACACACACACATACATATATATTATAATATTATTATTATTAAATTATTATGATAATACAAATATTAATTATAACAAACAAGATAAACAATATTAATGTGATATACATATATTGGATATATCTAAAATATGTATAATAATATATAATTATCTAATATAATTTAATGGTATGTTTAATATAAGACTACATAATATTATTTAAATTAATAATATAATATTATAATAGTCTTATTAATATTAATTAATTAATATAATATATAATTAATAATTATCTTATTAATATATTTAATATGAAAGGACACAACTCTTTGAATATATATATATCAATGCATCAAATGAAAGGAAAAATAATTAGAAAGAAATATTGAAAAAGCATACTAATGAAAAAAAGAGGTAAATTTAATGAATGACTAGAAGGGGTCATTACACACCCATTTCTGCTTAACACTTTCACTATCTACACTGCTTGCACTATTTCCCCTTTATGAATTCAGGCTTCTTTTGTTGTTATTTTCCAGACCCATTTTCACATTTCATTTAATAGGTAATTAATGTCATACTGATTCATGATGAGCAATAATATGGTTTTAATGAGATTAAATCATAGATGTGTGAAAAGCATCCAAAAATGGGATTCAAACCACTTGAAATTGAAAAATAGGTCACATCACAGCCTGACAATAAGGAATCATTCAAGAATAAGAGGTACAACATGTAGACACTTGCGTACTTATGACAATTGAATTCAATCAATAAAGGAAATATGAAGATTGGAAAAAATATTTATGAATAAATAGGAATTTCATTTGGTTTTAGTAACCTTCCCTGCCCCCTATGAAATATGGACAAGTGTCCACACTTGCCAAACTTAGGGCAAGGTATGGAACTAGCATAATGCCACCATAATATAAAGAATGTAGTATTAGATGTAAGTAACAAAATCTATGTACGATAAATGAATAATAATTTGAAAATATTATACCTATTAATTGATCATTGCACATACCAAAAGGTGGCAGAAGATACATCATCAATGACAGCATCTAGCAGAAAACTTCCAGTGTTTGTTGAAAGCATTAGAAAATGATGATGTAGAAGGTGGGTGGGTGGAAGGTAAAGAAATGAGATGAGGTGGAGAAAGGAAAAATTAGAAAGTGAATGGAGAAATTTGGAGCTCTATGTGGGCATAAAGTTTTTGTTATGGACATGCACAAAGATATTAATGTTGAAGAGCTGCAAGCAAGAGGTCAACACCTTCTGCTATAGGAAGAGTTACCTAATGTGTATTTGAATTTGGCCATTGAAACTACTACATGAAGTCCTCTTTTTTTTGGGTTCATTTATATAACTTGAGTCTATGAACATTGAATAATAATTTAAAAGGCATTGGATCAATGGTAGTAAATTGGATGGCTCTATTTTCAAAGATGGTTAATTTCATATGGACCCAGCCATCTTGTCTGCAACTTTCTTGACATATCTTTGAATCTAGAATCATATAGTAGTGCCCAGTCACCAACTTGAAATTTTTTATTGCTAATGTGGGAGTCATACCATTGCTTCCTTTGTTTTTGTAAAATTTTAATGCATTCTAGAGCAACTTTGCATATTTCATCCAAAGAGTTAAGATGTAGAAGATGTTCTCTCTATGCTACAAGAAGTTCAATGTCTAACTCCAACACAGTTCTTAAAGTTTTATGTTCAAATTCAATGAGAAGCATTACTATTTTCCCATATAGGAGCTCAAATGGTGTGAACCCTATAGTATTCTTCCATGTTCTTCTATAGACCCAAACAACTTCTGGTAATCTTCTATTCCAATCCCTATAGTGCAAATGAACTATTTTTGTTAGAATGTTCTCTATCTCCCGATTTGTGACTTCTACTTGTCCATTAGTTTTAGGGTGATAGGGACTTGATTTCCTGTGCCTGATGTTATAATGTTTCATTAATTATGTGATCAGATTAGAAGTAAATTGTGTACCTTGGTCAATGACTAGTTCTTTTGGTACACCATAGCAAGTAAAACTCTCTTCATAGAGAAACTCTACAACTTTGTGATCATGAGCATGCTTCATGGCTTTGACTTCAACCCATTTGGTCAGGTAATCAGTGCACACAAGGATATATGATTTCTCATTGGGTGGAGGATCAATTGGACCAATGAAGTCCATGCTCCATTTATCAAATGGTGTTAATGCCATCTATGGGTTGAGAGGCATTTCAACTATTATTGTTGGTTGTCCTATCCTTTGACACTTATCACACTTCCGTGTATAGTTGGCTGCATCTTTGTGAAGTGTAGGCCAATAGTAACCAATTTTTAAGAGTTTCAATGCTATTCTTTTTGCTACAAAGTGCCCTCCACATGGTTCATTATGACATGCATGTAGAATGTCATATGTCTGATCCTCTCTCAAACATCTTCTTATAACTTGATTAGGTCCA
The DNA here is from genome assembly GCA_028749045.1 of Cupressus sempervirens. Lineage (NCBI taxonomy): Eukaryota > Viridiplantae > Streptophyta > Pinopsida > Cupressales > Cupressaceae > Cupressus > Cupressus sempervirens. The sequence goes on from CM053784.1 coordinate 229,980,878, forward strand.
GTGTAAAACAAGAAATTATCTATCCAAGAGAAATGGAAAATTTTCTCTACAAGAATCTTCTTTTCCTTATAAGAAAAAATGTTCTGGCATTTTGTTGGTTGCAATGTAGTTAGCAATGTCTGCATATCATGGAGTTTGAATAGCAATATGAAATAAATGCTCATCTAAAAATGCATCATCTACCAGAGTAGTGTCATTTTCATCATGATGGATTCTTGATAAATAATTAGTTACCACATTGGCTCTTCTAGGCTTATTAACAGTGGTGATATCAAATTCTTGCAACAATAGTAACCATCTTGCTAACCTACCTATTATAGCAGGTTTGTTTATGAGATATTTAATTGATGCATGATCAGTATGAACAAATATGGAATAGCTAGTTATGTAATGTTGGAATTTATTCAAGGCATAAACTACTATTAACAATTCTTTTTCCATCACTGTGTATTTTAATTCTGGTCCATGAAGACTCTTGCTAATATAATATATTGCATTTTCAAGGTTTTGAGATTGTTGTCCTAGAACTGCACCTATGGCATAGTCAAAAGAATATGTGTGTGTGTGTGTGTGTGTGTGTGTGTGTGTGTGTGTGTGTGTGTGTGTGTATGAAAAGGTAAACTCCAATTAGGGCCTTGTAAAATTGGGACTGTAGTGAGAAGTTTCTTAAGCTGCAAGAAGGCTTCATTTCATTCAAATGTCCAAATGAATTCAGCTTCTTTGGTCATTAATGTATACAAGGGACTAGCTATTTTGTTGAAGTCTTTTATGAAATGTTTTTAATATCCAGCATGACCTAGAAAAGATCTTACATATTTTGGTTTTGTGGGTATGGGAAATGTTTCAATTACCTCTATCTTAGTTGGATCCACTTGTATTCTTGCAACTGATATGAAATGACCAAGTATCACACCTTCTTGCATGAGCATGAAATTTTTTTCACTATTGAGTGCTAGATTATGTTCTTGACATCTTATCATAAAATTTTCAAGATTCATCAATGTTTATTCAAAGGTGACTCCAAATGTTTTGAAGTCATCCATATATATTTTCATACAATCATGTGATATATCAACAAAGATGCTTATAAAAACTCATTGAAATGTTGTAGAGGCATTACATAGACCAAATGGAAAAATAGAGTATGCAAAAGTACCCCATGGGCATGTGAATACAGTTTTATCTTGGTCTTTAGGAGCAATACTGATTTGATTATAACCAGTATACCCATCTAGAAAAGAGAAATACTTCTTTCTAGCTAGAGTGTCTAAAACTTGATCTATGAATGGTAAAGGAAAGTGATCCTTTTTGGTGGCCTTGTTCAATTCTCTATAATCTACACAAATTGTCCATTTTCCTCCCTTTTTGGGCACTATGACTAGGGTTGACACCCATCTATTGTCAAATATAGGATAAATAAAACTAACATCAAGAAATTTTTGCAATTCAATTTTAACTATTTCTCTAAGGCTAGGATTTATCCTTCTCTAGGGTTGATGGAGTGGTAGACACCCTTCATTGATGTCTATCCTATGGGTGCACAATGTAGGACTCAACCCTTTCATATCACCATAATCCCATGCAAAAGTCTTTTAATTCTTTTGAAGTAGCTTTGTTAACTATTCCATTTGTGTGGATGCTAATTTGGGGTTAACATGGAGATTATGACTTGTGGACAACTTAATAGTAGTGGTAGACTCTATCATAGTAGATTTATGGATTCAACTTGCTTCTAATTCACATCGTAAAATTTGATGAACAATGTTTGCTTCTTTGAGAAAAGTACAATTCTCATCACATTCCTCATATGTGATTAATTCCAACATAGAACTTTTAGACACATCTTTTTCTACTACACAATTGTTAGTAAGAATGCTTTGAAGTACTGAATCTTCCTCCTATAGCTTTAGAAAGGATTGTCTATGTAACATCATGAGCTATGTTATAGAATTTAACTCTTCTTCTTCATCCCCTAAATCTAGCCAAACAAATGTGGTTAAATCTGGTAATGGTTGTGCTAGAGGATACAAATCAAATTTCTTTTTTGCTTGGCCATTGGATATGGTCATATTTCCAAATCTAAAAATTATATTTGCATCAGCTATAGCTAACCAAGGACATCCTAGGATGATAGGGTAACTAGATAGATTGACTTTGGGAGACAAAATCATGAAATCTATAGGATATTTGAGAGAGTCTAAGGTTACAACTATGTTCTCTATCATTCCATCAGGAGTGATAGTAGAACTATCTACAAGTTGTAGAATTGTTGGAGTAGCCCTTAATTCTTTTCTTTTGAACTTCTCCATGGTATCTTTAGTCATAACATTTATAGCAGCACCAAGATCTATTAAAGTTTTTCTAATAGACTTACCATTTATACTCACATTCTAAACTGGATCAGAATATTTTGGGGTGATCAATTTTTCAAACATAATGTCAGCCAATTATCCCACAACATGGACTATGGTGGAGTCCATTTCCTTCCTTCCAGGATTCTTCACGTAGGCATCTCTAATGGCTTTTCCATAGATTGTAATATCTTTAATAACTTGAAACAAGGGTATTCAGACATGCATGTTCTTCAACTGATCAACAATATCAAAAGGTTGTACCTCTATTTGTATAGGTTTATTTTGTATAAGCTTTTCTGGAAAAGGAGGTTCTACCACTAGTTGAGCATGAGCTGAGGTAGTGACATTAGTTGGGTCAACCTATTTAGGGACTGGGGATTCTGATGTTGTAGAAGTATCTCGTATTTTAGTTATAAGAGGGGGTTAAATGGTCCTTACGCCTCTGCATCAGATCATCGATCTTGAAGACATTGAATCTGAAACCTATCTCTGAATCTGCATTTCAAAACCAAAATCTGAACTTTGCTTGTATTGAACTTATAGGACAGGCTACCTAAAACATTGAACTGCTTTGAACTACTTTAAACTTCAGTTTGAAGTGATTCAAACTCTGCACTTGAAGTTTTAAAACTATGACCACCTTGGGTACTAACAGGGGCTCTAACTGCGGGACTGATTTTGATACAAAATCAGAGAACCCCAACAATCTCTGGGAAAGAACAGTGCCTTATCCATTGGGCAAATAGAGTCAGCAAGAGAAGATCGGGAGCTACTTGCAAAGAGGGCAGAGGTGAGCAGGGCAACACCAGCAAACCAAAACCAACACAAACACCTAAACTACCAACAAGCCCAAGGCTTGCGCACTATTCCAACTACACTACACACCACAAAACTTATTTACAAAATATATACAAAGGTAGGAAGAGAACCTACCATGAGGACCAAAAGAAAGGAAAGGAATCATGCAAATCCATTTACCAACTAGGAGAAGTAGCCTCCTTTCCGAAGCAGCAAGTCATTCCTCATTGGAATAGCTCCAAACCATAATGTGCTGACGACTCTTTTAATGCCAAACTTCAAACTAACTGCGTGCATGCATATGCTGATCCAACCTTCTTTTCCGAATAGACACAATTCATCATAGTATTCTCCTTCACCTAAGAATGGATCCTTCATGCTAGCAAAATTTGATTCCACCTCAAGCTAAAAAGCATGATATAAAAAATCTTCATCAAAAGATGAAATGCAATCATCAGGAACATTGTCATGTAGATTCGACTCTAGTGTATGGTCATGATCATCTTGCAGCCATAATGACACCTCCCTCAACATAGGATCAATCCTTGGACACATGTTTTCTCTATTTCTTTCAAGGAACCATCTATCATCAAATGGGTCATGAATTCTATCCCCTTCTCTTCTCGGAGTGTCATCACACATCTTAGCATTACTTTCACAATCCAAATCAACAAGACTATGCATAGATGGATGAAGAGGAAAGATATCAAGAAATGTTTCATTCTGAAACTGATAAAAATAGGTACCTGAGATATTATTGAAGTACCCTGGATTGAGTGATGACAAAAATGTGTTAATGACCTCCTCTTCTTCACCAAGAATTGCATTCTTTAACGCATATGCTGAATCACTACTAGATTGAAGGTCAGCTTCATATTTTTCTATCTCAGCAAGAAATTCAGCAAAGGTGTCTTCATCTAGAGGTATCTATTTCTTGTCTCTATGGAAGAATGAGTCACCATCAAAAGGACTATTTTGAGAGAAATTGTTCGGCTAAAGATATAACAAGAATTTGACAATGATTTCTTCTTGCTGATCAAGTAACATTCCTCTCCATGCTTCAGCTGGGTAGTTTTCAAACTGATTATTAATTTTAGTATCTTTATCATGGAAAAGAAACTTCTTTTCATGCACTTTCACCTTGTCATAGTTACATATTTCATCACCAAATGGAAAAGATCTTTGCAAGAACTCGTCACTAGTTTGCAAGCACAAGGAATCATCTTCATTCTTTATAATGATAGGAAGTTCATTTTCAGATTGCATGTTATTCTGGATTCTTTCATCAAGAAGACTTTTCAAAGAAAGATGATCAATATCAAAGGTGAAAGATTGAAAATCTCCATGAAAATTGGCATCATCTACAGGGCTTGCTGCTGCAAAATCTTCAGAAGGAAAATTTTTGAGGACATGATCTCTTTTGGCATTCTCATTCAAAGAGCCAATATTTTCATAATTTCTCATGACATTTAAAGATTCATTTATAGGTAAAGCATCACTAGACAACATTCCAACAGAATCATCAAGCAAAGAATGATCACCATGTTCCTTTACTGAAAAATTTTCTGTATGGGATGAAGAAAAATCTTGAGATAAGATTTCATCATTATTTCTTACCCTTGCTCCACATATATTTTCATCTGTTGAAACTGGATCAGCATGAGGCTGGAGTAGCTCTGGCTGTTCTTCTTGATCACTTGTGACAAGGAGATTGAGATACATGGGTGAGACTGAAATAATGGGAGGTCCATCATCATATTCTTTCAAATGCTCATTTAACTGAGCTATTTCTTCTTCGAGGTTTTGCAGGTGTTTCAACTTATGAAATCTTCCGCAGAGGCCTTTCCATAGCAGCCAAGAACTTGTATCATCTTCAAAACTCAGATTTTTTTGGATACCTTTGGAAATACTCTTTTTGAAACTGTCCATAAAATCATGTAACACTTTATCATCAATTTGACAAAGCTCTAAGAGAGAAGGATCTAGCCTTTGTTTTCCCATGCCTTCCATGTCCATAATGGTCTTCACATAGAGTCGCCAATCTCCTGCACCTGGAGATAATTATAAAACTGAGGAAATAAAGGTAGGCATTTAGAACTTTACTTTGATTCCCTAGTAGAGTCACCAAAAATTTGTTAGTGAACAGATTTTCCTTCAAGAGACTATGTGGAAATCTGACCTTGAATGCCCAAGTGAGAGGACAAACTAGCACCAATAGTTGGATAGGTTATCATGGATTGATAACCTTCCTCTAAATTTTTATCAGGTATAGCTCCCCATGCAAGATTTACAATGAATTAAATGTGAGTGCTTTTACCGAAAAGCATGAAAGGATATCTAACATCTACCTATAAACACAGAGTAGATGCAAAACCTAAGAACTAAAAAGAAAGGAGCCAGAATAAAATAGATTACACAAAGTTAACATGTTGTATACTGCATTTCAAAGGATAAAAGTTAAAGAAAAATTTCCATTCTCCTGAGGAAAAATGAATCAAAGCTTCCAGAAGATCCTGATATCAAATGCATATAGAAAACAACAAATCTGATGCACTTAAAGAAAACTACATAGACTCAAAGTTCTAATTTGTAGATATCTTTCAAACCTCCCCTCTTTAAAATGTAAAAGACTACAAAGATCCTATTACACATGTATCAGAAAATGAAAACCATCTCCTCTACATTACATTTCAAAATCAAAATCCTCTTTAATCACTAACACAAAGTTTAGCAAGTAAAGCTCTTTTCTGCTACAACTTCAAAGTCTGTATCCCTTTCCCTCAGGATTGAGAAATCTCCCTCTACTAATAGCACATAGTCTGTAGCTTTTAGAAGTGAAAGTGGAACCCCCTTTACCTTTGTTGGAACCTATTTATCTTTCCTTGATATCGGTGACTGTTCAGTTTTCGTAATTGATTCTTGAAAGCCTTCAAACTTTTTTCACTTTTATTTTTCGAGATCTCTTCTTATACTCAGTAACCTCTCCACATATAGTGTGTTTGAATTTATAATATTTGATCATTTTAAAGTGATGACATCGCACAAGATCATAAAGTAATCCTTAGGGAATTCTTGACACTTGTCATTACACCTATCATCCGATCCTCTAGGAAGGAAAAGAGTATAATATTTAACTTTAGATGAAAGGAGCCCAATAAGCCGATTCAATGTCATTTCCTTTAGATTTTTTATGATCAAAACACACAGTGATTGAAGACTGGAATACATCACCCTACTAATCACCACCTTGGAGATGATTTGAATATCATCAATTTGTATAGTTTCAAGGCTATCCATGCAGTTGTGTAAGAATAGTGATTACTTCGCATACCTCGGTAACTGTTAATGCCAGATCTTAGACCATTAAGCAATTTGTACATACCAAAACTTCACATTTTCATCACTAAAAGTACGGATATGCCTATCATTCACCTCGCAGCATACAATTCTTACGGGGTAACCAATGTCTCCTTCTTGACATCACTTACAGGTCTCTTGAAGGTGATCAAGTATGAGCAGTCTTGGTCTGGAAGGAATATTTGCATCTCCCAGGGCATGTCTCGAAGAAGAGTATAGAAAAGGCCAGATTTAATTACATTTTGCAACCTGTCTGTTCTTCCCACAAATGTTGCTCTCGAACTAGAAGCCGCCACACCAAGATAGTTTGAACATCCTTTTCAGCTCCACATAACCTCTTCATTGCATATGCAATTCCTGCGCAAACACCAGTCACAACTGCAAAGTTCTTAGCTTTGACCTGCGGATATCATAATGCATTGCCTCTTCATCTAATCTGTGTCATTTCCCATTGGCGGTGGTTTCTCCTTTTGGGGCACACTATCAAACAATCTGCACACTAAAAATGGCTCGAGCCAGCTCACACTTTCCTCTTTCTTATTTGCCTTTGGATATTTTGATGAGACCATTCGTAGAATTGACACAAAAAATTATAGGCAAATTTATTTTCATGTACCTTCAGTAGTTGACTATGAGCCCTCTTTAAACAATATGAGTTTATTTGACTATGTTGATAATTGCAATACTTGCAGTTCATGTGCACGTACCGATTGAGATTGAGGCTGAGAGGGGCTGAGGATCTATGATCTAGCTATTCACCTATGCATCTACACATTCTTTGGGATGATTACAAGCTTTTGTAGGTATCCATGAGCTCTGTGAATATATTTGTAGTATAACTTCACTCAATATATATCCCTCACACAGTATGAAGATCTTATGAAAATCTTGTGAAATCATGGCTCCCAATATGTAAAGACACTTGATTTGAAAATTAACTGACCATCCACATTCTATCAAACAATTCTTATGCATTATTGATGCTTTTATAGACTGAATTTAGAGAAATTTGGCCAAGTTTATAAGGAAGAACATTGGGCTCTTTCATTTCTCATTGTAGGTAGTGTGTCGATTGCCTCAAATACTTGGAGCCTCACAAAAATCGACCTTCATGGAGTGCATATTATGAAGCAAATGAAAACATCTTCTGTGAATCCAAAATTGAATCCAACAATCATCGAGTTTTCTCTATTTGAGAGAAAAGTCAGGTTTCTTCACCAAGCTGACTATATGCACACTAGCATTCCATTAGGCTACTTCAAGACATTTCCTACCATGATCATCATGATAATTTCTGAATCACCTACACCATGGTTTAGCACATGCAATTGGGTGTTGAACATTTGTCAGATGGGTCACATGCTTTTGCATTATATCTGTATTTGTGTCCAAACATTATCAACCATAATCAACTTAATAACATCTACTAAACTCACATGGAATTTTTTTTAGATAAGTGGAGTCATGGGCTAGAGTCGTCCCTATTATCAATAAGCATTTTCTTATGCAATGAAGTATGTTATCTTTAAGATGTTGTATATTTCACAAACCTGTTCAATCTAAAATACCTCATTCATAATAACTTTAATGCTGACAACTTGTTTCAAAACCATTATGATCATCACAAGGGCCTTTGCCTCCACATTTACACTCTAACAATGGTATCACCAAACACTTGAACTAAATTTTTAACCTATGATGCTTCTTGTGAAGTCATCTGAACCTGGATTAAATGGTCCTTACGCCTCTGCATCGGATCATCGATCTTGAAGACATTGAATCTGAAACCTATCTCTGAATTTGCATTTCAAATCCAGAATCTGAACTTCGCTTGTATTGAACCTGCAGGACAGGCTACCTAAACCATTGAACTACTTTGAACTACTTCAAACTTCAGTTCGAAGTGATTCAAACTCTGCACTTGAAGTTTTAAAACTATGACCACCTTGGGTACTAACAATGAGTTATCCAAAAATTAAAACATTTATCTTCTTTAAAAAAACTTAACCATTCAACCAAAGGAAACAAAAACCATAGTGAGATGCACATAGATAATTACACCAAATATGGTAACTAGGGAAACTTTTGATCAAAGGGAAAACCCCGGTGGGAATGATGCCCACAAGATGATGTACTAATATAAATATTCATTGTTAGAGGATTGACCCTATTAGGAGTCTATTACAACATTCAATACATATAAATGGAGACTTTGAATCCATGTTAGGAGATTCCAACCCTATTAGGAGTTTTGCCAAGCCTATTACGAGTTGTAGTACAATGTATACAAGATAAGCCCACTGCCCAAACATGCAATTTCAACTACAAGATGAGCTCACTACTCAAACGTGCAATTTACTATTAAGTTATTCTTTCCTTTGTTTTTTCAATCAAAGCAATCATTTCAGACCTTGTAGACTAGGTCACAAATCTTGGATCAAAATATCAAACCTTGGATCACTCAGCAAAACCTTGATAATGAAGTTTCCTTCACTTCTACTTTGCTCTGCTCAAAATTGCATTCAGCTCTCTTTTTGCTTACAATCACTTTGGATCAATACAATTCATGTCATCCACACATTTTATGATAAAGGAGAATGGCCTTCCTTTATACTGAGTCCTCAAAACAATTCCCTGAGTTGACTATTAGACCTTCTCAATTAATTATTATAGGACCACATTAAGAACACATTACACTTAGTGATAACATTAATCTTATGCCTTGCAACTTGAATATCATTTTGTATGCACAATATTATGATGAGCAAGCTCATCCACATCATCACCAACATGTCTTCTTCATGTCATCAACCATGATTCTTATAATAAAAACTTTGCTAAGAGATATAACAAGTTTACCAAACCATGCATTTGCAAACTCTATCTCAAAACAAACATCACCAAAACTTACATAACTTCTGTTGGACTTATAATTTCTTCTTTTGAAATTAAATGCATATACTAGATACTTATAAGTATCTCCCATAACCTTAGATATTAGAATACTCAACTAGCCATCCATACCAACTTAATCTTTCCACTATTCTTTTATCAGATACCATAGAAAACTGCTATGTTGACATCAATGATAAACTTAGTCATGAATGTAACATGTCATCATTGTAACATATCTACAATACTCCCCCATAGGAATATCATTAGCATTCATGCCCTCAAAATTCTTTCAACAATCTCCCCCTTTGGCATTAATGGCAACATAGATGAAAAATATCTAGTTCCAAGAATACCAACAAAAGATTGTTCATCTTTCTCTTTGTATCAATCATTCTCCCCAACTATTTTCTTCTCCCAAACAAGATTTACTTATTATTTCTTACTTCTCCCCATGATGTTCTTCCTCATGATCTTCTCATAATGCAATACTTCTCCCCCATTGACATCAATATCAAAGGTTTTAGCAACCAACTTTACTGCATCAAACTCTACAACAACTAATTCTTACTAGCTCAAGTGTCCAAAGAAATGGTTCAAAACAACATCCAACAAGAGTCCTAGATGACTCTATCCATCACAAATACTCCCCCATATAGGAAGCATCAATATTCAGTCCAAATAACAATGGTGCTCTATTACACAAGATCGATGCACTCTTGCATCATCTACTCTAATTTAGGAAGCAACATAACCCCAAGCATACCTTGCAAATACTCAAAAGTCTCTTTGAGAAGAGTCTTAGTGAATATATCTACAATTTTCTCTTTTTTGCTCGCATACTCCAATCCAATTTCCTTTTTTGTAACTTTCTCTCTCAACATGTGATACTTGATAGAAATATGCTTAGTCCTTGAATGCAACACTAGATTCTTAGACATATTTACCATGCTTGTGTTTTCACAACGTATGACAATAGGTTCACTAATCTCTATCCTTATATCCTTTAGCATCTACTTCATCCAAAAAACTTGATTGCAATTATTTGTAGCTACAACATATTCTACTTCCACTATACTTTTTGATGTACAATCCTACTTCTTGCTTAACCAAGAAACCAATCTTCCTCCAAGAAAGAAGGCTCTACCACTGGTGCTTTTTAAGGCATCCATACTACCTACCCAATCTACATTAGTATAAGAACTTAGAGTAAAATCATTAGATCTTTCAAACCACAATCCAAACTTAGATGTTCCTTTCAAATATCTAAATATCTTTTTGACTAATGCATAATGTGCTTCTCTGGGATCATCTTGGAATCTTGCAATAATTCCAACTACATTTTCTCTATCCATCCTTGTGTGAGTCAAATATTGCAATCCTCCAATCATGGATCTATACTTCTTCTACACAATGGTAGGTGTCTCATCCTTTGTATATAACTTGTGTCTAGTTACTGTAGGTGTTCCAACGAGTTTGCATGTTTCCAAACCAAACCTTTTTAGTAAATCCTTTAAGTACTTAGTCTAAGAAATAAAGATTCCTTCTTTATTTTGTACAATTTGTAATCCTAGAAAATATTTTATTTCCCCTATCATACTCATCTAAAATTCTTTCTTCATTTCTTTAGCAAATTTGTCACTTTCTTCATCATTTCCTCCAAATATGATATCATCAACAAATATTACCAAAATTATTAAACTACCATTATTTTCCTTCCAATATAGATTATTATCTGCCATACCTTTGCTATATCCATACTTTTTCAAATTCTTGTCCACCCTTTCACACTAGGTTCTAGGTGCTTGCTTCAAGCCATACAATGCTTTCCTCAATATACATACTATATCATTGTCATCTATCAAAGGACAACCTTTAGGCTACTCAATGTACACCTATTCTTCAAGTTCTCTATTATAAAATGTTGACTTGACATCCATCTGATACACTTTAAATTTCTTTTGTGTTGAATAGGCTAAGAATAATCTTACTACTTCTATTCTAGCCACTAGAGCATAGGTCTCCTCATAGTCTATTTCTTCTTACTATGAGTAACCTTTACATACCAATCTTTCTTTGTTCCTTGCAACTTCACCTTGTTCATTGATCTTGTTCTTGAATACCCATTTAGTTCCAATTACATTCTTATTTGTTGATCTAGGGACCCATTCCCATGTCTCATTCTTTACTATCTAATCCAATTCCTCTTTCATAGCTTGTTTCCAATAACCATCATGACATGATTCATCTACATTACTAGACTCAATTTGAGATATCAAATATAGTTCTTCATTGACTCTACTTCTTTTCATCATACCTTTGTCTTTGCTTCCACTAATCTATTCGAATGGGTGATTCTTTATCATGTTCTTTCCTAAAGTAGGAGTTGCTATCTGAAATCTTACCTCTACTGAAGGATTTGAGCATTGTTCTTGCCTTGGATCTCCTTCATTTTGGAAATCATTGCTAGTCTTAATAAATAACTCATCATTCCTTGGCTTAGTAACAACATCATCATCTAAATTGTAATCAACTATTCTCTCTTCTATCCTAAATTTTTCATCAATTCTCACATTTTTACTTTCCATAATAGTCTTAGTTCTCTGATTATAACATATATAAGCCTTTTTTTCAATGAATAACCAAGAAACATACCTTCATCACTTCTAGCATCAAACTTACCAATATCATAATCTCTTTTGATACAACACTTACTTCCAAAAATTCTAAAATACTTAACTATAGGTGAGTGACCAAACATCTTGGATACATCATTCTCTGCTAACTTAGCTCTTGTATCTTCTATAACTAACCTATTCCTTCTCTCTACAATGCCATTCTATTCAGGGGTTCTCAGAGCTAATCACTGTCTTTGGATTTCATTTTCTTCACAAAACATGTTAAAATCATTTGAAGTAAATTATCCTCCTCTATTTAATCTTAAACATCTAATCTTCATACTAGATTCATTCTCATCTCTATTCTTAAATATCTTAAACTTATCAAATGCCTATTATTTCTCTTTAAGAAATGCAACCCATATCATTCTAGAAAAGTCATCAACTAGAATCATAAAATACCTTTCAACATTGAATCCTTTAGTCGTTGTAGGACCACTACAATCTCCAATTTTTTTTTAGTAGTAAACTTCTTATAGAGAAAATAAGTTCTTTTATTCTTTGCCAACACAAATTCCTTGCAAATTATGTTAGTAGGCTTTACAATCTTTGGCAAATCTCTAACTAAAAACATACTACTAGTCTTCACAATACTAGAAAAGTTTATATGAAAAAATATCTTATGCCATAACCAAATTTCATCTATCTTTGCAACCAAACATGTCATTTCAGTAGGATTCAATTGAAATAAATTACCTCTAAATCTGGTTCCTTTTCCAATTACCTTTTCATCTTTGTCTCTGATCATGCATGTCTTCTCTGTGAACTATAATTGACAACCTTTGTCCACTAGTTGTCCAACACTCAAAAGATTGTTCTTTAAACCATCAAAAAAGTATACATCCTTAATGTTAGTCTTATCATCAAGAGTTATATCTATCCAATACCTTTAACTTGGCATGCTACATTATTTCCAACTCTGAGAACGCCTCCATCCTGACTTTTGAAGTCAACAAACTTGTTCATATCACTAGTCATATGATGTGAACAACCACTGTCAATTATCCAATTAGATTTCTTCTCAACATGTGACAACAATGCTACCTTCTCTAGACTTTCTTCTTTAATTGCCACAAATCCTATTTCATCATCACTAGCACTCACTGCTTGTTCATTAGAATCATTATCTTCATTTTCATACAAACATTCTCTATCTATTCTAGGTTTGTAATTTCCCTTATACTTTTTCTCTCTTTCAGGACATGTAGATGCATAATGACCATATTCATCACAAGTCCACCATTTAAATATTTTCTTACCTCCTTTTTCTCTTTTTACCAGAAGAGCTACTCCTTCTTCAATCTTCTTGTCCTCCTTAGATCTATTGTTGCTAGCAAAATCTCCTCTACCACTTGTGCTCCTTAATAAACTAGGTCAAATATTCAAGGCACTAAAAGTTGTCTCTAGTTTGCTCAATTTTCCAAACTATCTAAGCTCATTCTCAACTACTTCAAGTCTTCCAAGCAATGACTCCTTTGTGAATTATTTGGTACAAGATATCAACAGCTGTATCATCTAAATAGCTAACTTAAATAGTGGTGTTAGAGTCTTCAATATCTTCCATATAACATCATCATCTTCTTTGGTTCCTCCTTGAGATTTAATACCTACAATAATTTTTGATATCCTACCCACATATTTTTTTATAGATTCATCTTCCATCATTTTAGCATCTTTAAATGCACAAATCCAACTTTGTAGCCTCAACTTCTTAGAATGTGCATCACCTTCAAAACTACTTTCCAAAGCTTTCCAAATAAAATGTGAAGTAGCGAGTGATTTTACTTAATTGTATTCAATTTCAAGAAGTGTAGTAAATAATGCTTCTCTATCTCTTATGTCACACATAAAAAGATCTCGTTTTGCCTTGGTACAAGTTTCCAAATCCTTTTGAATAATGATTGTCTTTTTGTTTTTGTCAAGATCCAATATCTCGGACCCATACACAATAAATGTGTCTTCATATTTTTCTTCCAACTATCATAATTTGTTCCATTGAAACTCAAACTATCTTTCCTAAACATGCTCACCATGGATCTCCCAAAGGTGTTAAACTTTATCTTTAAGGACATAAGGCTCTGATACCAATTGTTAGAAACAATAGTCCACCAAGATAACTGAGAGGGGGGGGGGGGGAGCGGTGAATAAGTTATCTAATAATTAAAATATTTATATTCTTTAAAAAAACTTAACCATTCAACCAATGTAAATTGTAACCATAATAAGATACACATAGACAATTACACTAGATATTTTAACTAGGGGAACCCTTGATTAGAGGGAAAAGTTTGGTGGGAATTATGCCCACAAGATGATGTACTAATATAAATATTTCTTGTTTGAGGATGGACCCTATTAGGAGTCTATTACAACATTTAGTACATATGAGTTTGTATTAGGAGACTTTGAATCCCTATTAGGAGTTGCAATACAATGTATGCAAGATGAGCCCACTTCCCAAACATGCAATTTTAACTACAAGAAGAGCCCACTACTCAAACATTAAATTTACTATTATGTTCTTCTTTCCTTTGTAATTTCAACTAAACCTATCATTATCAGAACTTGTAGACTAGGTCTCAAACCTTGGATCCAAATATCAAACCTTGGATCACCCAACAAAACCTCGACAATGAAGTTTATTTCACTTTCACTCTGCTCTGTTCAACTTTGCATTCAACTCTCTCTCTTCTTACAATCACTTTGCATTGATAAAATTCATGTCATCCACAAATTTTATGGTAAAGGAAAATGTCCTTCCTTTATACTGAGTCCTCAAAATAATTCCCTGAGTCAGCTATTAGACCTTCTCAATTAATTATTATAGGACCACATTAAGAACACATTACACTTAGTGATAACATTAATCTTCTACCTTGCCACTTAAATATATTTCTCTACATGAAATATTATGATGAGCGAGCTCAGCCATGTCATCACCAATATGTCTTCTTCATTTCCTAAACTTTGATTCTCAAAATAACAACTCTACTAAGAGATATAATAAGTTTACTAGAACATACCTCTGTAAACTGTATCTTAGAACAAACATCACCAAAATTTACATAACTTCTTTTGGACTTATCATTTCTTCTTTGAAAGTTAATTTCATAAACTAGATACTCAGAAGTATCTCCCATAACCTTGGATAATTAGAATACTCAACTAGCTATCCATACCAACTTTATCTTTTTGTTTGTTCTTTTGTTATATATCATAGAAAAATGCTATATTGACATCAATGAAAAACTAAGTCATGAATGTAACATATCATCATAATAAGATAGCTACAATAATCCCCCATAGTAATAACATCAGCATTCATGCCCTCAACATTCTTGCAACAACATATATCATGCTCATAGTCATCAACTAATTATTTTGGGATTTTGAATCTACTTTGCATTCTCTTCCTAAATTTCTCAAATTATGCATCCATAATTCTCTCAAAATTGTCTTTGATATTAGCTATAAACTCATTTATCTGATATACAATAGATATATCCTTCTTCCATGCCACAATGTCTTTGGAAGGGAAAATCTTCTAAAAATAAAAGAATAGACAAGTTAAGAGTGATCCAAACTTACAAGGATTTGTCGTTAATGATTGGATGCTCTCCATATTTTTTCTTAGTTTATTTAGTTGTAACTCAGCAAGGTCAAATGACATGTTTTTTTTTACCACTTTGAATGCTAGGTCAATAGCTTCACACAGAACACTATTCAGTCAACTCAAATAATAAATTTTATGGGCAATCACATGGATTTGAAACATGATTTCCATATTCTATGACACCATTAAACTTCATATCTATTACATCCCATTTGAAAAGACACATCTTTTTTATTTCAATCTAACCTAGGATTTTTTTTGTATTTTCTTTTTTGAGCATCGACAACCTAGTAACCCTATGTATCATTTTTGGTGATCTAAATAGGCTGATCAAGCCAAAATTACATGTTGTGAACATGAATCAGGATAAATCTAATCTATTTTTATTTGTAAATTCCTTGGCATATGTAAAATGTGAGTTAAACCCTTTGTATCCAAATTCTTATGCTCAGGTTTCAAATGCCCATCAACACATAATTCCTCATATGCTTGACTCATCTCAAAAGTACCCAATTCCAAAATTGAATAATGATAAAATGACCTAATGTCATGAATCAAAAGTACCTTTAGAGGGATTTTTGAATGAGCTCCAAATGGATCAATTTCCTCCACAATTGGTTGACATAATTTGAATGTTGAGGTTCTAGGTTGAACACCTTTGATCAAAATCTCAGAACCTTTCTTCAATTTGTTGTTGGATGAAGATTCCAATATCACTTTTTGGTGCAAAGATAATTCTTCAAAAAATCTACTTTTAATCTCTCAGGGGCTCAGGAATGCTCTGCTCTATTTGCTTTGAAATTCATGGTGGAAAAAAAAATCTTTGATTCCTACATTTTAACCAAAAATTATTTTCAAGCCATCATTTATGCATTGTATGCAAGATAGCTTAGTGATAGCTTGTACAACTCAGATAGGTCTTCAACTTGATAGATACCTTAGGCTCAGTTAGAAATCCAAGCACACCATCTATATCCAATCTTGGTTAGGTCTTGTAAGCATTTTATGCAAGATAGCTCAGTGATAGCTTGTAAAACTTAGATAGATCTTCAACTCGATAGATACCTCAGACTTAGTTAGAAATCCATGCATGTCATCTATATCCAATCTTGGTTAGGTCTTGTAAGCCAAATTTTCTTGGTAATATCTTGTAACCCAACCTTGCTTGGTAAGGTCTTGTAACCTGACTTTTCTTGGTAAGGTCTCAGATATTATTGTAACTGTTATCTAACTTGGTGATCCCAATTCATCTAAAATTATAATATGGATCTTCTTTTTTGTAGATTGGAACTAGTATGAGATATCTCCTTATGAATCATAGTTCCAGTGATCTCTATGGCTAATCAGTTTGAGATGGTTGAATTTCCCAACTCATTGACTTGGGTGTCAACATTTTTAGGACTTTGACTTACATTTTCTAAAGATGTTTTTATCTATTTCCACCTCATTTCACTTCTAATATTGTTAGCCTTTTCTTTATTTTCATATTCAATTTTACCTCAATTCATATAGTTCCTAGATAGATGTCCAAGTTCTGTACATACAAAACATCTCTTTGTAGGGTCTATCTTCCTCATGTGAGTTCTTATGCCATTTGCTTCAATATTTCCATGCTCACCATAGAAGTGACATCTACACCATGTTTTGTAATCCAAACCAAAGATACCTTTCATATTCTTTTCTTTTGGATTCCATTTCTTGGTTGTGCATTCTAAAGATTTGTGCAATCGTTTGTTGCAATTAAAACATTTTTCTTCAAACTTGATTTTCTCTATGCATTCACTTGCTTTGTGTCCTAGTTTGTTACAACTATAACATTTCTCCAAAACTTGTTTGATGTATTCCCTATCTCTCCACAATGATTACAAATAGGTCTTTTTTTCTTTCAAGCTCCTTGCTAACATAATTCACCTTCATCTTTATATCCTAATCTTTATTTACCTTTGTGTCTAAATTGAGATTTCTTTTCCAATTGATCTATGTTTTCTTGAGATTTTCGTTCTCATTGGTTTTATTTTCTATATTGAAATCATTATAGAATCCTTCATTTTTTTTCCTCAAGTTGATAAGTTCTTGATTTGCATGATTTATTTGATTGATAATATCTACTTGCTAAAGATATAGGTGATGAATTCCATTGTTCTTTTCTTCTATCTTTTTAGTTAGCAATGTTTTCTCTTCTTTGGCTTTTTCCTTTTGTTCCATGTCTTCAAAAATTTTGACTGATTGAATTTCTTGTTCTCTTCTAATCTTTATGGCTTCTTCATTAAGATTAAGATTCTTTTTAGGTAGATCTTTGATTGCTACATCAACTTCTTCTAAACTTCTATCTTTGCAAATTTCTTCAATTATTTCTTCAATGTAGAGATTGTCATTCATCTGTACTACTAGGTCTTTTCAAGGATTGAGAGAGTTACTCCTTCATTTTCTTGAATCATTCCATGGCTAATTGCAGATCCAACCTTTCATTCTTAAAAGATTTCGCTAGTCTATACACTTCCATTGTCTCTAATCTTTTCAAAGCTACTAAACTTATGATGTGAGAACCAAAATATTTGATACCAATTGCTGGAAATGTATGTGGGCCTAGGTGATTGAAATAGGGGTGAATCAATAACTAATAAAACTTTAACTTCTATTAACCAATTAATCCTCATAAGATATTTTGATCTAATTACATGCATGAAAGTCTGAAAGAAATAAAACATTCATAACACTTGGAAAAATATTTGGTAACCCGAAAAAGTTCCAAATAGAAAGTAAAACTAGGGTGCGGATGATATCCATAAGCTGTATGATTGCAGTATAAAGTTGGCATGTTAAGGCTTACAATAATCACTTCTATTGATCTACCCTATTAGGAGCAATATGGATTGTTAGGTCCACCTTGTGAAATGATTTATACAATACAATGAAGTATGCACTCGATTGGGAGATTGAGCATAAGACTATTAAGTCCACCTTATTAAAGGATTTGACTGATCCACCTGTTAGGATGAACCAGTAGTAGATCTCTTATCTAAAACTTAATTTATTGTACAAGATTCCTTTGATGTAATATGATCACCTTATTTTGATAGATGAGACTCTTCTTTCCCATATGCTGCTTGTAGCCTTTGTCTTCTAATTCACATTCATTATTTTTCTTCCTTATTACTCTCCAATGCATTGGATATGATAAGATCTATAACATATATACCAATCTAATTCATTCCCTTCTGGAGTCAACTACAACACCTAATTAAAATAATCTTCACTAAGTTTACTTACTATTGTAACTTGGGTTCAAAAGACCACTAGGGTGCTATTCTAACACTCAACAACACTATCAATTCGGAAATCTTTGGCATTCATTTGACACTGGTACCTAGTTCATATTGATCACTCTATAGTAGGTATGAACTTGATTAGCATTGGGTGACTTGACAAACACTAAAGAATTCAGTAGATACTGAAAGGCTCAGTTCACACTATAGCTCAGTCAACACTACCTTCATTGTTCTTCATTCACATTACCAAATCAATAGATGTTGATAAGCTCAGTTAATAGTATAGAGGTTGGTTAACATTAGTTCCTACATGGTTTGCACTGATGAGCTCCATAGAATCTGTAAATCTCAATATACATTGCTATCTAAATGTGATGCTTGGTAGCAACTATAAAGCTCAGGAGCAATGTAACAAATTAAACTAATTAATTGTGATATTGCTATCAGGATATAATTATATATTTTTGAGTCAAACTTATTGAGCCATGTTTCATGAGCAGTGATTCAACATGAATCCATCTCTCATGAGAATAAATGGAACACATAGCACTCATTGGATCTAGGTGATGCTCACAGGAGTGAAGCACCGGGACTTCCCAGGAGGTCACCCATCACAATACTACCTCAGCTTGAGTGTGCTTAACTATGGAGTTTCCTCCATGGTTAAACCCAAAGCTTCCAACACCATTTGCAAAACCTTCACCAATTGTTGTGTCTTATGAACCATTCATTAGAAATCCCCTTAAGCTAATTAATTAATAAGTAGGAGATAACTTCCACAATAAGTCAAATTGTGATATTGCTATTAGGATTTAACTATGTGATTTTTGAGTCAGACTTATTGACCCATATTTCATGAGTAGTGATTCAACATGAATACATCTCTCATGAGAATAAATGTAACACTTAGCACTCATTGGATCTAGGCGATGCTCATACGGGTGAAGCACCGAGACTTCTCGGGAGGTCACCCATCCCAGTACTACTCCAGCCTGAGCATGCTTAACTATGGAGTTTCCTCCATGGTTAAACCCAAAGCTTTCAACCCAATTTTCAAAGCCTTAACCAAGTTTTTTTCCTTATGAAACATTTATTAGAAAGCCCATTAAGCTCATAAATTGATAAGTAGGAGATAATTTCCACAGCAAATCAAATTGTTGTATTGCTATCAGGATTTAACTATGTGATTTTTGAGTCAAACTTATTGACCCATGTTTCATGAGTAGTGATTCAACATGAATCCATCTCTCATGAGAATAAATGGAACATATAGCACTCATTGGATCTAGATGATGCTGACAAGGGTGAAGCACCAAGACTTCCCGAGAGGTCACCCATCACAGTACTACTCTAGCCTGAGCACACTTAACTATGGAGTTTCCTCCATGGTTAAACCCAAATCTTGCAACCCCATTTTCAAAACCTTAACAATGTTTTGTCTTATGAAAAATTCATTAGAAATCCCCTCAAGCTCATCAATTGATAAGTAGGAGATAACTTCGACAACAAGTCAAACTGTGATATTGCTATTAGGATTTAATTGTGTGATTTTTGAGTCAAACTTACTGGCCCATGTTTCATGAGTAGTGATTCAAAATAAATCCATCTCTCATGAGAATAAATGGAAAACTTAGCACTCATTGGATCTAGGTGATGCTCATAAGGGTGAAGCGCCGAGACTTCCCAGGAGGTCACCCATCCCAGTACTACTCCAGCCTGAGCGCGCTTAACTATGGAGTTTCCTCCATGGTTAAACACAAATCTTGCAACCCCAATTGAAAAACCTTCACCAAGTGTTGTGCCTTATGAACCATTCATTAGAAATCCCCTTAACCTCATCAATTGATAAGTAGGAGACAATTTCCATACCAAGTCAAATTGTGATATTGATATTAGGATTTAACTCAGTGATTTTTGAGTCTAACTTATTGACCCATGTTTCATGAGTAGTGATTCAACAAGAATCCATCTCCCATAAGAATAAATGGAACACTTAGCACTCATTATATCTAGGTGATGTTCATAGGGGTTAAGCACCAAGACTTCCTGGGAGGTCACCCATCCCAGTACTACTCCAGCTTGAGCATGCTTAACTATGGAGTTTCCTCCATGGTTAAACCCAAATCTTGCAACCCCATTTAAAAAAAATTCACCAAGTGTTGTGCCTTATGAACCATTTATTATAAATCCCCTTAAACTCATCAATTGATAAGTAGGATATAATTACCACAGCAAGTCAAATTGTGATATTGATATCAGGATTTAACTGTGTGATTTTTGAGTCAAACTTATTGACCCATGTTTCATGAGTAGTGATTCAACATGAATCCATCTCTCATGAGAATAAATGAAACACTTATCACTCATTGGATCTAGGTGATGCTCATAGGGGTGAACCACCAGGACTTCCCAAAAGGCCACCCATCCCAGTACTACTCTAGCTTGAGCACGGTTAACTATGGAGTTTCCTCCATGGTTACACCCAAAGCTTGCAACCTCATTTGCAAAACCTTCACCAAGTGTTGTGCCTTATGAACCATTCATTAGAAAGCTCATCAAGATCATAAATTGATAAGTAGGAGATAATTTCCACAACAAGTCAAATTGTGATAATGCTATTACGATTTAACTGTGTGATTTTTGAGTCAAACTTATTGACCCATGTTTCATGAGTAGTGATTCAACATGAATCCATCTCTCATGAGAATAAATGGAACAATCACTCATTGGATCTAGGTGATGCTCACAGGGGTGAAGCATTGAGACTTCCCAAGAGGTCACCCATCCCAATACTACTCTAGCCTAAGCAAGTTGAACTATGGAGTTTCCTCCATGGGTCAATAAGTTTGATTAAAAATCACATAGTTAAATCCTGATAGCAATATCACAATTTGAATTGTTGTGGAAATTATCTCCTACTTATCAATTGATGAGCTTAAGGGGCTTTCTAATGAATGGTTCATAAGTCACAACACTTGGTAAAGGTTTTTCAAATGGGGTTGTGAGCTTTGGGTTTAACCATGGAGGAAAATCCATAGTTAAGCGCACTCGGGCTAGAGTAGTACTGGGATGGGTGACCTCTCGAGAAGTCTCAATGCTTCGCCCCTATGAGAATCACCTAGATCCAATGAGTGCTAAGTGTTCCATTTATTCTCATGAGAGATGGATTCATGTTGAATCACTACTCATGAAATGTGGGTCAATAAGTTTGACTCAAAAATCACACAATTAAATCCTAATAGCAATATATCAATTTGACTTACTGTGGAAATTATCTCCTACTTATCAATTAATGAGCTTAAGGGGCTTTATAATGAATTATTCATAAAGCACAACACTTGGTGAAGGTTTTGAAAATGGGGTTAGAAGCTTCGGGATTAACCATGGAGGAAACTCCATAGTTAAGTGCGCTCATGCTGGAGTAATACTAGGATGGGTGACCTCCCAGGAAGTCTTGGGGCTTCACCCCTATGAGCATCACCTAGATCCAATGAGTGCTAAGTGTTCCATTTATTCTCATGAGATATGGATTCATGTTGAATCACTACTCATGAAAAATGGGTAAATAAGTTTGACTCAAAAATCACACAATTAAATCCTTATAGCAATATCACAATTTGACTTGCTGTGGAAATTATCTCCTACTTATCAATTGATGAGCTTAAGGGGCTTTCTAATGAATGGTTCATAAATCACAACACTTGGTGAAGGTTTTTCAAATGGGGTTACAAGCTTTGGGTTTAACCATGGAGAAAACTCCATAGTTAAGAGCACTCAGGCTAGAGTAGTACTAGGATGGGTGACCTCCCAGGAAGTCCTAGTACTTCACCCCTATGAGCATCACCTAGATCCAATGAGTGCTAAGTGTTCCATTTATTCTCATGAGAGATGGATTCATGTTGAATCACTACTCATGAGGCATGGGTCAATAAGTTTAACTCAAAAATCACACAGTTAAATCCTAATAGCAATATCACAAGTTGACTTGCTATGGAAATTATCTCCTACTTATAAACTAATTAAGTTTTTAGTCACTAACTAACAAATTATTTGATCATAAGGTCAAAAAAATTATCACACATATGCCAAACACATAAAGCATACATACTCAAGGAGCACTTCACACAATGATTTTTTTGTAGAAACTTTGGTTATAGCATGAAAATCATGTGTGGGATGATGTCAAAAATCTTATAGAAATACAATGATGAAATTTGTCTTGTTAGCAGTAATTACAACACCTTCTTTAAGGTATACTCAAATAGGAGTATCTTTGGCCTAGTTAAAAGATAGAATCAAAGTCCTATTAGGAACACCCTATGAAGAGATTTCTAACTCCATCTAAGAGTCACATGGTTAGAGGTTTTTTAATTCATATCTTATTAGGAATCTTGCTCACCTTATGAAGAGTTTCATCATGAAAGGATTTAACTTGCACTTCTATTAGATATTTCCTTAAGATGGACCCAAGATGATTATGATTTGATTATGGCATTTTCTATTTGAAAAATCTACTATAGCACTAATCAGTTATTAAATTCTACATTAAAGAAAAAAATCTTTGAATTCCTCATTTTCATTGTCAATAATAATTCAACTTCACCCTTCTTTCATATCATCTTCATTCGGGTTTTGGTAATATATTTTTTCCACCACCTTAATTAGATTGAATTTCTACTCAAATCCTCCCATTGACTATGCAAAAAATGAAAACTAAATTATATAAGGTCATTGGGCTAGATATAACAAAAATAAAATCAAACCAATGTTGGCCATATGATTGACTAGACAATCAATTCAATAAGTTTGTTCATATCCTTCCTATTCTTATTGAGGACCTCTTTTAACTATGCTATAATTTCTAAAAATGAACTTCACAAACTATACAGTCATATACACATGTAGTCATTTACCCTAGATAATCTTTACAGAAACCAACTACACCAAATTCCAATAGTCATTCATTGGCATTGATGGAATCACATGAAATTTTTTTCTTAATGTAACTAAATATACCTTTACAAAACATAATAGAAAAAATTATATATTCATTTATATAATGCATGTTACATGCACTATCTAAAACATACAACTACTCCCCATAATAAAATTTTACATATTGCACTACCCTCCCTTTGACAACAATGACAGAGGTAAAATAGGAATAAGAAAAAGTATACTAACAAAATAGAGTAGAAAATATCATTCCAATTTTTTTTTCTAAATATAACCTTAAAGTATTACTTCAACCTCTTTAGATCAAAATCTTATTACTTGATGTAATTCTATATGAAAGTCACATGTCCACACATTAAAAATGTGAATGCCTCCATTTTATCAAGTGAGGATACATGTTGACCTACCAATGCCTACTATGCTTTTCTTAAACCACATTGTATGTTATCTACCATAAAAATTTACAAATTGTGTGATAATAATTTATTACCAACCTCTTTCTCCTCCTCTCTCTAATATTGTTTCATCTTTTTGTATGTATTGCAATCCCTTTGTTACTTGAGTCAGTAGCTAACTCTTGTAAAGGATCAAAATTATTGATGCAAGGTAGCATATAAAACCCTTCAAGAACCCTCAAATAAATCATTAATTTCTATCATAAATGAAATTTATTCAATATTATAGAGACATCTATACATATCTCCCAATACAACCATCCATCAACAAATAACAAATCAATCTTAAAAACATAGACTTCAATTCTGCCATTTGAGACAGGCCTGTATAGAGAGGTTCATAACTTTTTAACATAATAATTTTTATTCAATCTAACCATCCACATTAGAAAAAATTATATTTCCAACAACATATCCAAAAATCATAAACATCCAATGGTATAATCTAAATTTATGGTCTCTATACTGAGACCCATTTTCTATGACTTTGTTGAAGCTTGTTAACAACCAATTTTCAGTAAAATGGTCATAACTTATAAAATACATAACAAAAATGTACCAAATAAATTTAATTAAAATATATAACAAAAATGTACCAAATAAATTTAATTAGAAATATTACTCATTTCTATTTCCAAAAAATAATTTTCTTTCATTGAAAAAATAATTAAATAGTCATACAAGTTGATTCAATATGACTGTAATTTAAAAATCTGAAAACAACTGTTCATCCATAGAATGCTTATAACTTTGTCAAATTTGCGTGAAATAAACTCAAAATAAAAGAAATGGAAGGATTATTAGTTTTCCTACTCTACCATATCAATAATACATCATTTTTATGTTGTAAATAGATGTGCAAAGCCCAAAAACAACAAGAGAACTATAAAGCCAATCAAAATAACAAGTTGCACTCACTCTAAATTTGCTTCAAATGTTACTAATCCCTTCCATTCTTATTTTTTTTGGCCTTAAAATTAATTTTATAGTTTCTTGGCGATTTTAGACCTTAAAAATGCCACCCACGACCTTTGGACTTCCTTTTACAACTTTAATGCAATTTTACATTGTTGCAGTTTTTACAACTCTTCACCTTCTTGAGAACTTTTGAGACTTTTGACAAATGTAATGTCATAATTTTTCATAAAAATTAAAGAAATATTGAAATGAATAATTAATAACCTTTTACATGGTTATTATCATTTCAAGATTCATTTTACAACTTTTGACATATTAATCCAATTGGAACACTAATTATGACAATGTGGACAACATTACATTTTTGTTACAACTTTTCTTTTCAATTGGATTCTATTACATAGAATGACATTGAAACATATATGAATGGAAAAAAAATCATTAAAAAATCAATTATGATCTCTTTTAATTATATGATGGCTAGGTGCTCCTACACTAATTATCTACCAAAAATTTGAGCTATTTATCTACCTTATCTTTTGCCTTGACTATCTCTTCGGTGAAATTGGAATGATTAGAGATAATTTTCAACAATTTACCTCCACTAATTTCTCTCTTAACCCTTTTCATTGCAAATAAGATATATTTTCAAGCTATAGAAATGAGCTAAGTTATCTTTGCTTCGCTTTTCCTTCCATATTCCTTCTTAGATCTTATTTTTTCTACCTCCACTAATATTTGTTAAGAAGGAGATTGTTGAAAAAGGATTGATACAAGTATGATAAAAGTGTTTCAATCATTGTTGTCAAACCTAATATTTTGTTGGTAAGATAATTGCTTACATGATTTAAGTAGGATATATGCAGGATCATGGTGTGCCAAAAAGTGGTGATGTGAAAAAATTAGAGTTTGAAAACATCTAAAAGCATTTCAAAATCTACTCTAACTTTTTTTCACCCATCCTGATACCAAACCTGGAAAGTAAGCCGCAACCCTTATCGGGTATCTAATTTCATATCAGATACCTAATATTATATTGAATATCCAATAATATCGGGTATCTGTACCCGATAAATGACAGTGTTATTTTTTTTTAAAAGCACAACCCGCAGGTTGTGTTTCATAGTCATATATCGGGGTTTAAGCCCAGATATCCATTTTACAATCAGATACACAATAAAAGGTTAGTTTTTTTTTTTTTTTTTAATCAATTTTAATATAAATTTAATAGATTTTATTATAAAATTGTTATTTTTAGTTGAATTTGTTAGAATTTAGGATTTTTTTGATAGAAATTGTTAAAATTTAGGGTTTTTTTAATATAAATTATGTTTTGCAAATTAATAGGAATGGCTGATCAAAATGATGACCTTGAAGCAAGGAATACTATTCCTTGTAACCCCCCACCAAATGATCTAGTGCCCCTACAAAATCATCCACCAAATGATCCTTTACCCCCTCAAAACCCTCCTCGAATCGAGGATTTGATACTTGAAAATTTCACCAAATTGAGGGCTTTGTGAACAAGATATAATAATGTACTTGTATTGGCTCCTATGTTATCCACATTAAACACCATAGTGGATAACATTGAAATCCTTACAAATGAATAAAATACCACTCTTTGTCGGCATGATGAAATTCATGGGATGTTTGATGATGGCTTGGACTATAATGAGGTTGTGGCCCTCAATATAACGAAAGATCATTTGGCTGGCCTTTTTATGAACCCAAAAATTGGTTTACTAGCCAATTTCAAAAAACTGAAACTATCGATTAAATGATGCACAAATGATGCCATACGTGCAAACTTTTGGGATTGTTGGTGGATGGTTTTTGATACCCCTCCACATAGAAATTTAAAGGTACCATTTTATTTCCTTAGAAAATTGTATGCAAAATTTGAGTTGAAACTCAAAGTGAACTATCGGAGCATGAAGCCCAACATGGGTGTAGGACTAGGAGCTCCTTAGGATAGACCTTCTTCCTAGTGGAAGAAAGATGGCACTTTTGTCCCCCCTACTGATATCTCCCCCACTCCTCGAGTGTAGCATCTTGATGTTATCATAGAGGCTAGCTCTCAAACCATTACAGCCATTCATAGATTGAGTAGCCTATTGATATCTCAAACTAGGTCAGTCCTGCCTCCATATGTTGATGATGCTGGCACTAGTTCATCATCGGCTAGCTCATCACACATTTGTATACCTCACACTTACATTACATACAAGAATATTTTTGTGGGTCCCATAGGTGATCTTCCTGAGTATCATTTTGTATTAGATGAGGATACACTAGACACACGTGTAGAGGCTACAGACCCTAATGCGAGAGAGAAGGGGAACGTAGAGGCATGGACTCCTTCTATACCGGTACATGTATACATTTTTTTTTATGACATATGTGATTTAAAGTTAATTTTTATAATAGAGTAATTTTAATTTTTAAGCCATACTGACTTATACATGTATGTGATCTTTATTTATGTTTACTTGATGAATGAGGAGGAGCTGAGATAGGTTAATGATGCCATGCTCTCGATCATTTCATTTGGACATGAGACATCTATAGTACATTATGTTGTCTTCTCATTATTTTTTCTATTTTATATTGTAGCATATATGGTTTCTAATCTTTCTTTTATCTTGCAAGTACCACCTGTCCCTGGGGGACAAAGTGTGGGGGATGAGCCAACACTCATTGACAAAGGAAAGGTAATTCAGTTCTTTCTATTTGATTAAATATCAATGCATTCTTATAAAAATTTTGTGGTAATGAAATTTAATTACATTCTTTATTGTATATAGGGCATGGCTACTAGTGATGAGCCCATACAGAGTTCGCATCATAGACACTCAAGCATTTCCATTCGCATTGAGAGCCCCGTTGTATGTATAGGTATCATTTATTTTTTATTTTCCCTATCTTCATAAATAAATTCAAAACTTATTTCCATGATATTAACAACTACTATTTTGTATCTCATAGGAAAATCCTAGTGCACACAACGATCGACAATAGAGTTTTGTATCTTTGATGATGTAGCCACTATATCTTGAGGAGGAGCCTACACTAGTAATTTGTAGTTTGAATTCTTGATTAAATATGTTATAAATTTAGCATGCTATGAATTATAATGTTATACTTTAAGTTGTAGATTCATCTGAAAAACATATTTGAACATACATAGGCCATAATTAGCGAGGTACAAGCATTGCTGAAGGCATACGAGAGGACTCCTTACTAGCATAGGAGGTTGATGAGAGAGGTATTTATTATGAAATTTTAATAGTATAAATCTTCATTAAAATAAAGATCATTATGCATTTGAGTAATTCAATGTTAGATCCAAAGAATTATATAAATTTAGTAGTCTAACTTTGGGTTTTCCATTTTTGTTTATGTAGGAGGCATCTGATCCACCCAGTGCAGTGAAGAGGCTACATTTTAATCATCCACTAGCACCCTAGGATAGTATAGTTGTCATAGGATGCATCATGAGACATTTTGAGATGGAATATACCACATTGTTTATAGAAACATTGATACTATACACATTTTGATGGCATGATCAACCACATTTTGTATATGGATTTGTGTATTTTGATATATATTTCTGTACTTTGTCTATGGATACATGATCTTTGATATATATTTGTGTAATTTGTCTATGGATACATGTATTTTGATATATATTTTTGTCATTTGTGTGCACAATGATATACATATTAATTTAGTATCTAGTGTTGTTCAATTTATTGTGGATCATGTTAGAGTAAATAATTAATAGTTATTTACTTATTCTATTTACTTAAGCTTACTTAGGTAAATGCATTTATTTAATATTTTGTATTTAATGCATGTAGTGGTTAGTTGTTGACAACATGGGATTGTGTTCCCTTCTAGCATGTTCCACCTTTTTGTGGAAGAGTGCTTGGTTTTCAACTTTATCTTCTACCACCTTTAGCTTGTTCTACAAGTTTCCTTGAGATCTTTATAAGTGACCTCTCTCTCATTGTAACATATCACATTTTTATTGTAAATACATTTTCATTATGTTTTCATATTTCTCTCTCATGTCTGTTTAGGATTTTTCCCTTACTCCATGCTCTTCCTCTCCTTGGTGCATGTAGGTGATCTTGAGCATCTTCAAAGTTGGATTTCATCAGCTCCAACATGGTATCAGAGCCTTTCTGCTACTGCTTTATTGAAAATTTTTTGAAGCCATGATTTGAAGTCACAAACCCTAGTTTGTTTATGCATTTTTCTTCAAATAAGGGGAACAATGATTTTTTAGAGCACATTGGGCCCAAATGGACACTGCCATTGGACCTAGAAGGTCGTTTGCAGTCAAGATTCATATAAAACTTGCTATTTTTGGAGATAGGGGTCCAGGAGGCAAAAATTTTTTTGTTCAGGGGGCTTGTCATACAGTCATACAAATGCAGTGCATTAAAAAAATAAAAAAAATATATAAACTATGTGCACCACTAGTGCACCACTAGCGGCCTGCTCGCACTCCACCTGCACTCAGTCTTCCACTGGTGGCTTATCCTAGTCCCAGCCCAGCCTTTGCTTCTCCAACACTCAGTCCTACCATGGCCTCCCAGCCACCTTTCCCAGTGGCACCTTTGCAGCTAGCGACTCCTCCTCCTTTCTACACTTTTGCTGGTGGTTCTATAGTTTGTGCCACTATTAGCTCCACTCCAGACACCTATCCCCATCCTTTTTGTTAGCTCTATTAGCACCACCTCAGCAATAGATTTTTGCATCGTCAGCGTAGCCCACAGTTATGGGGGTGACACGTGGCATGGATGCCACGTAGCACTTTTACATGTGGACCCTACCACGTCACCCGCCACATCACCTTCCCACCACATGGCAACCATGTGGCATCATTTTTTACTATGATGATTGATAGGTCGTCAAATTTAGTCTAGTGTTTTGCTGACATCAGCGTAACATCATCCCTACATCAGCATACCTTGCCTTGCACATCTCTAGGTTCTATTTTGGAGCTACTATTGGTTTTTTGGCCATAACTTTTTCATACAAAGGTATTGTTCTGATCTAAAAGAAGTATAAAAAAACTAATTCCAAGATGGAGACATTGGTGTAGGTATTTTTAGGTTTTGATGCATTTTTGTTGCCCATTTTTTTTAGTTGAATTCCAAAGTTCTATTTTTGACTTCGGCATGCATATCTTTTCCATCCCATGTCATTTTTTTGAAAACTTTATATTTTTGGAAAGCTAGTTCTGTCATCTTTTTAGAAATGTGGTCCTTTTTCTTAGTTTTTGGCCCATTCTTTTTTTATCATTTTTTTAGCATTTTTGCTATATGGTGGATATTTTGAGTATTTTAGGCCCGAGGATCATTTTCTAGCAATGGTTTCTCTTGTTTTAGGCTGTACTTTGTTTTGTTGCAGCTTGTTTTCCATTCTAATCATTGTAGCTATAATTTTGAAGCACTTTTATGTAACACACTGAGATAAAATGTCACTCTTGCATTCCGAGGGTCATGAACATTGTTCTTAATTTAGTTGTGCATGCACTATTTTCGTAAAGCACCATGGGGGGATAGTTGTTTACTGATTTAGGCCTTCTCCCTTTGTCAAGTGAGTGATCCTTCCATGACATTAGCCCCATGAAGCATCAGTGTGACCGTGTCTTTATAGGTATTTGTACCTCTTCCTCTCTCGTCATTCTTGGTTTGTCTACAGAAGACTTTGGCCCACCTTCTTAGTTGCTTGTCATCTCACCCCATTTGCATTAAGGGGCCTCAGTTATGTTTTTGTTCTAATGCATCCGTGGTTTGATGGTTTGATAGTGTGAACTATGTATTCAGTGATTTATCCTATATACAAGGAGGTTGTAGTGGCTAGCTACCTATGCATTTTGGTGAGATGGATCATCTACCATATAGACATGCTCAGTTGATGCCTTCTTCTTCCATGAAGGTTCTTCAAATTAGTAGTTCTTTTTCTAATAGTAGATTATGTGGCTCTTCATGCTTCAGTGATGCTTCTTCATGATCACTCCTTGTTCTTGTTTTAGGGGACATTTCCCTAGTTGGAGGCTTCTTCAATTCTTCACTAGGTTCTTAACTCTTTTTGGGGGAGAGTTTTTCCCATGTGGTTTTCTCTCTTTCCCCACTTTCAGAAGTTGCATCTTTGCATTGTACATGGGTACCTAACATGGCCTTGTTGTCGGGACCCATTATGCATTCATCTTATTTTTGTGAGCTTAAGGCATTTTCCTAAGTTGCACTTAAGGGGTGGTGTTAGAGTAAATAATTAATTATTTATTATTTATTCTATTTACTTAAGCTTACTTAGGTAAATGTATTTATTTAATATTTTGTATTTAATGCATCTAGTGGTTAATTTTTCACAACATGGGAGTTTGTTCCCTTCTAGCATGTTCCACCTTTTTGTGGAAGAGTGCTTGGTTGTCAAACTTATCTTCTATCACCTTCCAGCTTGTTCTACAAGCTTCTTTGAGGTCTTTATAAGTGACTTCTCTCTCATTGTAACACATCACATTTTCATTGTAAATATATTTTCATTTTGTTTTCATATTTTTCTCTCATGTCTGTTTAGATTTTTTCCCTCGCTCCATGCTCTTCCTCTCCTTGGCTTCCCTTTGACAGGTTCTCACATGCAAGTGATCTTGGGCATCTTCAGAGTTGGATTTTATCAACTCCAATAGATCATGTGTATTGTTCATATTTATGGAATATCATTATTTTGATCATGTTTTTTATATTCAATTCAAATGCAATAATTTGTGAATAACATTTTAACAACCTTTATTATCAAATTTGGATGCAATGTTTAATTTGAAGTGATATCATGACATAAACACACTTGTTAACCTCATACACAAGGTTCACATAACCCAAAATCTGATTTTAAACTCCACCTTCAACCTTGAAACTAACTCTTGGCTTCAAATATAATCTCAACACACTTATGGACTCCACTCCTCAACCATGGATTCTATTCCCAACCACAAACTCATTCCTAGACTCATAATCTTTGATAACTAGCACTTCACTTTGTTACTATCCTCATACTACAACTTTTCAATTTCAACATAACGTCAAAATATCCAAACTTAAGAGACTTGATTGGATCAAACCTTTTTAATTTGGTTCCCTAATACCATATTATATGAATAACATCTATACATTTCTCACATTGATCAGATTACCCATATTGATCCACTTAACAAAACTGGCTTCATTAA
This sequence comes from Cupressus sempervirens, assembly GCA_028749045.1. Taxonomy (NCBI): domain Eukaryota; kingdom Viridiplantae; phylum Streptophyta; class Pinopsida; order Cupressales; family Cupressaceae; genus Cupressus; species Cupressus sempervirens. The sequence continues at coordinate 230,013,417 of CM053784.1, forward strand.
TGCATGTTATCATTTCACACCTTATATAGGTGTTTCCAACCTTGTATGGTTGTGCTCAAACCCCTAACTAACTCTTTTTACTCATTTTCACTTTTCAAGAAAAATTGATGGCTCATCTTCCTATAGCATTTGATGGTTCATCGATAGCCCTCATGAGCTCTGAGTTATAGCCCTCAGAAGATCGACCTTGAAATGCACTTAGAGAACCTTAGAGTCTCCTCAGTATAGGGTGGCTATGGACAATGGATGGTCTCCATGTTTGGATGAAGTGTGTCACTAGGGTTCACTCACCCATTCAGAGTTAATGGTACTGATGATTTGATGCCAAGATTAGCAATTTCAAAGTTATGCTATGGTGCACCTATGAATTGAGGCACACTGTGAGTTTTGGCATCAAGGAAGATTGTTGTGCCAAATCTAAATAGAATTTGATCTCTAAAAAATGAGATAGAGTATTGTAGGCCCCAACATCATCACCCTATAGAATTTGATGATTCATTAATAGCCCTCACGAACTCTGAGTTATGACCCTCGAAAGATTGCCCTCAAAACATAGTTAGAGCACCTTGGAGACTCCTTAGTACGGGGTGGTTGCAAATGATGGAGGCTCTCTATGGCTAGAACAAGGATGTGACTAGGGTTCACCCACCCATCCAGAGCTAATGGACTTGACGATTTTATGCCAAGATCAGTGGTTTCAAAGTTGCGCTATGGTGCACCTATGAACTATGGCACACTATAAGTTTTGGCATTGAACAAGATCGTTGTGCTAAATCCAAACAGAATGTGATCTCTCAAAAATGAGATAGTTTATTTTATGCCTTAGCATCATCATCCTTTAGCATTTGATGGTTCATCAATAGCCCTCATGAGCTCCAAGTTATGACCCTCGAAAGATTGACCTCGAAATGCACTTAGAGCACCTTGGAGACTCCTTGGTACAGGGTGGTTGCAGATGATGGAGGGTCTCTACAGCCAAAAAAATGGTGTCACTAAGGTTCACCCACCCATTTGGAGCTAATGGCACTAATGATTCAATGCCAAGATTAGTGGTTTCAAAGTTACGCTGTGGTGCACCTATGAACTGAGGCACACTACAAGTTTTAGCATCAAGCGAGATCATTGTACCAAATCCAAATGGAAGGTGATCTCTCAAAAGTGAGATACGTTATATTAGGCCTTGGCATCATCTTCTTGTATCATTTGATAGTTCATTAATAGCCCTCATGAGCTTTGAGTTATGATCTTCAAAAGATTGACCTCGAAATGCACTAAGAGCACCTTGGAGACTCCTCGGTACGGAGTAGCCATGGACAATGGATTATCTTCAAGGTTAGAACAAGGGTGTCACTAGGGTTTACCTACCCATCCAGAGCTAATGGAGCTGAAAATTTGATGCCAAGATCAATGGTTTCAAAGGTATGCTGTGGTGATCCTATGAACTGAGACACACTATGAGTTTTGGCATTGAGCGAGATCACTGTATCAAATCTAAACAGAACATGATCTCTCAAAAATGAGATAGCTTATTTTAGTCCTCAAAATAACTGTCCTATAGCATTCAACATTTCATTGATAGCCCTCATGAGCTCTAAGTTATGACACTCAAAATATCAACTTTGAAACACACTTAGAGCACATTGGAGACTTCTTGGTATGAAGTGGCCATGGAAGATGGATGGTCTTCACGGCTTGAACAAGGGTGTCACCAGTGTTCACTTGCCCACCAAAGCTAATGGTGCTGACAATGGGATGCCAAAATTAGTGGTTTCAAAGTTACACTATGGTGATCCTTTAATGTCATAGAATGTTATTTTTATGCACTTTTATGGATGTGTATTTGGAAATATGTGTTTCATTTCTTGTGTTGTGCTTGGCATGCAATTGATTAACAAATGATTAAGTTTCCAATTACAAGGCATACAAAATGTCAACATCATACACCATTCACATACATCACAATGACAATAATTTTAATAAGAACATTAACAAAGAATATTTACAAATCCACATTTATTAAAGAACCATTGAGGCATTGCAAGAGCCAAGTACATATAGATTTTCATGACATGTACCAAATGCATACACAAGATGACAAATCACATAAAGTCAAGACCCCCAAATAGAAAAATAAAGACTAGGAAACAAAACATTTCAACAAATCAACACATGAGGAACCAATGTTTAAATGAACTCACATGCCAACTTGATACCATTGCACACATCATACATCAGATGATGCAACCAATTCACAACCACAACATAGGAAATGAGGGCTTCAATTATTACCACTTGGTAAATGATAGGCCAAAATAAACAATATGTTAATTGGTACCCAAAGCATCAATGATAATTATGGATAAGGAAATTAGTTGGTCATTCAATTAACTCCACATTTAACCACCATCTCGGTTATTATATATCTTTTTGGGTATGCTAGCTCATCCCTACCAATTCAAGTGAATCCATTAATGTAGTTAGGTGTTATTTCATTCACAATTATAAAATGGCTATACATTAATAGTAGTACATTGGTATAGCAATTATGATTATCTCTTTCTACATCCAAGCTAGAGTCCATGGCTACATTACCTTCACAAGAAACGAGGTTTAGGTGGCACTACAATATTTATGAATAAGTATGTTCACCAATGGTGTCATTACAAATCTCATGTATACTTTCTTGGTGTTCCATGTATTGATATGATTAAAAAAAGTGCATGGAATGGTCAGTGATTGTGCATACCTCATGTATGTGTTACTTGATTATTATTTTTTGATGAGATGTGGTTGGTATGTGATTGATTAACAAACTTTCTTAGCATGAGCATTCTTGGATAACCAATCAATTTTCCTACTAATTCAAATGGGTGGGCCTAAGGGCTCAACATGTTTGGGTGATATTGAATACACACAAAAATCACTAGCTCTTCTAGAGATGCTAAAAGGTGTGTGAAAAGGGACTAGCATCCTTTAATATTGTAGAATTTCATTTTTGTGCATTTTTATCGATATGCATTTGGAAACATGTCATGCATTCTTGAAAACTCTTTTTATTAGACATACTAGGTATGTGAATGATCAACAACCTTCTATTTCATTAATTTTATTGGACTAAGAACTAGTTTTCCCCTAAGTTGGAAGGGTGGGCTTAAGGGTTCAACACTAATGGGTGATGTTGAACCACCTTGGTAATGACTAGTTCATTTGGGGAGGCTTGAGATTGCATGCAAAGAGAGTCTTGTCAATTTTACTCTTGTTTCAAGGGGTGGACCTAAGAGCTCAACATGTTTTGGTGATGTTATGTCACCATATTAATGAATAGCTCATCTGGAGATGCTAAAGAGTGTGTGCAAATGGACTATCATCCTTTAATGTCATAGAATGTTATTATTATGAACTTTTATGGATGTGTACTTGGAAATATGCATTGTATTGCTTGATTAAGTTTCCAGTTACAAGGCATACAAAAATCTCAACATCATAGACCATTCACATACATCACAATGACAATAATTTTAATAAGAACATTAACAAAGCACATTTACAGATTAATATTGCAAAAAGGACATTGGGTAAATGTAGAACCTAATGTGTGCATGTAATTTCATGAAAGGGGTTGATAAATATGTGGTATTCCCAATCTTGGAATGCAACGTTACCTACCATGTCTTGTAAATGCATCGATGGTGTCATTACAACTCCCTTGGTGTTCTATGTAAGCATGTGCACACAATGGTATGTGATTTTGTATGCAAAATTGCAAGGAAACTCTTTTTTTTGAGATGTGTTTGGTATGTGAATGATTGAAAAACATATTTTGCATTAACATTGTTGGGCCAACCAATCAATTTTACTCCCTTTTATTCATTGATAATCATGGGCATGCCATGACAATGAAAGGATGTGCATTCTTCATTAATTTGGCATGAGGAGTTGCAAATAAGAGTGTTTCATCATTATTACATCAATACACAACTACCAAAAATTGTTGTGTCTTAAATAGTAGTGTCAAAAATCATAGTATCAATAAAAGTATTTTCAAAAATTGTAGTGTCAAAAATAGAATAGATTTTTCTTCATTCTGCTCCTTATTTAGCTTTTTATCTTCATGCCTAGCTACTCTTCATGATGTACCTACATTCCAATATCATAAAAAATATTAGTAACTTATTGTATTAAACAAGATAATCATCAGTTGACTGAATCATTATGAAGAAAATAAAATAAGAAGTAAATATACCTTGTTGAGTGTTCCAGTAGGGTCCTCTCTCTATTTTAGGGTCTCCAACAAGGCTTCATGATCAACATTAGTAATGGTTAAAAGTTCTTTTACCTTTGGTCTTCCTTGATGCTTCAAAAACTTTACATTTGTTGCTATAATAAGATGTGAATATATGAAAATTATTTTGTGCTTCTAATATTTTTCGAATATAGGAATTCCATTCCTTCTAAGCATGTATGTTCGTAGCCTTGTTCCAACAACAACCACTAAACCAATAGGATATGTGAATCCATCATCATCTATGATCAATTGTGCAAGATTTTGTTTACCTCTTACACAACATGCTAACCAATAATCAAATTTCTCATCATTCCCTTGTGGTGCAACCAATGCAAAGACATGTCCTAGCTGAAGAAGATCTGATAGATGGTTATGCTCAAGTGAACTTTCCATGTCATCATTTCTGATAGAGGGTATGATAGACAATGGAGTAAGATAATGTGGAACCCATGTGTCCACCCACTAAATCGACTCACAATGATCCCAATCATATTGAAAACAACTAGAAAAAAAGCAAGCTAGCTATCATGTCCAAATGGTCCATGTACTAGAATAAGAGTCTAGAATGAATGCATTTTTTATGAGTCTCTCACTATAGCACAATCTGATCTATCACCTATAGACCCTTCCTCAACCAACCAAAAGAACCTAATACCACTAAGTCAAGAGTCCCCCCTTGTGATAATGCTAAACTACACCAACCAACAATGCTCTGAGCATCAAGAAGCTCTATTGCTGAAATCTTCTACTACTCCTTAACTAGAGCTCTCTTCACACATTCCCCTGCTCCATCATGTTCCCCTTTCCCATGGCCAGACTCAAAAAAATTCCAAATATGAGGCACCCCCCTCTCTACATGCATCCTACACAACCAATAAAACATGTGAGCATTCTTGAATTGACCTGTATAGTTATCTGACCAAATGATATGTCTATCCACAGCAATTGCATGGTCCTATAAGAAATCAAAATATTTCTCGAAACAATGTTGTACAAACTCATGAGAGTGAGATCTATCATCACTCATATAAAAATGATACCCTCTAATAATCTTTCAATTATCTTTTGCACTATCAAGGGCATGTCTATATGTTATGTAGATGAAAATAGCAATCTGAATGGAGTTGTCATATTGAGATTGTGTCTCATTTTGAGGTTGCAATGTGTAGTTCTCAGCAAAGTCAACAACTGATATAATAGTTCCACTAGGAAAAGTCTCCTTACACATTCTAAATTGTTGATCCAACCACTGAGACCTATGACTATGTCTTGCATACTTGTAGAAAAGATTTTCCTTGAAATATGAAATAAAACTAGCCACACTAATTTCTTTTGCAACTAATTCACATCTAGAGCCCTTGCCCCCACTCTTCAATGTGTATTTCACCATTTCATATAACTTTTTTTTTTGCTATTGTCTTTCCAAGATCTTGTTAGCACCCCTCATGGAAACATGTGTCAAACTTGGATAAGCCACCACATTTTGAACACTTCTCATTTAAGCAAGCATTTCTATAAAAAGAAACAACCATCAACTCTATGACATAAAAATTGATCTAGCAAGTCTCTTGATGATTTTGGAAGCCCACTAGCACCACAATTCTCTAACATTTCTTTACTATGCAAAGTACAACGAATGAAGCGTAATAGTTCATGGTGCATAAAAAACTCGACATGATATTTGCAACAACATGTATTTCAAATTTTAAGTGGCACACAATAAAATGGCTTCAAAGATTCAAAAGCCCTTTGTGATATATGAAGACTTGGATGACTCTCTTTAAATTGTTTGAACAACATAGTTTAACTTACCTCCAAATAGGGTTTAGGATGTGGTGTGCAGTCTCTAATGCCAATTCTAAACTTCAACACATCTTTAACATTGGGTGATCCTCGTGAGCTAGAGTGCCAAAATTGTGTAATTTCTTCCTTCACATCATCAGATAGCTTCTTATCAAAATGTGGAAGTCTCCCACCAAAAGGCCATGTTTCATTTTGAAGAGGGTCATCAATTCTCTCTTGTCTACTAAGTGCTCTTCTCAAAGTAGCATGATTTAGGTTCAAGTCAATACAAGTTTGTCTCATATATCTACCCTTTCTCAAATGATGACTTACTAAGGAGGTTGTAATAACCCTTTGAGCAGCTCTCTTATCCTTCTCCCTGCTATTTTTTCCAATGCTATTGAGAGCTCTAAAAACATTCTTCACAATAATGACATTTTTTTCCAATCTTTGATTGACACAAATCTTCAATTTCGAAAGCATAGGTCTCATCTTTTGCATTTTTAATAAGTGCATAAAAAGCTGACATTGCTCCACCACTGTCTTGTTGCCGGAAAACATCTTATATAGTCTTGAAGCCCATAACCGAATGGTTCTTTTTTATTTTTTTCCTTCTAAATTGGCAATAATTATTTCATTAATTTCAATTATCAATATTGTTATTCTAGGACCTTCATGTTAATTATGATTAGGAGATATGTAAGGTTCATGTGCATTGTCATGTTCGGCATGGTCAATTGTGCAATTTACATTATGACTTGGTGGCATTTCATCCTCCAATTTTTTATTTTTTAAATTTTCAATTCCAACATTATCGTTTTCAATTGGTACATTTTCGTTCCCCAACTACAGATATTCATTATCTGACTCTATGATTTCACATTCAACTAATTCATCGTCAACTTGACTCATATTTAACATACCTTGTCTTTTCCTTTGGTGATTTACTTTGTCCATTTCCCTATATGTCATAATGTCTTCATTGGATACCTTCCTTTTGTGTTTAGCCTTTCAACAATTGTTGCTCCCTATTTAGATGATAATATCAGACAACTAATGATATATTATCAAACTTTTTTTGATCATTTGAGCCCCAAAACGTGACTTTTCTCAAAACCCATGAAAATGGCCCACAAAATGTGATGTTGTCAAGTCTGCAGTCATAGGAAATATTTCAAGAAAATCATGCTAGTAAAATTGGGTATCCGATCTAAGATCAGATACTCGATAAAATTAGATATCTGATTTCAAATTAAATATTCGATTTCAGATTGGATATCCAATATAAAGGCAAAAATTTTGGAGGGAAATAAGAATTAAGATTAAGATTATAATGTATAATGAGTTACGAGTTATGTATTAGATTATAATGTAATATTATATTATATTATTATTAAATATAATAATATATGTTATTATTATTATAATCTATAAATATATAGTATATATATATATATATATATATATATGAAATTATTATTTTTACTATATTATTATATTTTTACTATATTATTATTATTATTTGCTATAACAACATATAATATTGTTGTTATTGTTATTATTATTATTATGACCTATGATCGATTTGGTTGGTTCTAAAATGCGTTAAGAAGGGTCATAGCTTAACTTATGACCCCGATCGATGCATTGCATGACAATGTATGTCACTAGGGGCCCTAAAACACCTAGAGATGCATTTGGTTGATTATAATACATCAAGAGGCATCATAGGTTAACTTATGAACCCTCTTGATGCATTTCATGACAACTTATGTCCTAGGGGTCCTAGGGCCCCTAGGGACACATTTGGTGGGTTCTAATGCATTAAGATGGGTCATAGATTCACCTATGACCTTGATCGACGCATTTCATGACAATGTATGTCCCTAGAGGCCCTAGGACCCCTAGGGATGCATTTTGTTGGTTATAATGTGTTAAGAGGGGTGATAGGGACTTATGACCCCTCTTGACACATTTCATGACAACGTACATCCCTAGGGGCCTCAGGACCCCTATGGATGCATGTGGTTGGTTCTAATGCATCGAGAGGCATCATAGGTTAACCTATGACAACTCTCAATAAATTTCATGACAACCTATGATCCTAAGGGACCTAGGGCTTGTAGGGATGCATTTGGTTGGTTCCAATGTGTCAAGAGGAGTCATACATTAACCTATGACCTTGATCAATGCATTTCATGACAATGTATGTCCCTAAGGGCCCTATGACCCCTAGGGATGCATGTGGTTCATTATAATGCATCGAGAGGGGCCATAGGTTAACCTATGACTCCTCTCAACATATTTAATGAAAACGTATGACCCTAGGGGCCATAGGAGCCCTACTGGTGCATGTAGTTGGTTCTAATGTGTTGAGAGGCATCATAGGTTAACCTATGACCCCCCTCAATGCATTTCATGACAACGTATGTACCTAGGGGCCCTAGGACCCCTAGGGACGCATATGGTTAGTTCTAATGCATGGACAGGCACCATAGGTTAACCTATGACCCCTCTTGATGCATTTCATGACAACGTATGTCCCTAGGGGCTCTAAGACCCTTAGGGACCCGTGTGCTAGGTTCTAATATGTCGAGAGGTGTCATAGGTTAATCTATGACCCCTCTCGAGCACTTCAGGACAACCCATATTATATATTATTATTAGTATATAATAATAACATATAATATTTTTCTCATTATTACTATTATTATTATGACCTACGATCCATTTGGTAAGTTCTAAAATGCATTGAGAGGGGTCATAGGTTAACCTATGACACCTCTCGATGCATTTCATAAAAACCTATGTCCCTAGGGCTCCTAGGGCCCTTAGGGACGCATTTGGTTGGTTCCAATGCATAAAGAGGGGTCATAAGTTAACCTATGACCCCAATCAATGTATCTCATGACAATGTATGTCCCTAGGGGCCCTAAGACACCAAAAAATGCATTTGGTTGGTTATAATGCATCGAGAGGGGTCATAGGCTAACCTATGACCCCTCTTGACATATTTCATGACAACGTATATCATTATGGGCTCTAAAACCCCTAGGGATGCATGTGGTTCATTCTAATGCATTGAGAAGTGTCATAGGTTAACCTATGACCCCTCTCAATGCATTTCATGACAATCTATGTCCTTATGGGTCCTAGGGCCCCTACGGACACATTTGGTTGGCTCCAATGTGTCGAGAGGGGTCATATGTTAACCTATGACCCCTATCAAAGCATTTCATGACAATGTATGTCTCTAGGGTCCCTAGAACCCTTAGGGATGCAAGTGGTTGGTTGTAATGTGTTGAGAGGCATCATAGGTTAACCTCTAACCCCTCTCAATGCATTTTATGACAACCCATATCATATATTATTATTATTATTATAACATATAATATTGTTGTTATTATTACTATTATTATTATGACCTATGATCCATTTGGTAAGTTCTCAAATGCATCGAGAGGGGTCACAGGTTAACTTATGACCTCGATTGACACATTTGATGACAACATATGTCCCTAGGGGCCCTAGGAACCCTAGGGATGCATTTGGTTGATTATAATGCGTCAAGAGGTGTAATAGATTAACCTATGACCCCACTCAATGCATTTCATAAAAACCTATGTCTTTAGGGGTCCTCGGGCCCTTAGGGATGCATTTGGTTGGTTCCAATGCATAAAGAGGGGTCATAAGTTAACCTATGACCCCAATCAACACATTTTATGATAATGTATGTCCCTAGGGGCCCTAGGACCCCAAGGGATGTATTTGATTGGTTATAATGCATTAAGAGAAGTCATAAGTTAGCCTATGAACCCTCTCAACACATTTCATGACAACGTATGTCCTTATGGGCACTAAGACCCCTAGGGATGCATGTGGTTTCTTATAATGCATTGAGAGGTGTCATAGTTTAACCTATGACCCCTCTCAATGCATTTCATGACAACCTATGTCCTTAGGGGTCGTAGGGCCTCTATGGAAACATTTGGTTTGTTCCAATGCATCAAGAGGGGTAATATGTTAACCTATGACCCCTCTTGACATATTTCATGACAACATATGTCCCTAGAGGCCGTAGGATGCCTAGGGTTGCATTTGGTTCATTTTAATGCATCGAGAGGCATCATAGGATAACCTATGACCCCTCTCGACATATTTCATGACAACCTATGTCCCTAGGGGTCATAGAGCCCCTAGAGATGCATTTGGTTGGTTCCAATGTTTGAAGAGGGGTCATACGATCGATGCATTTCATGACAATGTATGTCGTTAGGGACCCTAGGACCCCTACGAACACATGTGGTTGGTTATCATGCATCGAAAGGGCTCATAGGTTAACCTATGAAACCTTTTTAGGCATTTCATTGCAACGTATATCCCTATGGGCCTAGGACCCCTAGGGACACATGTGCTAGGTTCTAATGCATTAAGACGTGTCTTAAGTTAAACTATGACCCCTCTTGATGCATTTCATGAAAACCTATATTATATACTCTTATTATTATTATAACAACATTTAATATTGTTGTTATTATTATTATTATGACCTATGATCCATTTGGTTGGTTCTAAAATACATTGAGAGGGGTCATAGGTTAACTTGTGCCCCCAATCGATGCATTTCATGAAAATGTATATCCCAAGGGACCTTAGGAACACTAGGGACACATTTGGTTGATTATAATTTGTCGAGACATGTCATAGGTTAATCTATGACCCCTCTCAATGCATTTCATGATAACCTACGTCCCTATGGGTCCTACAGCCCCTAGGATGCATTTGGTTGTTTCCAATGCATAAAGAGGGGTCATAGGTTAAAATATGACCACAATCGACACATTTCATTGCAATGTATTTCTCTATGGGCCCTAGTACCCCTAAGGACATATTTGGTTTGTTATAATGCATTGAGAGGGATCATAGGTTAATATATGAACCCTCCTAACACATTTCATGACAACATATGTCCGTAAGGGCCTTAGGACCCCTATAGATGCATGTGGTTGGTTATAATGCATTGAGAGGCATCATAGATTAAGCTATGACCCCTCTTGACACATTTCAAGATAACCTATATCCCCTAGGGGTCCTAAGGCCCCTACAAATGCATTTGGTTGGTTCCAATGTGTCAAGAACCTATGACCCCTCTCGATGCATTTCATGACAACCTATGTCTGTAGGGGCGCTAGGACCCCTAGGGCCACATGTAGTTTCTTCAAATGCCTCAAGAGGTATCGTAAGTTAACCTATGACCTCTCTCGAGACATTTGATGACAACCTATGTCCATATAGGTCCTAAGGCCCCAAGGAACGCATTTTTTTGGTTCCAATGCATCAAGATGGGTCATAGGTCTCGATGCATTTGATGACAATGTATGTCCCTAGGTGCCCTAGGACCCCTAGGGATGCATGTGGTTAGTTCTAATGCATCAATAGGCATAATAGATTAGCCTATGACCCCTCTCAATGCATTTCATGACAATCTATATCCCTTGGGGTCTTAAGGCCCCTAAGGATGCATTTGGATGGTTCCAATGCGTAAAGAGGTCTGATAGGTTAACCTATGAATGTGATCAATGAATTTCATAATAATGTATGTTTCTTGGGGACCTACAACTGCTAGGGATAGAATTCTTTGGTTATAATGCATTGAGAGGGGTCATAGGTTAACCTATGACTCCTCTCAACACATTTCATGAGAAAGTATGTCCCTAGGGGCCTTAGGACATGTAGGGACGCATGTGGTTTGTTCTAATCCATCAAGAGGCATCATAGGTTAACTTATGACCACTCTCAATGCATTTCATGACAACCTATGCCCCTACGGGTCCTAGGACCATGAAGGATGCATTTGGTTGGATCCAATGCGTCGAGAGGGGTCATAAGTTAACCTATAACCCCTTTCAATGCATTTCCTGACAACATATGTCCCTAGGGGCCTTAAGACCCCTATGGACACATGTCGTTGATTCTAGTGCATTGAGAGGCGTCATAGGTTAACTTATTATCTCTCTCGATGCATTTCATGACAACCTATGTCCCTAGGGGCCCTAGGGGCCCTAGGAACACATTTGGTTGGTTCCAATGTGTCAAGATAGGTCATAGGTTAACCTATGACCCTGATCAATGCATTTAATGATAATGTATGTTCATAGGGGCCCAAGGACCCCTAGGGATGCATGTGATTGGTTATAATGCATCAACACGAGTCATAGGATAGGTTAACCAATGAACCCTCTCGACACATTTCATGATAACCTATATTATATATTATTATTATTATAACATAATTTAATATTATTGTTATTATTATTATGACCTATGATCCATTTGGCTCATTATAAAATGCATTGAAGGGAATCATAGGCTAACATATGACCCCTCTCAACACATTTCATGACAACCTACATCCACATTTGGTTGGTTCAAATGCATAAAGAGGGGTCATAGGTTAACCTATGACCCCAATTGATGTATTTCATGACAATGTATGTCCCTACAGGCCCTAGCATGCCTAAGGATGCATTTGGTGTGACACATTTCATTACAACATATGTGAGCCCCTAAGGATGCATGTGGTTGGTTTTAATGCATTGAGAAGTGGCATATGTTAACCTATGACCCCTCTTGATGCATTTCAGGAAAACCTATCCCTATGGGCCCCTAGGGATGCATTTGGTTGATTCCAATGCATTGAGAGGTGTCATAGGTTAACCTATGTCCCCTCTCGACACATTTCATGACAACGTATGTCCTTAGGGGCTCGAGGACCTTTAGGGACACATGTGGTTGGTTATAATGAATCAATAGGAATCATAAGTTAACCTATGACCCTTCTCAATGCATTTCATGACAACCTATGTCCCAAGGGGTCCTAGCACAACTAGGGGCACATTTGGTTGGTTCCAATGCATCGAGAGGGGTCATATGTTAACTTATTACCCCTTTCAACATATTTCATGACAATGCATGTCTCTAAGGGCCCGAAGACCACTAGGGACACATTTGGTTGGTTCTAATGTGTCAATGTTAGGATAAACCACAGACAGAAATAAAAACTACATGCAAATATAACCAATAACAGAAAATAATAGAACACATAGAAATGAACACAAGGCACCAAGATTTAACGTGGTTCACCCAATCCCTGGGCTACGTCCACCAAACAGCAAGTCCGATCTTATTACAATCCAATGATTACAACCTGATTACAATTTGTAATCCCTTATAGCTCAATACCGCCACAAGAACCAATTTTGCATCACAACATTATGAAAAAATACCCAACCCTAAGCCCTTTTATACAAGTATTAAACCGCTTTAGGGTTATAACATGTCGGCCATAATATGTCAGCTACCATGTTGGCTACTGCCCAAAATTTTTTTACAGTACTTATGAAGTATGTACAGTACTTTCCTGATCAGTCACCACAATCTAACAGTCAAGAGGCATCATAGGTTAACTTATGCCCTCTCTCGATGCATTTCATGACAACCTATGTGCCTAGGGGTCCTAGGGGCCCTAAGAACACATTTGGTTGGTTCCAATGTGCTAAGCGGGGTTATAGGTTAACCTATGGCCCCAATCAATGCATTTCATGACAATGTATGTCCATAGGGGCCCTAGGACCCTTAGGGACACATATAGTTCATTATAATGCATCGAGAGGGGTCATAGATTAACCTATGACCTCTCTTGACAATGTATGTCCATAGGGGCCCTAGGACCCCTAAGGATGCATGTGGTTGGTTATAATGCATCAAGAGGGGTCATAGGTTAACCTATGACTCCTCTTGACATATTTCATGACAATGTATGTTCATAGGGGCCCTAGCACCCATAGGGATGCATGTGGTTAGTTCTAATGTGTTGAGAGGCATTATAGGTTAGCCTATGACCCCTCTCGAAGCATTTCATGACAACCTGTATTATATATTATTGTTATTATTATTATTATGATAACAACATATAATATTGTTATTATTATTCTTATGACCTATGATCCATTTAAGAGGTTCTAAAATGCATTGAGAGGGGTCATAGGTTAACCTATGACCCCAATCAATGCATTTCATGACAATGTATGTCGCTAGGGGCCCTAGGACCCCTCGAGATGCATTTGGTTGGTTATAATACATCTAGAGGTGTCATAGGTTAATGTATGACCCCTCTCAATGCATTTCATGACAACCTATGTCCTTAGGGGTCCTAGGAACCATAGGGACCCATTTGGATGGTTACAATGCATAAAGATGAGGCATAGGTTAACCTGTGATCCCGATCGACATATTTCATGAAATCGTATGTCCCTAGCAGCCCTAGAAACCTTAGAGATGCATGTGGTTGGTTCTAATGTGTCAAGAGGCATCATATGTTAACCTATAATCCCTCTCAATGTACTTCATGACAACTTATATTATATCTTATTATTATTATTAATATTATAATAACATATAATATTGTTGTTATTACTACTATTATTATTATGACTTATGATCCATTTGGTAAGTTCTAAAATGTGTCGAAAGGGGTCATAACCTATGACCCTGTTTGACACATTTAATGATAACATATGTCCCTAAGGGCCATAGGAACCCTAGGGATGCATTTGGTTGATTATAACATCTTGAGAGCTATGATAGTTTAACCTATGATCCCTCTCAAAAAATTTCATAAAAATCTATGTCCCAAGGGGTCCTAGGGCCACTAGGGATGCATTTTGTTGGTTCCAATGCATAAAGAGGGGTCATAAGTTAACCCATGACCCCAATCAAAATATTTAATGACAATGTATGTCCCTAGGGGCCCTAGGACCCCAAGGGATGTGCTTGGTTGGTTATAATGTGTCAAGAGGGGTCTTAGGTTAGTATATGACCCCTCTCGACACATTTCATAACAATTTATGTCTCTATGGTCACTAAGACCCCAATGGATGCATGTGGTTGGTTCTAATGCATCGAGATGTGTCATAGGTTAACTTATGACCCCTCTCAATGTATTTCATGACAATCTATGTCCTTAGGGGTACTAGGGCTCCTACAGACACATTTGGTTGGTTCCAATGTGTCAATAGGGGTCATATATTAACCTATGATCCCTCTTGATGCATTCCATGACAACATCAGACCATAGGGTTTGTAGGATGCCTAGGGATGCATGTGGTTCATTCTAATGTATTGAGATGCATCATAGTTTAACCTATGACCCCACTTGATGTATTTCATGACAACCTATGTCCCTAGGGGTCCAATGACAACCTATGTTATATATTATTATTATTATAACATATAATATTGTTGTTATTATTACTATTATTATTATGATCTATGATCCATTTGGTAAGTTCTTAAATGTGTCGAGAGGGGTCATAGGTTAACCTATGACCCCGATTGACACATTTGATGACAAAATATGTCCTTGGGGGCCCTAGGAACCCTAGATATGTATTTAGTTGATTATAATATGTTGAGAGGCATCATAGGTTAACCTATGACCCCTCTAAATGCATTTCATAAAAACCTATGCCACTAGGGGTCCTAGGGCTCCTAGGGCTACATTTGGTTCGTTCCAATGCATAAAGAAGGGTCATAAGTTAACCTATGAACCCAATCAATGCATTTCATGACAATGTATGTCCATAGGAGCCCTAGGACACCAAGGGATGCATTTGGTTGGTTATAATGCATTGAGAGGGGTCATAGATTAGCCTATCACCTCTCTCGACACATTTCATGACAATATATGTCGTTATGTGAACTAAGACTCGTAGGGATGCATGTGGTTGCTTCTAATGCATCAAGAGGTGTCATAGGTTAACTTATGACCCTTCTCAATGCATTTCATGACAATCTATGTCCTTAGGGGTACTAGGGCCACTGTCAACACATTTGGTTGATTCCAATGTGTAAATATGGGTCATATCTTAACCTATAACCTCTTTTGACACATTCAATGACATCATAAGAGCATAGGGTCCCTACAATGCCTAGGGATACATGTGGTTTGTTCTAATTGGTTGACAGGGATCATAGGTTAACCTATGACCCCTCTCAACATATTTCATGACAACCTATGTCCCTAGGGGTCCTAGCACCCCTAGGGACACATTTGTTTGGTTCTAATGTGTCAAGAGGTCTCATAGGTTAACCTATAACCCTAATCGATGCATTTCATTACAATGTATGTCGCTAGTGGCCCTAAGACCCCTAGGGACACATGTGGTTGGTTATAATGCATCGAAAGGGGTCATAGGTTAACCTATGACACCTCTTGATGCATTTCATTGCAACATATAGCCCTATGGGTCCTAGGACACTACGGACTCATGTGGTTAGTTCTAATGCATTGAGAGGTGCCATAGGTTAAACTATGACCCCTCTCGATGCATTTAATGAAAACCTATATTATATATTATTATTATTATAACAACATTTAATATTGTTATTATTATTATTATTATGACCAATGATCAATTTTTTTGGTTCTAAAATGTGTCAAGAGGGGTCATAGGTTAACCTATGACCCCGATCGATGCATTTCATGACAATGTATGTCCCTAGGGGCCCTAGGACACCTATAGATTCATTTGGTTCATTCTAATTTGTCAAGACATGTCACAGGTTAATCTATGACCCCTCTTGATGCATTTCATGACAACCTATGTCTCTATGGGTCCTAGGGCCCTACGAACGGATTTGGTTTTGTTTCAATGTGTCCAGAGAGGACATAGGTTAACCTATGATCCTGATTAACACATTTCATGAAAATGTATGTTTGTAGGGGCCTAAGGACCCCTAGGGGTGCATGTCATTGGTTATAATGCAATGAGAGGGGTCATAGGTTAGGTTAATCAATGATCCCTCTCGACACATTTCATGATAACCTATATTATATATTATTGTTATTATAACATCATATGATATTGTTGTTATTATTATTATTATTATGACCTATGATCCATTTGGCTGGTTATAAAATGTGTCAAGAGGGGTCATAGGTTAACCTGTGACCCCGATCGACTCATTTTATGACAATGTATGTCCCTAGGGACCCTAAGACACCTAGGGATGCATTTGGTTGATTATAATTCATCGAGAGGTGTCATAGGCTAACCTATGACCCTTCTCAATGCATTTCATGACAACCTATGTCCCTAAGGGTCCTAGGGCCTGTAGGGAAACATTTGGTTGGTTCCAATCCATAAAAAGGTGTCCTAAGTTAACCTATGACTCCGATCGACATATTTCATGATAATATATGTCCATACGAGCTCTAGCATCCCTGAGGATGCATTTTGTTGGTTATAATGCATCAAGAGGGACACATTTCATTACAATGTATGTCCCTAGCAGTGCTAAGACCCCTAGAGACACATATTGTTGGTTCTAATGCACTAAGAGGCGTCATAGGTTAACCTATGAACCCTCTCGATGCATTTTCGGACAACAATGTCCCTAGGGGTCCTAGAGCGCCTAGGGATGCATTTGGTTGGTTCCAATGCGTCGAGAGGCATCATAGGTTGCCCTATGACCCCTATCGACATATTTCATGACAATGTATGTCCTTAGGGGATGCATGTGGTTGGTTATAATGCATCGAGAGGAATCATAAGTTAACCTATGACCCCCCTCAATGCATTTCATGACAACCTAATGTCCGAAGGGGTCCTAGGACAACTAGGGATACATTTCTTTGGTTCCAATGCATCAAGAGGGGTTATATGTTAAATATGACCCCTCTTGATGCATTTCATGACAATATATATCCTTACGGGCCGTAAAACCCCTAAGGATGCATGTGGTTTGTTCTAATGTGTCGAGAGGCATCATAGGTTAACCTGTGACCTCTCGCGATGCATTTCGTGAAAACCTATATCCCAGGGGGTCCTAAGGGCCCTAGGAATAAATTTGGTTAGTTCCAATTTTCCAAGATGATTTATAGGTTAACCTATGACATCAATCAAGCCATTTCATGACAATGTATGTCCATAGGGGCACTAGGACCCCTAGGGATGCATGTGGTTGGTTATAATGTGTCGAAAGGGGTCATAAGTAAACCTATGACCACTCTCAACACATTGCATGACAACATATGTCCCTAGGGGTCCTAGGACCCCTAGGGATGCATGTGGTTGATTCTAATGCATCGAGAGGCATCATAGGTTAACCTATGACCCCTCTCGATGCATTTCATGACAACCATATTATATATTATTATTATTATTATAACAATATATAATATTGAGTTTATTATTATTATTATGACCTATGATCCATTTGGCTAGTTATAAAATGCATCAAGAGGTGTCATAGGTTAACCTATGACCCCGATCAATGCATTTCATGACAATATTTGTCCTGACCCCTAGGGACACATTTGGTTGGCTATAATGTGTCGAGAGGGGTCATAGGTTAACATATGACCCCTCTTGACACATTTCATGACAACATATGTCCCTAGGGGCCTTAGGACCCCTAGGGAGAAATGTGGTTGGTTCCAATGAGTCAACAATCCTCATACGTTAACCTATGACCCCTCTCGATGCATTTTAGGACAACCTATGTCCCTTAGGGTACTAAGGCCCCTAGGGATGCATTTGGTTTGTTCCAATGTGTTGAGAGGGGCATAGGTTAACCTATGACCCCTCTTGATGCATTTCATGACAACCTATGTCCCTAGGGGTCCTACGGGACCTAGGAACACATTTGGTTAGTTATAATGTATCAAGAGGGCTCATAGGTTAACCTATGACCCTGATTGATGCATTTCATGACAATGTATGTCCATAGGGGCCCTAGGACCCCTAGGGACTCATGTGGTTGTTTATAACGTGTCGAGAGGGGTCATAGGTTAATCTATGACCCCTCTCGGCACATTTCGTGACAACATATGTCCATAGGGGCCCTAGGACCCCTATAGATGCATTGGGTTGGTTCTAATGCATCAAGAGGCATTATAGGTTAATCTATGACGCCTCTCGATGCATTTCATGACAACCTATATTATATTATATTATATTATTATTATTATCATTAATTTATTATAAAAACATATAATAATAATAATAATATTATTATTATAACCTATGATCCATTTGGTAGGTTCTAAAATGCATTGAAAGAGGTCATAGGTTAACCTATGACCCCGATTGATCCATTTTATGAATATGTATGTCCCTAGTTACCCTAGGATCCCTAGGGATGCATTTGGTTGATTATAATGAATCTATAGGTGTCATAGGTTAATCTATGACCCCTCTCGATGCATTTAATTACAACTTATGTCCCTAGGGCTCCTAGTGTCCCTAGGGACACATTCGAATGGTTCCAATGCAGAAAGAGGGGTCATAGGTTAACCTGTGACCCCAATCAATGCATTTCATGACAATGTATGTTGCTAGGGGCCCTAGGACCCCTAGGGATGCATTTGGTTGGTTATAATGCATTGAGAGGGGCATAGGTTAACCTATGGCCCCTCTTGACACATTTCATGACAATGTATGCCCCTAGGGGCCCTAGGACCCTTAGTGATGCATGTGGTTGGTTCTAATGTGTCTAAAGGCATCATAGGTTAACATATAATCCCTCTCGATGCATTTTATAACAACCTACGTTCCTAGGTGTCCTAGGGCCCCTAGAGATGCATTTGGAAGGTACCAATGCGTCGAGAGCCTCTCAACACATTTCATCACAATGTATGTCCCTAGAGGAACTAGGACCTCTAGGGATGCATGTAGTTGGTTCTAATGCATTGAGAGGCATCATAGGTTATCTTATGACCCCTCTCATTGCATTTCTAAACAACCTATGTCCCTAGGGGTCCTATGACCGCTAGGGATGCATTTGGTTGGTTCCAATGCATTGTGAGGGGTCATAGGTTAACCTATGACCACTCTAGATGCATTTCATGATAATGTATGTCCATAGGGACCTTAGGACCCCTAAGGATGCATTTGGTTGGTTCTAATCTATCAAGAGGCATCGTAGGTTAACTTGTGATCTCTCTTGATGAATTTAATAACAACCTATGTCCCTAGGGGTCCTAGGGGCCAAAGAAACACATTTGGTCTATTCCAATATGCCAAGAGAGGTCATAGGTTAACCAATGGCCCGATCAATACATTTCACGATAATGTATATCCATAGGGGCCCAAGGACCCCTAGGGACAGATGTGGTTGGTTATAATTCATCAAGAGGGGTCATAAGTTATATTAACCGATGACCCCTCTTGACACATTTCATGACAACCTATATTACATATTATTATTATTATTATTATTATAACAACATATAATATTGTTTTTATTATTATTACTATTATGAGCTATGATCCATTTGGCTGGTTATAAAATGCGTCAAGAATGGTCACAGGTTAACCTATGACCACGATCAATGCATTTCATGACAATGTATGTCCCTAGGGGCCCTAAGACCCCTAAGGATGCATTTGTTTGATTATAATTTGTTGAGAGGCATCATAGGCTAATCTATGACCCCTCTCAATGCATTTCATCACAACTTATGTCCCTAGGGGTCCTAAGGGCCCTAGAAATGCATTGGGTTGGTTCAAATGCATCAAAGGGGTCATAGGTTAACCTATGACCACAATCAACGTATTTAATAATAGTCTATATCCACAGGGGCCTTAGGACCCCTAGGGATGCATGTTGGTTCCAATGCGTTGAGAGTAGTCATAGATTAACTGATGGCCCCTCTTGATGCATTTCATGACAACATATGTCCCTTGAGTAACTAGGACCTCTTAAGATGAATGTGGTTGGTTCTAATGCATTGATAGGTGTCATAGGTTAACCTATGGCCCCTATCTATGCATTTCATGACAACTTATGTCTCTAGGGGTCCTAGGAGCACTAGGGACACATGTGGTTGGTTCTAATGCATCGAGAGGCATCATAGGTTAACCTATGATCTCTCTTGATGCATTTCATAACAACCTATGTCCTTAGGGGTCCTAGGGGCCCTAGGAATACATTTGGTTGGTTCTAATGTGTCAAGATAAGTCATAGGTTAACCTATGATCCCAATCGATATAGTTCATTTTTAATGTATGTCCATAAGGGCCCAAGGACCCCTAAGGATGCATGTGGTTGGTTATAATGCATCGAGAGGGGTCATCGGTTAGGTTAGGTTAACCGATGACCCCTCTCGACATATTTCATGACAACCTATATTATATATTCTTATTATTATAACAACATATATACTATTTTTGTGATTATTATTATTATTATTATAACATATGATCCATTTGGCTAGTTATAAAATGTATCAATTGGGTTCATAGGTAAACCTATCACCCCGATCGATGCATTTCATGACAATGTATGTCCATAGGGGCCCTAGGACCCCTAAGGACGCATGCAGCTAGTTATAATGCATCAAGAGGGGTCATAGGTTAACCTATGAACCATCTTGACAAATTTCATGACAACATATGTCCCTAGGGGCCCTAAGACGCCTAAGGATACATGTGGTTAGTTCTGATGCATCAAGAGGTGTTATAGGTTAATCTATGATAGCTCTTGACACATTCCATGACAACCTATATTATATATTATTGTTATTATAAAAATATATAATATTGTTGTTATTCTTATTATTATTATGACCTATAATCCATATGGTAGGTTCTATAATGCATCGAGAGGGGTCATACTTTAACCTAAGACCTTGATCGACGCATTTCATGACAATGAATGTCCCTAGGGGCCCTAGGACCAATAGGGACGCATTTTGTTGATTATAATGCATCAAGAGGTGTTACAGGTTAATCTATGACCCATATTGATGCATTTCATGACAATCTATGTCACTAGAGGGCCTAGGGCCCCTAGGGACACATTCCTTTAGTTCCAATGTATAAAGAGGGGTCATATGTTAACTTGTGACCCCGATCGACACATGTCATGATAATCTTTGTCCCTAGGGGCCATAGGACCCCTATGGACTCATTTGGTTGGTTATAATATGTTGGGAGGGTTCATAGGTTACGCTATGAACCCTCTCAACTCATTTCATAAAAACATGTCCCTAGGGGCCCTAGGACCCTTAGGGATGCATGTGGTTGGTTCTAATATGTCGAGAGGCATCATAGGTTAATGTATGACCCCTCTTGATGCATTTTATGACAATCTATGTCCCTGTGGCTCTTAGGGCACCTAGGGACTCATTTGGTTGGTTCCAATGTGTCGAGAGGCATCATAGGTTAACCTATGACCCCTCTCGATGCATTTTATGACAACGTATGTCCCTAAAGGACCTACGACCCTTAGGGACACATATGGTTGATTCCAATGTGTCAAGAGGCATCATAGGTTAACCTATGACCCCTCTCAATGCATTTCATGAAAACCTATGTCTCTAGGGGTCTTACAGCCCCTAGGGATACATTTGGTTGATTCTAATGCATCAAGAGGTGTGATAGGTTAATCTATTGCCCCTCTCAATGCATTTCATTATAGCCTATGTCCCTAGAGGTCCTATGGCCACTAAGGACATATTTGGTTGGTTCTAATGCATAAAGATGGGTAATAGGTTAACTTATGATTCCGACTAATACATTTCATGACAATATATGTCCCTATGAGCCCTAGAACCCCTATGCACGTATTTGGTTCGTTATAATGCATCAACAGGGGTTATAGGCTAACCTATGACTCCTCTTGACACATTTAATGACAAAATATGTCCCTACTAGCCCTAGGACCCCTAGGGATGTATGTGGTTGGTTATAACACATCAAGAGGAATCATAGGTTAACGTATGACCCCTCTCCATGCATTTTATGGCAACCTATGTCCCTAGGGGTCGTAGGGCCCCTAGGGATGCATTTTGTTGGTTCCAATGAGTTGAGAGGGGTCATAGGTTAACATATGATCCTTCTTAATGAATTTCATGACAATGTATGTCCCTACGGTCCCTAGGACGCCTAGGGATACATGTGGTTGGTTCTAATACATCAATAGGAATCATAGGTTAACCGATGATCCCTCTTGACACATTTCATGTCAACCTATGTCCCTAGGGGTCCTAGGATCCTGAGAGATGCATTTCATTGGTTACAATGCATGAAGAGGGGTCATAGGTTAACCCCTAGGGATGTATGTGGTTGGTTATAATGCATCGAGAGGGGTTATAGGTGAACCTATGATCCCTCTCGATGCATTAGATGACAACGTATGTCCCTAAGGGCCCTAGGACCCCTAAGGATGCACGTGGTTGATTTAATCTATTGAGAGGTGTCATAGTTTAACCTATTACCCCTCTCGATGCATTTCATGACAAGCTATCTCCCTAGGGGTCCAAGGGCCCATAGGGAAGCATTTGGTTAGTTCAAATTAATCAAGAGGGGTCGTAGGTTAACCAAGGACCCCGATCAATGCATTTCGTGACAATGTATGTCTCTAAGGGCCCTAGGACCTCTAGGGATGCATTTGGCTAGTTATAATGCATCGAGAGGGGCCATAGGTTAACCTATGACCCCGATCAATGCATTTCAATACAATGTATGTCCCTAAGGGCCCTAGGAAACTTATGGGTAACACATGTAGTTGGTTATAATGCATCGACGGGGGTCTACTATAATCTATGAACTGTCTCAATGCATTTCATGACAACGTATGTTGCTAGGGTCCCTAGGACCCCTAAGGACGCATATGGTTGGTTATAATATGTCGAGAGCCATCAGTTTACAACAAAATACATCACTAAGGGCCCTAGGCCCCCTATGGACATAGGTTAACATATGACCCCTCTCGATGCATTTCATGACAAGTTATGTCCCTATAGTTCCTAGGGATGTTACGAATGCATTTTGTTGGTTCTATTGTATCAAGAGGCATCATAGGTTAACCTGTGACCCTTCTCTATGCATTTAATGACAACCTATGGGGCTAGAGGTCCTAGGGCTCCTAGGGATGCACTTGGTTGCTTCCAATTCATCAAGAGGGGTTATAGGTTAACCTATGACCCCAAGTGATGCATTTAATGACAATTTGTGTCCCTAAAGGCCCTAGGACCCCTAGGGGTCATGCATTTGGTTGGTTGTAATGCATTGAGAGGGGTCATAGGTTAACCTATGACCCCGATTGAGACATTTCATGACAATTTTTTTCCGTAGGGGCCCTAGGAACCTTAGATATGCATTTAGTTGATTATAACATGTTGAGAGGCGTCATAGGTTAACCTATGACTCCTCTCGACACATTTCATAAAATCCTATGCCCCTAGGGGTCCTATGGACCCTAGTGATGCAATTTCTTTGTTCTAAAGCATAAAGAAGGGTCATAAGTTAACCTATGACCCCAATCAATGCATTTCATGACAATGTATGTCGATAGGGGCCCTAGGATCCCAAGGGATGCATTTTGTTGGTTATAATGCATCGAGATGGGTCATAGGTTAGGCTATGACCCCTCTCGACACATTTCATGACAACGTATGTCCCTATGGGCACTAAGACCCCTAGGGATGCATGTGGTTGGTTCTAATACATCGAGAGGTGTAATAGGTTAACTTATGACCCCTCTCAATGCATTTCATGACAATCTATGTCCTCTAGGGTACTACGGCCCCTACAGACACATTTGGTTGGTTCTAATGTGTCAATAGGGTTCCTATGTTAACCTATGACCCCTCTTGATGCATTTAATGACAACATATGTTCATAGGGGCTATAGTATGCCTAGGGTTGCATTTGGTTTGTTCTAATTCGATGAGAGGCATCATAGGTTAACCTATGACCCCTCTCAACATATTTCATGACAATCTATGTCACTAGGGGTCCTAGGGCCCCTAGGAACACATGTGGTTGGTTATAATTCATTGAAAGGGTTCATAGGTTAACCTATGACACCTCTTGATGCATTTAATTTCAACATATATCCCTTTGGGCCCTAGAACACTAGGGACACATGTAGTTGGTTCTAATGCATTGATAGGTGTCATAGGTTAAACTATGACCCCTCTTGATGCATTTAATGAAAACCTATATTGTTTATTATTGTTATTATAAAAACATTTAATATCGTTATTATTATTATTATTATTATTATGACCAATGATCGATTTATTTTGTTCTAAAATGCATCAAGAGAGGTCATAGGTTAACCAATGACCTTGATCGATGTATTTCATGACAATGTATGTCCCTAGGGGCCCTAGGACCCCTATGGATGCATTTGGTTGATTATAATTTGTCAAGATGTGTCATAGGTTAATCTATGACCACTTTCGACATATTTCATGACAACCAATGTCCCTAGGGGTCCTGGGGCCTCTACGATTCATTTGGTTGGTTCCAATGCATAAAGAGGAGTCATAGGTTAACCTATGACCATGATCGACACATTTCATGAAAATGTATGTGCATACAGGCACTAGCACCCCTAAGGATGCATTTGGTTGGTTATAATGCATCGAGAGAGGTCATAGATTAACCTATGACCTCTCTTGACACACTTCATGACAATATATGTCCCTAAGGGCCTTAGGACGCCTAGGGATGCATATGTTATTTTTAATTATTGAGAGGTGTCACAGCTTAACCTATGACCCCTCTTGATGCATTTCATGACAACCTATGCCCCTAGGGGTCCTAGGATCACTAGGGATGCATTTTGTTCATTCCAATGCATCAAGAGGGGTCATAGGTTAACCTATGACCCCTCTCAATGCATTTCATGACAATGTATATCCCTAGGGGTCTTAGGAACCCTAAGGACACATGCAATTGATTCTAATGTGCCAAGAGGCATCATAGGTTAACCTATTGTCTCGACGCATTTCATGGCAACCTATGTCCCTAAAGGTCCTAGGGACCCTAGGAATGCATTTGGTTGGTTTCACTATGTCCAGAGAGGTCATAGGTTAACCTATGACCCCGATCAACACATTTTATGAAAATGTATGTCCATAGGGGCCTAAGGACCCCTTAGGATGCATGTGGTTGGTTATAATGCATTGAGATGGGTCATGGGTTAGGTTAACCAATGACCAGTCTTGATGCATTTCATGACAACCTATATTATATATTATTATTATTATTATAACATCATATATTACTGTTGTTATTATTATTATTATTATGACCTATGATCCATTTGGCTGGTTATAAAATGCGTCAAGAATGGTTACAAGTTAACCTATGACCACGATCAATGCATTTCATGACAATGTATGTCCCTAGGGGCCCTAAGACCCCTAAGGATGCATTTGGTTGATTATAATTTGTCGAGAGGCTTCATAGGCTAATCTATGACCCCTCTTAATGCATTTCATGACAACCTATGTCCCTAAGGGTCCTTGGGACCCTAGGGACACATTTGGTTGGTTCCAATCCATAAAGAGGGGTCCTAAGTTAACCTATGACCCTGATCAATGTATTTCATGACAATGTATGTCAAAATGGGCCCTAGCATCCTTCAAGATGTATTTGGTTGGTTATAATGTGTTGAGAGGGGTCATAGGTTCTCAACACATTTTATTACAACATATGTCCCTAGCAACCCTAGGACCCATAGAGATGCATGCAATTGGTTCTAATGCATTGAGAGGTGTCATAGATTGGCTTATGACCCTTCTTGACGCATTTTAGGACAACAATGTTCCCAGAGGTCCTAGAGCCCATAAAGATGCATTTGGTTGATTCCAATGTGTTGAGAGGTGTCATAGGTTAACCTATGACCCTTCTCGACACATTTCATGACAACATATGTCCTTAGGGGCCCTAGGACCCCTAGCGACACATGTGGTTGGTTATAATATGTTGAGAGGAATCATAAGTTAACCTATGACCCCTCTCAACACATTTCATGACAACCTATTTCCCAAGGGGTCCTAGGACAAATAGGGATGCATTTATTTGGTTCTAATGCACTGAGAGAGGTCCTAGGTTTACTTATGACCCCTCAAGATGAATTTCATGACAATAAATGTCCTTACGAGCCCTAAAACCCCTAGGGACAAATGTGGGTTGTTCTAATCTATCGAGAGGCATCATAGGTTAACTTGTGACCTCTCTCGATGCATTTCATGACAACTTATGTCCCTAGGGGTCCTAAGCACCCTAGGAACAAATTTGATTGGTTCGAATGAGCCAAGAGGGGTTATAGGTTAACCTATGACCCCAATCCATGCATTTCAACATAATGTATGTCCATAGGAGCGCTAGGACCCCTAGGCATGTATGTGGTTGGTTATAATGCATCAAAAGAGGTCATAGGTTAACCTATGACCACTCTCGACACCTTTCATGACAACTTATGTCCCTAGGGGCCCTAGGAGCCCTGGGGACACATGTGGTTGGTTCTAATGGGTCGAGAGGCATAGTAGGTTAATCTATGACCACTCTCGATGCATTTCATGACAACTTATATTATATTATTATTATTATTATTATTATAAAAGCATATAATATTGGTCTTATTATTATTATTATGACCTATGATCCATTTGGCTAGTTATAAAATGCATCGAGAGGGGTCATAGGTTAACCTATGACCCCTCTCGACACATTTCATGACAATGTATGTACCTAGGGGCCCTAGGACCCCTAGGGATGAATGTGGTATGTTCTAACAAGACAACCTATGTCCCTAGGGGTCCTAGGACCACTAGGGATGCATTTGGTTGGTTCTAATGTGTTGAGAGGGGTCATAGGTTAACTTATGACCCCTCTCGATGTATTTCATAACAATGTATATCCCTAGGGGCCTTAGGACCCCTAAAGATGCATGTGGTTGGTTCTAATGCATCGAGAGGCATCATAGGTTAACCTATGATCTCTCTTGACACATTTCATAAAAATATATGTCCCTAGGGGTCCTAGGGGCCCTAGAAACACATTTGGTTGGTTCCAATGCACCAAGAGAGGTCATAGGTTAACCAATGACCCCGATTCATGCATTTCATGGTAATGTATGTCCATAGGGCCCCAAGGACTCCTAGGGATGGATGTGGTTGGTTATAAAGATTTGAGAGGGCTCATATGTTAACCTATGACTCCTCTCAACACATTTCATAACAACATATGTCCCTAGGGGCCCTAGGACCCTTAGGGATGCATGTGTTTGGTTTTAATGCGTCTAGAGGCATCATAAGTTAATGTATGACCCCTCTCAACATATTTCATGACAACCTATATCACTAGGGGTGCTAGGGCCCCTAGGGAAACATTTTTTTGGTTCTAATGTGTCAAGAGGGGTCATAGGTTAACCTATGACCCTGATCGATGTATTTCATGACAATGTATGTCGCTATTGGCCCTACGCCCCCTATAGATGAAATTTGTTGGTTATAATGCGTCGAGAGGGGCCATAGGTTAACCTATCACCCTTCTCGACACATTTCATTATAATGTATGTCCCTTGGGGCCCTAGGACACCTACAAAATAATGTGGTTTCTTCCAATGAGTTGAGAGTCATCATAGCTTAACCTAGAACCCCTCTCGATGCATTTCAAGACAACCTATGTCTCTCAGGGTACTAGGGCCCCTAGGAATACATTTGGTTGGTTCCAATGCATGGAGAGGGGCCATAGGTTAACCTATGAACCCTCTTGATCCATTTCATTACAACCTATGTCCCTAGGGGTCTTAGGGGACCTAGGAACACATTTGGTTGGTTCTAATACGTCAAGAGGGGTCATAGGTTAACCTATGACCCCAATTGATACATTTCATGACAATGTATGTCCATAGGGGCCCTAGGACCCTTAGGGACACATGTAGTTGGTTATAATGTGTCGAGAGGGGTCATAGGTTAACCTATGATCCCTCTTGACACATTTTGTCACAATGTATGTCCGTAGGGGCCCTAGGACCCCTACGGATGCATGTGGTTGATTCTAATGCATCAAGAGGCATTATAGGTTAATCTATGATTCCTCTTCATGCATTTCATGGCAGCCTATTTTATATATTATTATTATTATAACACCATATAATATTAATATTATTATCACCTATGACCCCTCTTAATGCATTTCATTACAGCCTATGTCCCTAGTTCTCTTAGGGCCCCTAGGGACACATTTTGATGATTCTAATGCATAAAGAGGGCTCATAGATTCACTTGTGATCTCGATCAATGTATTTAAAGACAATGTATGTCACTAGGGGCACTAGGATCCCTAGGGATACATTTGTTTGGTTATAATGCATTGAGAGGGGTCATAGGTTAACCTATGACCCCTCTCAACACATTTCATGACAACATATGTCCCTAGGGGCCCTAGGACCCTTAGGGTTGCATGGGGTTGGTTCTAATGCATCTAGAGGCATAATAGGTTAATATATGACCCCTCTCGATGTATTTTACGACAACCTATGTCTGTAGGGTTCCTAGGAACCCTAGGGACGCATTTGGTTGGTACAAATGCATCAAGAGGTGTCATAGGTTAACCTATGACCCCTCTTGTCAAATTTCTAAACAATCTATGTCCCTAGGGGTCCTTGGACCACTAGGGATGCATTTGGTTGGTCTCAATGCATCGAGAGGGTTCATAGGTTTATCTATGACCCCTCTCGATGCATTTCATGACAATGTATCTCCTTATGGTCCTTAGGACCCCTAAGGACATATGTGATTGGTTATAATACATAAAGAGGCATCATAGGTTAACCTATGATCTCTCTTGACACATTTCATAACAACCTATGTCTCTAGGGGTCCTAGGCGCCCTAGAAACACATTTGGTTGGTTTCAATGCACCAAGAGAGGTCATAGGTTAACCAATGACCCCAATTGATGCATTTCATGATAATTTATGTCCATAGAGGACGAAGGACCCCTAGGGATGCATTTGGTTGGTTATAATTCATCAAGAGGGATCATATGTTAGATTAACCGATGACCCCTCTCAACGCATTTCATAAAAACCTATA
Organism: Cupressus sempervirens; assembly: GCA_028749045.1. Lineage (NCBI taxonomy): Eukaryota > Viridiplantae > Streptophyta > Pinopsida > Cupressales > Cupressaceae > Cupressus > Cupressus sempervirens. Next base: position 230,043,391 of record CM053784.1, read on the forward strand.
TTATATATTATTGTTATTATTATTATTATAACAACACATAATATTGTTGTTATTATTATTACTATTATGATCTATGATCCATTTGGATGGTTATAACATGCATTGAGAATGGTCATAGGTTAGCCTATGACCCCAATCAATCTATTTCATGACAATGTATGTCCCTAGGGGCCCTAAGACCCCGAAGGATGCATTTGGTTGACCTATGACCCATGTCGACAGATTTCATGACAACATATGTCTATAGGGGCCCTAAGACTCCTAGGGACACATGTGGTTAGTTCTAATGCATCAAAAGGTGTTATAGGTTAACCTATGACCCCTCTTGACACATTTCATGACAACCTATATTATATATTATTATTATTATTATAAAAATATATAATATTGTTGTTATTATTATTATTATTATGACCTATGATCCATTTAGTAGGTTCTAAAATTCGTTGAGAGGGGTCATAGTTTAATCTATGATCTCGATTGATGCATTTTATGACAATGTATGTCCCTAGGGGCCCTAGGAACCCTAGGGACACATTTGATTGATTATAATGCATCTAGAGGTGTCATAGGTTAATGTATGACTAGTCTTGATGCATTTCATGACAATCTATGTCCCTAGAGCTCCTACGGCCCCTAGGGATGCATTTCTTTAGTTCTAATACATAAAAAGGGGTGATTGGTTAATCTATGACCCCGATCGATGCATTTCATGACAATATATGTCCCTAGCAGCCATAGGACCCCTATGGATGTATTTTCTTGGTTATAATATGTTTATAGGGGACATAGTTTAACCTATGAACCCTCTCGACACATTTCATGACAACATATGTCCCTATGTGCCCTAGGAGCCTTAGGGATGCATGTGGTTGATTCTAATATGTTGAGAGGCATCATAGGTTAATGTATGACCCCTCTCGATGCATTTTATGACACCTTATGTCCCTACAGGTCCTAGGGCCCCTAGGGACACATTTGGTTGGTTCCAATACCTTGAGAGGCATCATAGGTTAACCTATGACCCCTCTTGATGCATTTCATGACAACGTATGTCCCTAAAGGACATACTACCCCTAGGGATGCATGTGGTTTTTTCTAATGCACCAATAGCTTTCATATGTTAACCTATGATTGCTCTTGATAAATTTCATGACAACTTATGTCCCTAGGGGTCCTACAGCCCATAGGGATGCACTTGGTTGGTTCCAATTTGTCGAGAGGATTCATAGGTTAACCTATGACCCCTCTCAATGCATTTCATTACGTATGTCCCTACGGGGTTGGTTCAAATGCATTAAGAGGTGTCATAGGTTAATCTATGACTCCTCTCAATGAGTTTCATGATAACCTATTCCTAGGGGTCGTCGGGCCCCTAGGAATGCATTTGTTTATTTCTAATGCATAAAGAGGGGTCATAGATTAACCTATGACCTCGATCGACTCATTTTATGATAATGTATATTTGTAGGGTCCCTAGCACCCCTAAGGATGCATTTTTTTTGTTATAATACATTGAGAGGAGTCATTGGTTAACCTATAACCCCTCTCGACCCATTTCATGAGAACATATGCCCCTATGAGTCCTAAGACCTCTAGGAAAGCATGTGGTTGGTTATAGTGTGTCGAGAGGCATCATAGGTTAACCTATGACCCCACTTGATGCATGTCATGAAAACCTATGTCCCTAGGGGTCCTAGGACCAATAGGGATGCATTTAGTTGGTTCTAATGCATGTCATGAAAATTTTAGTCCCTAGGAGCCCTAGGACATTTAGGTATGCATGTGGTTGATTTTAATGCATCGAGAGGCATCATAAGCTAACCTATCACCTCTCTAGATGCATTTTATGACAATGTATGTCCCTACAAGTCCTAGGGGCCCTAGAAACACATTTGGTTGGTTCAAATGGATCAAGAGAGGTCATAGGTTAACCTATGACCCTGATCAACGCATTTTATTACAATATATGTCCATAGGGTCCCTAGGGCCCCTACAGACGCATTTGGTTACTTATAATTCATTGAAAGGGGTCATAGTTTAACCTATAACCCCTCTCAACAAATTTCATGACAATGTATATCCCTAGGGGCCCTAGGACCTCTAGGGATGCATATGGTTGGTTCTAGTGCGTTGAGAGGGATCATAGGTTAACCTACGACCCCTCTCGACACATTTCATGACAACCTATATTATATATTATTATTATTATTAAAACAACATATAATATTATTGTTATTATTATTATTATGACCTATGATCCATTTGGCTAGTTATAAAATGTGTCAAGAGGCATCATAGGTTAACCTATTACCCTGATCAACGCATTTCATGACAATGTATGGCCTTAGAGGCCCTATAACCCCTAGGGACACATTTGGTTGATTATAATTCATTGAGAGGTGTTATAGGTGAACCTATGACCCCACTCGACATATTTCATGACAACCTATGTCCCTCGGGGTCCTAGGGCCCCTAGGGATGTATTTGGTTGATTCCAATGCATAAAGAGGGGTCATAGGTTAACCTATGACCCTGATGAATTCATTTCATGACAATGTATGTCCCTACGGGCCCTAGCACCCCTAGGGATACATTTGGTCAGTTATAATGCATTGAGAGGGGTCATAGGTTAACATATGACCCCTGTCAAGACATTTCATGACAACATATGTCCTTAGCAACCCTAGGACTCCTAAGGAGGCATGAGGTTGGTTCTAATGCATTGAGAGTCATCATAGATTAACCTATGACCCCTCTCAATGCATTTTAGGATAAACAATATCCCTAGGGGTACTAGGGCCCCTAAGGATGCATTTGGTTGGTTTCAATGTGTCGAGAGGGGTCATAGGCTAAGCTATAACACCTCTAAACATATTTCATGACAACCTATGTCCCTAGGGGTCCTAGGGGCCCTAGGAATGCAATCGATTGGTTCCAATCTGTCAAGAGGGGTCATAGGTTAACCTATGACCTTGATCGACACATTTCATGACAATGTATGTCCACAACACCCCTAGGACCCCTAGGGACACATGTGGTTGGTTATAATGTGTCGAGAGGTGTCGTATGTTAACCTATGATCCCTCTCGACATAGTTGATGAAAATTTTTGTCGCTAGGGGCCCTACGACCCCTAGGGACACATGTGGTTGGTTCTAATGCGTCAAGAGGCATCATAGGTTAACCTATGACCCCTTTCGACGTATTTCATGATAATCTATATTACATATTATTATTCTTGTTATTATTATCGTAACATATAATATTTTTGTTATTATTGTTATGACCTATGATAAATTTGGTTGGTTCTAGAATGCATCAAGAGGGGTCATAGGTTAACCTATGACCCCGCTCGACACATTTCATGACAATGTATGCCCCTATGGGCCCTAGGACCCCTAGGGATTCATTTGGTTGATTATAATGTGTTCAGAGGTGTCATAGGTTAACCTATGACCCCTCTTGATGCATTTCATTACAACCTATGTCCCTAGAGGTCCTACAGCCACTAGGGACACATTTGGTTGGTTCCAATCAATAAAGAGGGGTAATAGGTTAACTTATGATTCTGACCAACACATTTCATGACAATGTATGTCCCTACAAGCCCTAGAACCCCTAGGCATGCATTTGGTTGGTTATAATGTGTCGAGAGGGGTAATAGACTAACTTATGACCCCTCTCAATACATTTAATGACAACATATGTCCCTACTAGCCCTAGGATCCCTAGGGATGCATGCGATTAGTTCTATCATATTGAGAGGCATCATAGGTTAACGTATGACCCCTCTCAATGCATTTTATGAAAACTTATATCCCTTGGGGTCCTAGGGCCCCTAGGAATGCATTTAGTTGGTTGCACTGCGTCGAGAGGGGTCATAGTTTAACTTATGATCCTTCTCGATACATTTCATGAAAAGGTATGTCCCTAGGAGCCCTAGGACCCTTAGGGATGCATGTGGATGGTTCTAATATGTCGAGAGGCATCATAGCCTCACCTACGACCCCTCTTGACACATTTCATGACAACTTATGTCCCTAGGGGTCCTAGGGCCCCTAGGGATGCATTTGGTTGGTTACAATGCATGAAGAGGGGACATAGGTTAACCTATGACCCCAATTAATACATCTCATGACAATGTATGTCTTTATGGGCCCAAGGACCCCTACAGATGCATGTGGTTGGTTATATTGTGTTGAAAGGGGTCGTGGGTTAACCTTTGCCCACTCTCGACGCGTTTCATGACAACATATGTCCCTATGGTCCCTAGGACCCCTAGGTATGCATGTGGTTGGTTCTAATTCATCGATAGCATCATAGGTTAACCTATGACCCCTCTTGATGTATTTCATAACAACCTATATCCCTAGAGGTCTTCGTCTCCTATCAATGCATTTGATTTGTTCGAATGATTCAAAGAGGTTTCATACGTTAATCAATGCATTTCATGAAAATGTATGTCTCTACAGGCCCTAGGACCCTTAGGGATGTATGTGGTTGGTTATAATGCATCAAGAGGTGTCATAGGTTAACCTATGATCCCTCTTGACACATTTGATGACAACATATGTTCCTACGGATGCATGTGGTTGATTCTAATGTATTGAGAGGTGTCACAGGTTAACCTATGACCCCTCTCGACGTATTTCGTGGCAAGGTATGTCCCTAGGGGTCCAAGGGCCCTTAGGAAAGAATTTAGTTGGTTAAAATGCATCAAAAGGGGTTGTAGGTTAACCTATGACCCCGATCAATGTATTTCCTAACAATGTATGTCTCTAAGCACTCTGGGACACCTAGGGACACATTTGTATGGTTATAATGCATCGAGAGGGGCCATAGGTTAACCTATGACCCCAATCAATGCATTTCATTACAATGTATGTCCCTAAGGGCCCTAGGAGACCTATGTGTAATGCATTTAGTTGGTTATAATGCATCGAGAGGGGTCATACGTTAATCTATGACCCCTCTCGATGCATTTCATGACAATGTATGTTGCTAGGGGCCCTGGGACCCCTGAGGAGGCATGTGGTTGGTTCTTATGCATCGAGAGGCATCAATTACCAACCAAATGCATCCCTAGGGGCCCTAGGGCCCCTATGGATATAGGTTGTCATGAAATGCATTGAGAGGGGTCATAGGTTAGCATATGACCCCTCTCCATGCATTTCATCACAACCTATGTCCCTATGGTTTCTAGGGACCCTAAAAATGCATGTGGTTGGTTCTATTGTGTCAAGAGGCATCATAGGTTGACTTGTGACCTTTCTTAATGCATATAATGACAACCTATGTGCCTAGGGGTCCTAGGGCCTATAGGGATGCATTTGGTTGGTTCCAATGCATCAAGAGGGGTTATAGGTTAACCTATGACATCAATTGACTTGTTTAATGACAATGTATGTCGCTAAAGGCCCTAGGACCCCTAGCGGTCATGTATTTGGTTGGTTATAATGCCCCCAATTGACACATTTCATGACAACATATGTACCTAGGGTTCATAAGAAACCTATATATGCATTTAGTTGATTATAATACATTAGGACCCGTCATTGGTTAATCTATGACAATGCATAAAGAAGGGTCATAAGTTAACCTACGACCCCAATCAATGCATTTCATGACAATGTATGTCCATAGGGGCCCTAGGACTCCAAGGGATGCATTTGGTTGGTTATAATGTGTCAAGAGGGGTCATAGGTTAGCCTATGACCCCTTTCAACACATTTCATGACAACGTATGTCCCTATGGGCACTCAGACCCCTAGGGATGCATGTGGTTGGTTCTAATGCATCGAGAGGTGTCATAGGTGAACTTATGACCCCTCTTAATGCATTTCTTTACAATCTATTTCATTAGGTGTACTAGGGCCCCTACAAACACATTTCGTTGGTTCTAATGTGTTAATAGGGGTCATATGTTAACCTATGACCCCTCTTGATGCATTTCATAACAATGTATGTCCATAGGGGCCATAGGACACCTAGGGATGCATGTGGTTTGTTCTAATGTGTCAAGAGGCATCAGAGGTTAACTTATGACCCCTCTCGACATATTTTATGACAACCTATGTTACTAGGGATTGTAGGGCCCATAGGGACACATTTTTTTGGTTCTAATGTGTCAAGAGGGAACATAGGTTAACCTATGACCCTAATCGATGCATTTCATAATAATGTATGTCGCTAGTGGCCCTAGGACCCCTAGGGATGCATGTGGTTGGTTATAATGCATCAAAAAGGGTCATAGATTAACCTTTGACACCTCTTCATGCATTTCATTGCAACGTATATGCCTATGGGCCCTAGGACACTAGGGACGCATGTGGTTGGTTCTAATGCATTGAGAGGCATCATAGGTTAAACTATGACCCCTCTTGATGCATTTATGAAAACCTATATTATATATTATTATTATTATTATTATAACAACATTTAATATTGTTATTATTATTATTATGACCAATGATTGATTTTTCTGGTTCTCAAATGCATCCAGAGGGATCATAGGTTAACTATAACCCTGATCGATGCATTTCATGACAATGTATGTTCCTAGGGGCCCTAGGACCCCTACAAAAGAATTTGGTTGATTATAATTTGTCGAGATGTATCATAAGTTAATCTATGAGCCCTCTTGATGAATTTCATCACAACCTATGTCCCTAGGGGTCCTAGGGCCCCTAGGACACATTTGGTTGGTTCCAATGTGTAGAGAGGGGTAATAGGTTAACCTATGACCCTGATCAACACATTTCATTATAATGTATGTCCCTACATGCCCTAGCACCCCTAACGACGCATTTGGTTGGTTATAATGCATTGAGCGGGGTCATAGGTTAACCTATGACACCTCATAACACACTTCATGACAACGTATGTCCCTAAGGGCCCTAGGACATCTAGGAACACATGCGGTTAGTTCAATTGCATTGAGAGGCATCATAGGTTAACCTATGGCCCCTCTCAATGCATTCCATGACAACCTATGCCCCTCGGGATCCTAGGACGACTAGGGACGCATTTTGTTCATTCCAATACATCAAGAGGGGCCATAGGTTAACCTATGACCTCTCTTAACACATTTCATGTCAATGTATGTCCCTAAGGGCCTTAGGAAACCTAAGGACACATGTGGTTGATTATAATGCATCAAGAGGCATCATAGGTTAACCTACAGTCTCTCTTGATGCATTTCATGACATCCTATATCCCTAGGGGTCCTATGGGCCCTAGGAATGCATCTGGTTTGTTTCAATGCATCCAGAGAGGTCATAGGTTAGCCTATGAACCCAATCGATGCATTTCATGAAAATCTATGTCCATAGGGTCCCAAGGATCCCTAGGGATGCATATGGTTGGTTATAATGTGTTGAGAGGGGTCATAGGTTAGGTTAATTGATGACCCCTCTCGACGTATTTCATGACAACCTATATTATATATTATTATTATTATTATAACATCATATAGTATTGTTGTTATTATTATTATTATGACTTATGATCCATTTGGCTGGTTATAAAATGCATTAAGAGGGGTCATAGGTTAACCTATGACCTCGATCGATGCATTTTATGACAATGCATGTCCCTTGGGGTGCTAAGATAGTTAGGGATGCATTTGGTTGATTATAATTCCTCAAGAGGCATCATAGGCTAACTTATGACCCCTCTCAATGCATTTCATGACAACCTATGTCCCTAAGGGTCCTAAGGCCCCTAGGGCCACATTTGGTTGGTTCTAATCCATAAAAAGGGATCCTAAGTTACCCTATGACCCTAATCGATATATTTCATGACAATGTATGTCCATACAGGCTCCAGCACCCCTGAGGATTTATTTGGTTGGTTATAATGCATCGAGAGGGGTCATAGGTTAACCTATGACCTCTCTCGACACATTTTATTACAATGTATGTCCCTAGAAGCCCTAGGACTCATAGGGGTGCATGTGGTTGGTTCTAATGCATTGAGAGGCATCATAGGTTAACTTATGACCCCTCTCGATGCATTTCAAGACAATAATGTCTCCAAGGGTCCTAGAACCCCTAGGGATGCATTTGGTTGGTTCCAATGCATTGAGAGGTATCATAGGTTAAGCTATCACCCCTCTCGATACATTTCTTGACAAAGTATGTCCTTAGGGGCCCTAGGACCCCTAGGGACGAATGTGGTTGGTTATAATGTATCAATAGGAATCATGAGCTAACCTATGACCCCTCTCAATGCATTTCATGAAAAACTATGTCTCAAGGGGTCCTAGGACAACTAGGGAGGCATTTCTTTGGTTCCAATGCATCGAGAGGGATCATAGGTTAACTTATGACCCCTCTCGACACATTTTAGGACAATATATGTCCTTAGGGGCCCTAAAACCCCTAGGGATGCATGTGGTTTGTTCTAATGTTTCGAGAGGCATCATAGGTTAACCTGTGACCTCTCTTGATGCATTTCATGAAAACCTATGTCCCTAGGGGTCCTAGGGGCCCTAGTAACCAATTTGGTTAGTTTCAATGCGCCAAGAGTGATCATAGGTTAACCTATGACCCCAATTGATGCATTTCATGACAATGTATGTCCATAGGGCCCTAGGACCCCTAAGGACACATGTGGTTGGTAATAATGCATCGAAAGGGGTCATAGGTTAACCTATGACCAGTCTCGACACATTTCATGACAACGTATGTCCCTACGAGGTGTAGGAGCCCTAAGCACTCATGTAGTTAGTTCTAATGCATCGAGAGGCATCATAGGTTAACCTATGACACCTCTCGATGCATTTCATAACAACCTATTATATATATTATTATTATTATTATTATAACAATGCATAATATTGGTCTTATTATTATTATTATGACCTATGATCCATTTGGCTAGTTATAAAATGCATCGAGAGGGGTCGTAGGTTAACCTATGACCTTGATCAAAGAATTTTATTACAATGTTTGTCCCAACCCTTAGGGACACATTTGGTTGGTTATAATGCATAGAGAGGGGTCATAGGTTAACCTATGACCCCTCTTGACACATTGCATGACAACATATGTCCATAGGGGCCCTAGGACCCTTAGGGATGAATGTGGTTGGTTCCAATAAGTCAAGAGGTATCATAGGTTAACCTATGACTCCTTTTGATGCATTCTAGGATAGCCTATGTCCCTTAGGGTACTAGGGCCCCTATAGATGCATTTGGTTGGTTCCAATGTGTGGAGAGGGGTCATAGGTTAACCTATGACCCCTCTTGGTGCATTTCGTGACAACCTATGTTCCTAGGGGTGCTGGGGGACCTAAGAACGCACTTGGTTGGTTCTAATGCATCAAGAGGGGTCATAGGTTAAGCTATGACCCCAATTGATGAATTTCATGACAATGTATGTCCATAGGGGTCCTAGGACCGCTAGGGATGCATGTGGTTGTTTATAATGCGTCAAAAGGGGTCATAGGTTAACCTATGGCCCCTCTGGACACATTTCATGATAGTATACGTCCATAGGGACACATGTGGTTTTCTAATGCATTGAGAGGCATTATAGGTTAATCTATGACCCCTCTCAATGCATTTTATGACAACCTATATTATATATTATTATTATTATTATGATAACAACATATAATAATATTATTATTATGATAATTATAACCTATGATCCATTTGGTAGGTTCTAAAATGCATTGAGAGATGTCATATGTTAACCTATGACCTTGATTGATGCATTTCATGACAATGTATGTCCCTAGGGTCGCTAGGACCCCTAGGGATGCATTTGGTTGATTATAATGTGTCTAGAGGTGTCATCGGTTTATGTATGACCCCTCTCAATGTACTTCATGACAACCTATGTCCCTAGGGCTCCTAGGGTGCTTATGGATGCATTTGGATGGTTGCAATGCATAACGAGGGGTCATAGGTTAATCTATGGCCCCAATCAATGTATTTCATGAAAATGTTTGTCACTAGGTGCCCTAGGACCCCTAGGGATGCATTTGGTTGGCTATAATGCAGCGAGAGAGTTCACAGGTTAACCTATGAACCCTCTTGACACATCTTATGACAACGTATGTCCCTAAGGGCCCTAGGACCCTTAGGGATGCATGTGGTTCTAAGGTGTCTAAAGGCATCATAGCTTAAAGTATGACCCCTCTTGATGCATTTTATGAAAACCTATGTCCCTAGGGTCCTAGGGCCCCTAGTGTTACATTTGGTTGGTACCATTGCATCGAGAGGGGTCATAGGTTGACCTATGACCCCTCTCAATGTATTTCATGAGAACATAAGTCCCTAGAGGACCTAGGACCTCTAGGAATGCATATGGTTGGTTCTAATGCATCGAGAGGCATCATAGGTTAATCTATGACCCCTGTCGTTGCATTTTTGAACAACCTATGTCCCTAGGGGTCCTGGGATGCATTTTGGTGGTTCTAATGCATCGAGAGGGGTCATAGGTTACCTTATGACCCCTCTCAAAGTATTTCATAACAATGTATGTCCTTAGGGTTCTTAGGACCCCTAAGGATGCATGTGGTTGGTTCTAATGTGTCGAAAGGAATCATAGGTTAACCTATGATCTCTCTTGATGCATTTCATAACAACCTATGTCCCTAGGAGTCCTAGGGACCCTAAAAATGCATTTTGTTGGTTCCAATGCACCAACATGGGTCATAAGTTAACCAATGACCTAGATCAATGAATTTCATGATTATGTATGTCCATAGGGACCCAAGGACCCCTAGGGATGGATGTGGTTGGTTATAATTCATTGAGAGGGGTCATATGTTAGATTAACTGATGACCCCTCTTGACGCATTTCATGACAACCTATATTATATATTATTATTATAACAACATATAATATTTTTGTTATTATTATTACTATTATGACCTATGATTCATTTGGCTAGTTATAAAATGCATTGAGAGGGATCAACGCATTTCATGACAATGTATGTACCTTGGGGGCCTAAGACCCCTGGGGATGCATTTGGTTGATTCTAATTTGTCGAGAGGCATCATAGGCTAATCTATGATCCCTCTTAATGCATTTCACGACAACCTATGTCCCTCGGGGTCCTAGGGCCCCTAGGGACACATTTGGTTGGTTTCAATGCATAAACAGGGGTCATAGGTTAACCTATGAGCCCATCAATGTATTTCATGACAATGTATGTCCCTACGGGCCCTAGCACCCCTAAGGATGCATTTTTTGGGTTATAATGTGTCAAGAGGGGTCATGTTTAACCTATGACCAATCTCAACACATTTCATTACAATGTATGTTCCTGGAGGCCCTAGGACCCCTAAGGATGCATGTGGTTGATTCTAATGCATGGAGAGGCATCATAAGTTAGCCTATGATTGCTTTCAAAATATTTTAGGACAACCTATGTCCCTAGGGGTCTTAGGGCCCCTAGGGATGCATTTGGTTGGTTTCAATGCATCGAGAGGCATCATAGGTTAACCTGTGACCCCTCTCAATGCATTTCATGACATTGTATGTCCCTAGGGTCCCTAGCACCCTTAGGGATGCATGTGGTTGGTTATAGTGCATCAAGAGAAATCATAAGTTAACCTATGACCCCTCTCGATGCATTTCATGACAACCTCTATCCCTAGGGGTCTTAGGGGCTTTAGGAATGCATTTGGTGTGTTCCAATGGGGCAAGAGGGGTTATAGGTTAACCTATGAGCTCTTTCGACATATTTCATGACAACCTATGTCTATAGGGGTACTAGGGCCCCTAGGGATGCATTTGGTTGGTTCCAATGTGTTGAGAGGGGTCAAATGTTAACCTATGACCCTGATTGACACATTTCATGACACTCTATGTCCATAGGGGCCCTAGGACCCCTAGGGATGCATGTGGTTAGTTTAATGCATCAAGAGGGGTCATAGGTTAACCTATGACTCCTCTCGACACATTTCATGACAACGTATGTCCGTAGGGGCCTTAAGACCCCTAGGTATGCATGTGGTTGGTTCTAATGCATCAAAGGGCATTTTAGGTTAACCTATGACCCCTCTCAATGCATTTCATGACAACATGTATTATATATTATTATTATTATTATTATAACAACATAAAATATTGGTATTATTATTATTATGACCTATGATCCATTTAGCTAGTTATAAAATGCGTAAAGAGGGGTCATAGGTTGTCCTATGACCCCGATCAAAGCATTTCATGACAATGTTTATCCCTAGGGGCCCTAGGACCTCTAGGAATGCATTTGGTTTATTATAATTCATCAAGAGGCATCATAGGTTAACCTATGATCCCTCTCAACGCATTTCATGACAACCTATGTGCCTAGTGGTCCTAGGGCCTCTAGGGATGCATTTGATTCGTTACAATGCATAAAGAGGGGTCATAGCTTGACCTATGATCTCGATGAATATATTTCATGACAATGTATGTCCCTATGGGCCTCAGAACCTCTAGGGATGCATTTGATTGGTTATAATACATTGAGAGGGGTCATAGGTTAACCTATGAGTCCTCTCAACACATTTGATGACAACGTATGTCCTTCGGGGCCCTAGGACCCCCAGGGATTAATGTGGTTAGTTCTAATGCATCAAGAGGGATCATAGATTAACCTATGACCCCTCTCAATGCATTTCAGGACAACCTATGTCCCTAGGGGTTCTAAGACCCCTAGGGATGTATTTTTTTGGTTCCAATGTGTCAAGAGGGGTCATAGGTTAATATATAACCCTTCTTAATGCATTTCATGATAGCCTATTTCCCTAGGGGTGCTAGGGGCCCTAGGAATGCATTTTGTTGGTTCCAATGCGTCAAGAGGGCTCATAGGTTAACCTATGACCCCAATTGACACATTTTGTGACACTGTATGACACCACTTAACACATTTCATGACAATGTATGTTTGTAGAGGCCCTAGGACCCTTAGGGAAACATGTTGTTGGTTCTAATGTGTCAAGAGGTGTTATAGGTTAACTCGTGACCAAGCTCGATGCATTTCATGACAACCTATATTATTATTATTATGATAAAAAAATATAATATTGTTATTATTATGACCTATGATCAATTTGCTAGGTTCTAAAATGTATAAAGAGGGGTCAAAGGTTAACCTATGAGCCCAATCGATGCATTTCATGACAATGTATGTCCCTAGGGGCCCTAGGACCCCTAGGGACGCATTTTTTTTTATTATAATGCATCTAGAGGTGTTGTAGGTTAACTTATGACCCTCTGGATGCATTTCATGACAAAATATGCCCCTAGGGGTCCTAGGGCCCCTAGGGAGGCATTTTGTTGGTTTCAATGCATCGAGAGTGGTCATAGATTAACATATGGCCCCTCTCGACACATTTCATGAAAACATATGTCCCTAGAGTGACTAGGACCTCTTAAGATGCATGTGGATGGTTCTAATGCATCGAGAGGCATCATAGGTTAAAATATGACCCCTCTCTATGCATTTCATAACAAGTTATGTCCCTAGGTGTCCTAGGACCACTAGGGACACATGTGCTTAGTTCTAATGCAATGATTGGCATCATAGGTTAACCTATGATCTCTCTTGATGCATTTCATAACAACCTATGTCCCTAGGGGTCCTCAGGGTCTTAGGAATGCATTTGGTTGGTTCTAATGTATCAAGAGAGGTCATAGGTTAGCCTATGACCTCGATCAATGCAGTTCATGATAATGTATATCCATAAGGGCCCAAGGACCCCTAGGGATGCATGTGGTTGGTTATAATGCATCGAAAGAGGTCATAGTTTAGGTTAACCGATGACCCCTCTCGACGTATTTCATGAAATCTTATATTATATAATATTATTATTATTATAACAACATGAAATATTTTTGTTATTATTATTATTATTATGACCTATGATCCATTTCCCTAGTTATAAAATGCATCGAGAGGGGTCATAGGTTAACCTATTACCCCGATCGATGCATTTCATGACAATGTATGTCCCTAGGGGCTCTAAGACTCCTAAGGATGCATTTGGTTGATTATAATTAGTCGAGAGGCATCATATGCTAACCTATGTCCCTAGTGGTCATATTTGGTTGCCGCTAGGGATGAATTTCATTATTTTCAATGAATAAAGAGGGGTCATAGGTTGATATATTTCATGTCAATGTATGTCCCTACTTGTCGTAGAACTCCTAAGGATGCATTTGGTTTTTTATAATGCATCATGACCTATGACCCATCTTGACACATTTCATTACAACATATGTCTCTAAAGGCCCCAGGACCCCTAGGGATGCACGCGGTTCATTCTAATGCATTGAGAGGTGTCATAGGTTAACCTATGACCCCTCTCAATGTATTTAAATACAACCTATGTTAGTAGGGATCCTAGGGCCCTTAGGGATGCATTTGGTTGGGTTCAATATGTCGAGAGGCATCATAGGTTAACCTATGACCCCTCTTGATGAATTTCATTATAACGTATGTCCGTAGGGGCCCTAGTACCCGTAGGGACACATGTGGTTCGTTATAATACATCAAGAGGAATCATAAGTTAAGCTATGACCCCTCCTGATGCATTTCATGACAAACTGTGTCCCAAGGGGTCCAAGGACAACTAGGGATGCATTTGGTTGGTTCCAATCCATCAAGAGGGGTCATAGGTTAACTTATGACCCCTATTGAAGCATTTGATGGCAATGTATGTTCCTAGGGGTCCTAGGACCACTTGGGACACATCTAGTTGGTTCTAGTATGTCCAGAGGTGTCATAGGTTAATCTATGACCTCTCTCAATGTATTTAATGACAAACTATGTCCCTAGGTGTTCTAGGGGCCTTAGAAATGCATTTGGTTGTTTTCAATGCACCAATAGGGGTATAGGTTAACCTATGACTTCTCTCAATGCATTTCATGACAACCTATGTCCCTAGGGGTAATAGGGCCCCTAGGGATGCATTTGATTGGTTTGAATGTGTCAAGAGGGGTCATAGGGTTGATGCATTTCATTACAACATTTGTCCCTAGGGGCCATAGGGACCCTAGGAACATATTCGGTTGGTTCCAGTGCATCAAATGGGGTCATAGGTTAACCTATGACCCCTTTTAATGCATTTCATGATAGTGTATGTCCATAGGAGTGCCAAGACCCCTAGGGACACATGTGGCTAGTTATAATGCATCAAGAGGGGTCATAGGTTAACCTATGACCCATCTTGATAGATTTCATGTCAATGTATGTCCGTTGGGGCCCTAGGACGTCTAGGGACACATGTGGTTACTTCTAATGCATCAAGAGGTGTTATAGTTTAACCTATGACCCCTCTTGACACTCTTCATGACAACCTATATTATATATTATTATTATTATTATAAAAATATATAATATTGTTAATTGACACTAGATTTTTACAATCCATTAATAATAGTTTGGAGTTTTTCTAGAATTTGATTGTGTAGCATTTTTAGCATCAACGTTTCAAATCACTCTGTGTGATCTGAAATGTTGATGCTAAAAATGCTACACAATCAAATTCCAAAAAAAATCAAGAATATTATAATATTATTTTTATTATTATTATTATGACCTATGATCCATTTGGAAGGTTCTAAAATGTGTCAAGAGGGGTCATAGTTTAACCTATGACCTCAATCAATGCATTTCATGACAATGTATGTCCCTAGGTGCCCTAGGACCCCTAGGGACACATTTGATTGATTATAATGCATCTAGAGGTGTCATAGGTTAATTTATGAACCCTCTTGATGCATTTTATGACAATCTATGTCCCTAGAGGTCCTAGGGCCCCTAGGGACGCATTTTTTTAGTTCCAATACTTAAAGAAGGATCATAGGTTAACCTGTGACCCCGATCATTGCATTTCATGACAATGTATCTCCCTAGGGGCCATAGGACCCCTATGGACATATTTTGTTGGTTATAATATGTTGAGAGGGGTCATAGGTTAACCTATGAATCCTCTCAACAAATTTCATGACAACATATGTCCCTAGTGGCCCTAGGATCCTTAAGGATGCATGTGATTGGTTCTAATACATTGAGAGGCATCATAGGTTAATGTATGACCCCTCTCGATGCATTTTATGATAACTACGTCCCTAGGGGTCCTAGGGCCCCTAGGGACACATTTAGTTGGTTCCAATGTGTCAAGAGGCACCATAGGTTAACTTATGACCCCTCTCGATGCATTACATGACAACGTATGTACCAAGAGGACCTACAACCCCTAGGCACGCATGTGGTTGTTTCTAATGCATCAAGAGGTGTCATAGGTTAACCTATAACCTATCATGATGCATTTCATGAAAACCTATGTCCCTAGGGGTCCTAGGGCCCCTAGGGATGAATTTGGTTGGTTCCAATTCGTTGAGAGGAGTCATAGGTTAACCTATAACCCCTCTCAATACATTTCATGATGTATGTTCATAGGGGCCCTAAGACCCCTAGGCACACATGTGGTTGGTTCTAATGCATTGAGAGGTGTTATAGGTTAATCTATGACCCTTCTCAATACATTTAATGATAACCTATGTTCCCAGGGGTCCTAGTGCCCCTAGGGATGCATTTGGTTATTTCCAATGTGTAAAGAGGAGTCATAGGTTAACCTATGACCCTGATCAAAATATTTCATGACAATGTATGTTCGTAGGGGCCCTAGGACCCTTAGGGATGCATTTTTTTGGTTATAATGCATTGAAAGGGGTCATAGGTTAACCTATAACCCCTCTCAACCCATTTCATGAGGACATATGTCCCTATGAGCCCTAAGAACCCTAGGAAAGCATGTGGTTGGTTATAATGTGTCAAGATGCATCATAGGTTAGCCTATGGCCCCTCTTGATGCATGTCATAACAACCTATGTCCCCAGGGGTCCTAGGACCACTAAGGACACATTTGGTTGGTTCCAATGCATCGAGAGGGGTCATAGGTCATACCTATGACCCCTCTCAATGCATTTCATGACAATGTATGTCGCTAGGAGCCCTAAGACACCTAGGTATGCATGTGGTTGGTTTTAATGCATCGATAGGCATCATAGGGTAACCTATGACCTCTCTAGATGCATTTTATGATAATGTATGTCCCTATGGGTCCTAGGGGCCCTAGGACCCATACAGACACATGTCGTTGCATATAATGCATCAAGAGGGGTCATAGGTTTACCTATAACCCCTCTCGACACATTTCATGACAATGTATATCCCTATGGGCCCTAGGACCTATAGGGACTCATGTGGTTGGTTCTAATGTGTCAAGAGGCATCATAGGTTAACCTATGACCCCTCTCGATGCATTTCATGATAACCTATATTATATATTATTATTATTATTATCATTATCATTATAAAAACATAAGATTATTGTTGTTATTATTATTATGAGATATGATCCATTTGGATGGTTATAAAATGTGTAGGGAGGGGTTATAGGTTAACGTATTATCCTAAACGATGCATTTCATAACAATATATGTCCCTAGAGACCCTATAACCCCTAGGGACACATTTGATTGATTACAATTCATTGAGAGGTGTCATAGGTTAACCTATGACCCTACTCTATGTATTTCATGATAACCTATGTTTGTAGGGGTCTTAGAGCCCCTAGGGATGCATTTGGTTGATTCCATGCATAAAGAGGGATCATAGGTTAACCTGTGACACTAATCAATGCATTTCATGACAATTTATGTCCCTACAGGCCCTAGCACCCTTAGGAATGCATTTGGTTGGTTATAATGCATCGAGAGGGGTCATAGGTTAACCTATGATCCCTCTCGAGACATTTCATGACAACATATTTCCCTGGGGGCCCTGGGACTCCTAAGGATGCATGAGGTTTGTTCTAATGCATTGATTGTTGTTATAGATTAACCTATGACCCCTCTCGATGGATTTCAGGATAAACAATATCCCTAGGGGTACTAGGGCCCCTAAGGATGCATTTTTTTGGTTCCAATGTGTCGAGAGGGGTCATAGGTTAACGTATGACACCTCTCGATGTATTTCGTTACAACCTATGTCCCTGGGGGTCTTAGCAGCCCTAGGAATGCAATTGGTTAGTTCTAATGTGTCAAAAAGGGTCATAGGTGATCGACACATTTGATGACAATGTATGTCCACAACACCCCTAGAACCGCTAGGGACACATGTGGTTGGTTATAATGCATTGAGAGGGGTCATGGGTTAACCTATGACCTCTCTTGACACATTTCATGATAATGTATGTCCCTAGGGGCCCTACTACCCCTAGGGATGCATGTGGTTGGTTCTAATGCATCGAGAGGCATCATAGGTTAATCTATGATGCCTCTCAATGCATTTCATGACAACCTATATTACATATTATTATTATTATTATTATTATTATTGCAACATATAATATTGTTGTTATTATTATTATTAGTATGACCTATGATCCATTTGGTTGGTTCTAAAATGCATCGAGAGGTGTCATAGATTAACCTATGACCTTGATCGATGCATTTCATGACAACGTATGTCCCTATGCGCCCTAGGATACCTAGGTATGCATTTGATTGATTATAATGCATCTAGAGGTGTCATATGTTAACCTATGACCCCTCTTAATGTATTTCATGACAACCTATGTCCCTAGAGGTCCTACGGCTACTAGGGATACATTTGGTTGGTTTTGACACATAAAGAGGGGTAATAGGTTAACCTATGATTTTGACCAACACATTTCTTGACAATGTATGTCCCTACAAGCCCTAGAACCCCTAGGCACGCATTTGGTTGGTTATAATTTGTCGAGAGGGGTCATACGACACATTTAATGACAACATATGTCCCTACTAGCCCTAGGACCCCTAGGCGTGCATATGGTTAGTTTTAACCCATCCAGAGGCATCATAGGTTAACATATGATTGCTCTTAATGTATTTTATGACAACCTATGTCCCTAGGGGTCCTAGGGCCCCTAGGGAAGCATTTGTTTGGTTTGAATGCATTGAGAGGAGTCATCGGTTAACCCATGATCCTTCTTGATGCATTTCATGATAACATATATCCCTAGGGGTCATAGGACCCCTAGGGATGCATGTGGTTGGTTCTAATACATCGAGAGGCATCATAGGTTAACCTACAACCCCTCTCAACACATTTCATGAAAATCTATGTCCCTAGGGGTCCTAGGGCCCTACAGACACATTTGGTTGGTTATAATGCATGAAGAGGGGTCATAGGTTAACCTATGATCAATGCATTCCATGACAATGTATGTCCCTAGGAGCCCAAGGACCCCTACAGATGCATGTGGTTGGTTATATTGAATCACAATGGGTCATGGGTTAACCTTTGACCACTCTTAACACATTTCATGAGAATATATGTCCCTAGGGGCCCTAGGACCCCTAGGGATGCATGTAGTTGGTCCTAAGGCATCGAGAGGCATCATAGGTTAACCTATGTCCCCTCTCGACACATTTCATAACAACCTATCTCCCTAGAGGTCATAGGGCCCCTAGGGATGCATTTGATTTATTCTAATGATTGAAAGAGGTTTCATAGGTTAATCGACGTATTTCATGACAATGTATGTCTCTAGAGGCGCTAGGACCCCTAGGGATGTATGTGGTAGGTTGTAATGCATCGAGAGGAGTCATAGATTAACCTATGATCCCTCTAGATGCATTTGTTGACAACATATGTCCCTAGGGGTCCTAGGACCCCTAGGGATGCATGTGGTTGATTCTAATGTATGGAGAGGTATCATAGGTTGACCTATGACCCCTCTTGACACATTTCATGACAAGATATGTCCCTAGGGGTCATAGGATAACCTATGACCTCGATTGATGCATTTAATGACAATGTATGTCCCTAAAGGCCCTAGGATCCCTAGGGGTCATGCATTTAGTTGGTTATAATGTGTTGAGAGGGGTCATAGGTTAACCTATCACCCCTCTTAATGCATTTAATGATAATGTATATCCCTATGGGCCCTAAGATCCCTAGGGATGCATGTGGTTGGTTCTAATGTATCGAGAGGCATCATATTTAACATATGAGTCCTATCGATACATTTCATGACAACGTATGTTCTTAGGGGTCCTAGGGCACCTAGGGACACATTATTTAGGTTCCAATGCATAAAGAGGGGTCATATTTTAACGTATGAACTCGATCGACACATTTCATGACAATGTATGTTCCTATGGGCCCTAAGACCCCTAAGAATGCATTTGGTTGGTTAAAATGAATCGAGAGTAGTCATAGGTTTACCTATGACCCCTTTGTTTCCATTTCATGGCAACCTATTTCACTAGGGGCCTTAAGACCCCTAGGGATGCATGTGGTTGGTTCTAATGCATCAATAGGTGTCAAGAACAAACCAAATACATTCCTAGGGGCCCTAGGTCCCTCAAGTACATAGGTTGTCATGAATGGCATCGAGAGGGGTCATAAGTTAACCTATGACTCCTCTCAATGAAATTCATGACAACTTATTCCCTAGGGGCCCTAGGGATGCGTGTGATTGGTTATAATGCATTGAGAGGGGTCATGGGTTAACCTATGACCCTTATCGATGCATTTTATGAATACCTATGTCCCTAGCAGTCATAGGACCCCTAGGGATGCATTTGGTGGGTTCTAGTACATTGAGAGGAGTTGAATCAATGCATTAGAACCAACCCAATGTTTCCCTAGGGGCCATATGACCACTAGTGACATAGGTTGTCAAGAAATGCATTGATAGGGGTCATAGGTTAACCTATGACCCCTCTCAATGCATTATAGCCAACCACATGCATCCCTAGGGGTCCTAGGGCCCTTAGGGGCATATATTGTCATAAATTGCATCGAGAGGTGTCATAGGTTAACCTATGACACCTCTTGATGCATTAGAACCAACCACAAGTGTCCTTAGGAGACCTAAGGTCTCTAGGGACATACATTGTCATGAAATGTGCCAAGAGGGGTCATAGGTTAACCTATGACCCCTTTCAGCTCATTATAACCAACCAAATGTGTCCCTAGGGGTCCTTGGGCCCCTAGGGACATATTTTGTTATTAAATGTGTCAAGTGGGGTCATAGGTTAACCTATAACCTCTCTTGATGCATTTCATGACAACGTATGTCCCTGAGGCACCTATGACCCATCTCGACAGATTTCATGACAACTTATGTCCCTAGGGGAGCTAGGACCTCTAAGAACCCATTGGAAATGCATTGAAATTGGTCACTAGGGGCCCTAGGGACATATGTTGTCATGAATTGTGTTGAAAGTTTCCATAGGTTAACCTATGACCCCTTTCAATGCATTTTATAAAAATATTATATTTAATAATAATATAATACTGTATATTTAATATAGTAATAATAACCATATATATTATTATATATAATAATCATATAATATTACTATATATATTTAATAATAATAATATTTATCATGTATATTACTATATTATATGTAGTTATAATTATTATTATTATATTTATAACTATATTCTATTTAATGATAATAATCATACATATTACTATATATAATAATAATTATAATTGTATATAATAATAATAGTTAATAATAATAATCATAATCATATGTAATAATAATATCAATGTCCACACTTCCCCCAAATAAATTTCCCTCTAAAACACTTTGAAGTTTCCCTCTCAAATTTATTTCCTCTCAAATTTCCCTCCAACATTTCAATTAAACAATCACGTACTTGATTAGATACCCGATTTCATATCGGGTATCTGTTTTCATATCAGATACCTAATTTAATTTTGGGTATCCGATAAGGATCAATATTTACCAAGCCTATTTGGTCAACCCAAAAAATGTGTTTGAGAAGGGTTTCACTAACACTTAGACTTCGGGTAGTCATCTGACAATGTTATTTTCATTGAATTTGAATGGAATAAAAAGAATTTTTTTTATAACACTCTCGAGATTCCATCAATATAATTGCTATCAAATTCTGAGTTCGATAAGTATTTATTAGTTAATTTTTAGTGAAGATGATTGTAAAGTGCTAATTGATATACTGATTGAAAAATAGATACAACTTTCAAATGATGTAACATTTTTTAAATCCAAAAGTTGTGTCGCATTCTATGTTTCACCTAGTATAAGAAAAAAAAATTGTTAAAGTTTTCTATTAGTTAAGGTGGTTAGACACGAGAGTTTTTTTTTCTAAAAAAAGTTTTAGTAGAAAATTCATATTTAATTATTTATTTGAAATAAAAATACCCAAAAATATGCATCACATCTAGACATGAGTCTACTTTTTATATCTATAATTATATTAAAAAATATTATCATTTGATTTTTATTAAGGTGGTCAAGCATACACCTACTTTATTATTTCTACCTTGAGATTTTTGTAGTACTGCATTAAAATTCAAAATTTTGACTAATCAAATATTTTTTTCTCTAGATAAGGCCTAGTAGTTTAGAAACTAAATTCAATTTCCTATAGATTACTTTCTTATAACTTTTTTATGTAAAGTCCAGAACCATTTTAAAATTATGTGTCAAGTTGACATAACCCTAATTTGCACGTTTTTCACTGCCACTTAAGGCCATAGTTTGGTTGACCATGATCTTGCACATACCCAGTACTATCATTTATTTAATTGATGAAGATGATTTGATGAAAATATGTAACAATAGCACCTAGAGAAAAGGTTGAGTTATGATATGAAAAATGAGTACAAGAATTAGCTAAGACAGTGATATCGTAGTGCATTGATAATCTACTTAAGGTTGTAAAGGTTGGTTATACTAAGCAAGTTCATAAGAACAAGTTAAACAAAGGTTTTTTACCAATCTTAACTGAATGAATAGTAGGTGCCAAGAAAATCTAGTGCAAGCTGAGCAAAAAATCAATTGGAGACAAGTCTATTTTAGTGTATGTCAAGAAAAACAGTGGATGCTAAGCACCAATAAACTTTAGTTCATGCCATGTGATTTTACAGAGGATGTTGACCAATGGAATTTGTCCTGAGCATCAGAAGCAAGTTAATGCTAGGTTCCAACATTATTAGAAAGATTTTAAATTCAATGGATATGAGCAAAAAAGTTTGTTTTCTTGGATTGTGTGAACTAGGTGGAAGATAAGATTGATGAGTTGGTGGGACAGAATTCATGGTAAACCATTTTGAGGAAAATTCAAAGAGGATTGAAGGAGAAGTTTCTAGAAATAAAATTGAATGAGGGGGAGATTCATTGAATCCTACTTAATATGTCCTAACCCTAAATTGGACAATGGAAAATGAACAGAAAAAGACCTCAATTCTCTATTTATGGGGATGGTTGATTAGAAACAAGGGTTGTCATGTGTGAGAACCTAAGGAAGACAAGGATTCAAGAGTATTTCTTCATTTAGTGACGTAATTGATAGTCTAAATTGGCATGTTAAGAAAGAAGGCTTAAGGGTATGGATGCTTGAAGGGTGAACAAGCTATTAGAGCTAAAATGTGTGAAAGCCAAGAAGAATAGAGGACTGAAACAAAGATCTATAATCTACAATTGGAATTGTAAGTTTTTATCATATCAAGCCTTATTGTTACTCTCTAATAATTGTATTAGTCTAGGGTAAATTCTTTTGATTAAGGTTGACCTAACATTTATTTATAAATCTTTTAACTGGGTGACATTCCAAGTGAATGGTCTAAAGTCCTCTAACAAGGCTCACTCCTAATAGGGTGACTAAAATCCTTTAACAGGGTTACATTTAACAATGTGTATTGTAACCTTTAACAAGGTTGGCCTTTCACAAGGCATCACTTCAAAAAAGTAAAAAGGAGTAACATGTTCTTGGTGGTTTTTCCCAAATTGGGTTTCCACGCAAATCATTATGTCAAGTGTGTTGTTATTGTTGTGTTTCGTTTTTACACTTCTACAAATTGATTTGACAGTAACCTACAAGTTTTAAGTGATTGCATAATCTTTTGGATTCATGCATGATGATAAATGTTTTATTTGTTCACTAAGCTCTAAAAAGTTTTATTTATATATCAAGACCATGGATAACTGATTTAACCCCACCCCCTCTTTATTCTAAAGAATTCTAGAAAATTGGTATTAGAGCCATCTAGTTAATAGGACTAGTTTGAAGGTACTAGAAGCACAAAGATCAAGATGTCAAAAAGAGATGTACCCAAGCTTAGTAGAGGTAAATTTCCTGCATGGAAAAGTTTGATGAAGTTGCACCTTGGATGACTTGGAAATAATGCACAATCTACCACTACCATAAGCATATTGATCCCATTGGAGCCCTAACTGCTAAGGATTTGAAAATGAAGAAAGAACACAACCAAACAATGTTAGAGAATGCCTCTGCCCTAAGCTATGTTGAATTTTATGATATCAAAAGTCTTGATAGTGAAAATAAAATGTGAGATTCTTTACACACCATCAATGGTGGAGACAAGAATCTTCTAAGAGCTAAATCTAAGAGTATCAGTGGTAAGTTTGATGATATGAGAATGAAAAAAGGTGAAAATATTGCTTAATATTGCTCAAGAATATAAGATGTTGTTAATGCAATAAGAGGATCTATTGGTATAATAGATGATGATACTCTACTAAAAAAAATTTTAAGAACATCATCGTCTATATATGCTATTAGAGTTTTTGCAATACAAGAACTAAGATGTATATCAAGGAATACTCTATCTCTTGAAGGTCTAGTAGGTAGACTCACTACTTCTGAGCTATCTAACTTTGATAATTACAAACCTAAAAATATTGAATCTACTTTCAAACCTAAGTTGTCATTGAAACAACCTAATATAAAGAAGAAAAAGACAAAATGTGTGTCTAGTAGTAGTGATACAAATGAAAAAGATGTAGATCAACTTTAAGCACTACTGGAAAGGAAATTTCATACAAGTAAAGGAAATTTTAAAGGTAAACTATGTATCATTTGTTTCAATTGCAATGAGGTTGGTCATATTTTTGCTAGATGTCTAGATAAGAAGAAATATAGAGGTGGTGACAAGTACAAAAGTAGAAGATATGAAGGCATCAAAGATTACAAAGACAAAGAAAAAAAGTCTTGCTACATTGTTGAAAAGGAAACAAAAGATGAATCTAATGAACATGGTGATGAAGTGGTGTATGTTGCAATAAATGATGAATCTAATGAAGATGAGGAAACTACATTTGTTTCTTGTGTTAAAAAGAATGACAAATGGATCATTGACAGTGGGTGTTCACATCACATGACTGGAGATAATAGTAAGTTCATTACCTTGAATTGTTATGATGGAAATAGTGTAAGATTTTGTAATGATGCACCATGTTTGATAAAAGGAAAAGGTTTTATCAAACTCACAAAAAAGATTTTATGTGAGAATGCATACTATGTTGAAGGATTTAACTATAATCTAATGAGTATGTCACAATTGAATAATTCAAGATGTAAGGTTGAGTTTGAAAACAAGATTGCTAAGATATATGATACTAATGAAAAATTGATTGGAAAGGGTGATCAAACTAGGAGTAATCTATTCTACCTTGATATAGTGGATGCTACTTGTCTGATTACAAAATTTGATGATGTGTGGCTATGGCACAAGAGTTTATATCATGCTCATTTTGATAACTCGGTTAGTATTAGTAGCATGAGAAAAGTTAAAGGTTTTCCTAAGTTGAAGAAGCTTGATAATATAATGCACAAACAATGTTAGTTAGGCAATATGACAAAGTCAAGTTTTAAGAGTAAAAATTATACCTCTAAAGGAATACTAGAGATTGTTCATATTGACTTGTATGGACTAATTGAAGTGAAAAGCTATAAAGGAGATAAGTGCATTATGCTACTTGTTGATGATTATTCTAAAATGATAATATTTATGTTTTTGAAATAGAAATTTGATGCTTTCTAAATGTTTAAGTAGTACTTAGCAAGAGTTAAAAAGAAAATAGGTAAAAGTCTAAAATGTTTGAGATCTAACAAAGGAGAAGAATATACATCAAATGAGTTTGAGATGTTCTTTAATGATAGAGGAATGAAAAGACAAACATCTACTCCTAGAACCTTGAAAGGAGGAATAAGTTTTTAATGGACTATGCTAGGACACTCATGATGGAGAAAAATGTTGCTTTAAAATATTGGAGAGAAGCTGTAAGTACAACTATCTATACCTTGAATCGTGTACAAATCAAGAAAGGTACTCATTTTGGAAGATTAGGACGATTGTTAGAAGATTGGAAAGATTGTTGGAAGATTGGTTGGCAGCATGAATGTTGATGATATGTTACATTCATGACTAAGTTTTTCATTGATGTCAACATAGCATGTTTTATGTCTTCTATGGTATCTGACAAAAGAACAACAAAAATATTAAGTTGGTATGGATGACTAGTCGAGCATGATAACCACCTAAGGTTATGGGAGATACTTATGAGTATTTGGTATATGTAGTTAACATCAAAAGTAGAAAGGATAAGTCTAGAAGAAGTTATGTAAGTTTTGGTGATGTATGTTTTGAGATAGAGTTTACAAAGGCATGTTCTAGTAAACTTGTTATATTTCTTAGTAGAGTTGATATCCTTAGGATCAAGGTTGAGGACATGAAGAATACATGTTGAGGATGATGTGGCTAAGCTTGCTTGTCATAATATTTCATGTACATAAAATTATTCAAGTTCAAAGGTAGAAGACTAAGGTTATCACTAAGTGTAACATGTTCTTAAGGTGGTCCTATAATAATTAACTGAGAAGGACTAATAGTTGACTCAAGGAATTATTTTATGGACTTGGTATAAAGAAAGGACATTTTCCTTTATCATGGTATTAAAGGAATATATTGTGAATGTTTGCAAAGAAGTAGAGATTGTGGAATGTAAAGTTTAGTACTGCAGTTTAGAAGTGAAGGAAACTTCATTTTTGAGGTTTTGATGAGTGATCCAAGGCTTGGCAAGGTTCATGACCTAGTCTGCAAGGTCTAACAATAATTGGTTTGATTGATAAGATAGAGGAAAGAAGAAGATAACAATAAATTACTTGTTTGAGTAGTGAACTCTTCTTGTAGTTGAAATTACATGTTTGGGTAGTGGGCTCTTCCTACATACATTATACCACAACTCCTAACAAGGTTGGGATCTCCTAACAGGTATTCAAAGTCTCCTAATAGTGACTCATTTTACTAAATGTTGTAATAGACTCCTAACTAGGTCCATCCTCTAACAAGGAATATTTATGTTAACACATCATCTTGTGGGCATCATTTCCACCCTCTGATCAAGGGTTTCCCTAGTCAACATACCTAGTGTAATTGCCTATGGGCACTTTATTATGGTTTTTGTTTAATTTGGTTGAATGGTTAAGATTTTTTAATGAAGAGAAGTGTTTTAATTATTGGATAACTGATTCCCCCACCCCCCCCCATTTATCTTGGGGGACTATTATTTCTAACAATTGGTATCAAAGCTTCAGGTCCTTGAAGAAAAAAATTAATAGCTTTGGGAGATCCATGGTAAACATGTTTAGGAAAGATAGTCTGAAGTTCGATGGAATAAACTATGATAGCTAGAAGGAAAATATGAAGACACATTTGTTGTGTATGGGTTCAGGATATTGGATCTTGACAAAATCAGTGAAGACAATCATTGAAGAAAAGGAGTTGGAAAGTTTCTTTGAGGTAGAAAGAGATATTTCCATGTGTGACATGAGAGCTAGGGAAGCACTATTGATTGCACTTTCCAAAATTGAGTAGAATCAGGTAAAATCACTTGCTACTTCACATTTGATTTGGAAAGCTTTGGAAAATAGCTTTGAAGGTGATCCACATTCTAAGAAGTTGAGGCTACAAAGTTGGATTTGTGTGTTTCAAGATGCTAAGATGATGGAAGATGAATCTGTAAGAACATATATAGGTGGGATATCATAAATTATTGTAGGTATTAAAGCTCAAGGAGGAACCAAAGAAGATGATGAGGTTATATGGAAGATATTGAAGACTCTAACACCACCATTTAAGTCAGCAACTCAGATGATACAATTATTGATATCATCTACCAAAGATTTTACAAATGGGACATTGCTTGGAATATTTGAAGCAGTTGAGAATGAACTTATATAGTCTAGAGAATTGACCAAAACTAAGATAGCTTTCAATGACTTGAATATTCAACCTAACCTATCAAGGAGCACAAATGATAAAGGAGATTTTGTTAGTAGAAGTAGATTTGAGGAAGACAAAAAGATTGATGAAGTAGTAGCCCTCCTAGTAAGAAGAGAAAATGTAGATCTAAAAATCTTTAAATGTTGGACTTGTGACAAGTATAGTCATTATGCATCTAAGTGACCTAAAAGGGAGAAAAAGTATAAGGGAAATCATAAACCTAGAAAAGATAGAGAATGTTTGTATGCAAATGAAGATAATGATTCTGAGGAACACTTAGATGCATCCTAAATGTTGTAATAGACTCCTAATAGGTTCCATCCTCTAACAAGGAATATTTGTATTAGTACATCATCTTGTGGGCATCATTCCCATGAGGTTTTCCCTGTGATCAAGGGTTTCCCCAGTCAACATATATGGTGTAATTGTATATGTGCACTTTATTATGGTTTTTTTTTACTTTGGTTGAATGGTTAAGATTGTTTAATGAAGATAAGTATTTTAATTGTTGGATAACTAATTCACCCCCTCCCACCCCTCTCAATTATCTTGGTGGACTATTATTTCTAACAACTCATTCAACACCTTTTGAACTATGGTATGGATACCCAATGTAAAATATTTTAAGATATATGGAAGAAAATGATTTATTCTCAAAGATTTAAAGAATGGTAAAATAGATGCAAAAAGTGAAGAAGGTATATTCCTAGGTTATCCCATAAGAAGTAAAGCTTATAAGTGTTTAAATACTAACAATAAAAAAGTTATGGAAAGTGCAAATGTGAAATTCAATAAATATACAGAAATAGATAAGGCTAAACCTATGAAAGAACCAAAAGCATACAAATCATTTGTATACTTTTATGAAGGTATGTTTTCTGAAGAAGATGTTGCAAATCAAGTTACTAATCAATAGAAAGTTTCAGTGATTTTCAAGTCACATACTGTGAATGTTGAGTTGCATTTAGGAATCAAGCTACATTTGGATGCCGAGTTACAGAATAAAGTTGAGGCGCATTCTAATTCTAAAATTAATGTACATGAGAGAGATATTGTCTAATAGAGATGTACATAGTGACTTTGAAGTAGAAAGATCAAATGAAGAAACCAAAGCTTAACCAAGATTACCTAAACATGTCAAGAGACATCATCTTGCTGCACAAAGCATTAGAGATAAAGATACTAGACTAATGACAAGGAACAAGTTGATAAATGATACATGTCTATGGAACATGAAAGAACCCAAAATAGTGAAAGATTCATGACAAGATGTGGATTGGAGTAAAGCCATGGAAGAAGAGATTGAACAAATTGAGAAAAACAAGACATGGACTCTAGTTCCTAGACCAAAAGGCAAAAATGTGATTGGCACCAAGTGGGTATACAAAAATAAGCTAGATGAAAATGGTGAAGTTACAAGGAACAAGGAAAGATTAGTTTCCAAAGGATATGCACAAGAAGAAGGAATTGACTATGGAGAAATGTTTTCCCCTATTGCTAGATTGGAAGGAGTAAGAACTTTTCTTGCTTATTCTGCATACAAAGGTTTCAAAGTTTATCAAATGGATGTTAAATTTGCATTTCTTAATGACATATTAGAGGAAGAAGTTTATATAGAATATCTAGAAGGATTTGTTGATGTTAATAATAACATAAAGCTTTATATGGTTTGAAGTAAGCACCAAGAGCATGGTATGAGAGACTTCATAATTATCTTGTGAAGATTGGATTTGAGATGACTGATGATAACAATAATCTATGCATGAAGATAAATAAAGGAAAAGGTATTTTGTTATCTGAATTTTTTGTTGATGATATCATATTTGGAGGTCAAGATACTTTATGTAAGGCTTTTGTAAATGAAATGAAGCAAGAATTTGAGATGTCTATGTTTGGAGAGATCAAGTTCTTTGTGGATTTTCAAGTACATAAGATGAAATATGGTATACACATCACTTAGTCAAAGTATGTCAAGGAGATACTAAAAGCTATTGGATTAGAGGATTCCAAGCTAGTAAGTAAACCTATGGTGATAGGACATAAATTATCAAAGAATGATGATTCAGCTAAGGTAAATCAAACATTATGCAAGTCTATGATTGGAAAATTATGTTATGTAGTACATGGCTGACCTAATATTGCATTATGTGTAGGGATAGTTGTAAGATTCTTTGCTAATGCTAGGGAGAATCATTTGATGGTTGTAAAGAGAATAATGAGATATCTGAAAGGAACATATGAATATGGTCTATACTACAAGAAAAATGAGAAATTTAAATTAAGAACCTATACTAATGTTGATTGGGCTGGAAACATTGATGACAGAAAGAGCACTAGTTGAGGAGCATTTTTCTTGAGAGAATCCTATGATGCACACAAAGACTAAGCACATTGCAATCAAGTATCATTACTTGAGAGAATTAGTTCAAGATAAAGAGGTGAAGATGGAATATGTTAACACAAAAGAGAAAATTGCTGA
This sequence comes from Cupressus sempervirens, assembly GCA_028749045.1. Taxonomy (NCBI): domain Eukaryota; kingdom Viridiplantae; phylum Streptophyta; class Pinopsida; order Cupressales; family Cupressaceae; genus Cupressus; species Cupressus sempervirens. The sequence goes on from CM053784.1 coordinate 230,073,968, forward strand.
TATCTTCACAAAAGCATCACCTAAGGATGCTCATGATTATCTAAGAGGTAAACTAGGGGTGATACTCCTATCAAAGGCTATCTAAGAAACAAAAGAAGTTCCCTACATCAAACAAGTTGATTGACATATGTTACACATTGATGCAATCGATCTTACTTTAGGAGCTATCTAAAGTAATCAGAGAACTGAAACTACAAATTAGTCACAAGCAAGGTGACTAATTTTTTTTTGAAGAAGTTCATATCTACATATTAAGATGACAATTCTTTGGCATTGTTGTTAAAGAGGGAGATAGTAACTGATCAGAAGAGATATATAGGATAAGTGAGATAGTAACTGATATATACAAGAGATTGGGAGATATGAGTAAGATAAACATTGAATAAAGAGGGAGAAATCCTAACACATAGTATGAGGGAGAAATATTAACTCCTGAGAAAGAAAGTTTATCTATTGATAACATCTACCTAGTAAGAGGGAGATACTATAAAGGGAAGATATAAGAAGTAATTCATTCAGAGGAAGTCATAAGGATGAATTGATTGTCTATTGATCAGAACATAATAGAATTTTGTAACCTATTTAGAAGATGAAAGTTTTTGATAGAGGGAGAGATTTCAATACAAGGAATTATTTTCTTTTTGGTATTGCGTTGGTCTTACTATTTTAACCAAGATAGTTTTGTTGATTAGTTTGGTTTGTCATCAATGCCAAATAGCGAGATTATTAAGAAGGAGATTGCTGAAAATAGATTGATACAAGTATGATAAATGTGTTTCAATCATTATTTTTTCATTGATGTCAAACCTAATTTTTTTTGGTAAGACAATTTCTTACATGATTTAAGTGCTATCACTTATTTTATTAATGAAGAGGATTTGATCAAAAGATGTAACAATAGCATTTAGAGGAAAGGTTGAGTTATGATATGAAAAATGAGTACAAGAATTATCTAAGACAATGATATCATAGTGCACTGATAATCTACTTAAGGTTACAAAAGTTTGATATACTAAGAAAGTTCAAAAGACCAAGTTAAACAAAGTTTGTTTGTCAAGCTTGACCAAATGGATAGTAGGTGCCAAGAAAAGTTAGTGCAAGCTGAACATAAAATTAATTGGAGCCGAGTAAAAGTCTATTTTAGTGTATGTCGAGAAAAATAGTGGATGCTAAGTAAACTTTAGTTGATGTCAAGCACTAGTAAACTTTAGTTTGTGCCAAGTGATTTTATACAAGATGCCAAAAAATGCAATTTGTGCTGAGCATTAGAAGCAAGTTAATGCCAAGTGCCAGCATTATTATAAAGATCATGAATTCGATGGATCTGATTCGACAAATTTATTTTCTTGAATTGTGTGAATTGGGTGGAAGATATGATTGATGAGTTGGTGGCACAAAATTCATGGTAAACCATTTTGATGAAAATTCAAAGAGGATTGAAGGAGAAGTTTCTATAAATGAAATGGAATGAGGGGTAGATTCATTGAATCCTACCTAATATGTCCTAACACTAAATTGGATGATGGAGAATGAATAGAACAGGATCTTAACTTGATATTTATGGGGATAGTTGGTTAAAAGCAAGGGTTATCATGTAGGAGAACCTAAGGAAGACAAGGAGTCAAGGGTATTGCTTCCTTCATTGACCTAATTGAGAGTCTACATTGGCATGTTAAGCAAGAAGGGTTAAGGGTATGGATGCTTGAAGGGTGAACAAGCTATCAAAGCTAAAATGTGTGAAAACCAAGTAGAATAGAAGACTAAAATAGAGATATGTAATCTACAAATGGAGTTGTAAGTTGTTATCAAAACAAGCCTTATTGTTACTCTCTAATAATTGTATCAGTCTAGGGTAAATCGTTTGGATTAAGTTTGACCTAATACTCATTTATAAATCATTTAACTAGGAGAAATTCCAAGTGAATGGTCTAAAGTCCTCTAACAAGGCTCTCTCTTAACATAGTCATTGAAATAGTTTAATAGTGTCATATTTAATAGTGTGTATTATAACCTTTAACAAGGTTGGACTTTCACAAGGCATCACTTTAGAAAAGTGAAAAAGAGTAACATTTTGTTGGTGGTTTTTTATTTAGAAGTTAGCGATTCGGTGAAGAAGTTAGCCTCAAAGAAGGATAGAGTGGTCATGCAGTCCCAATGTTAAAAAGTGGCAATAAAGATAAACTAGGAAGCAATGACTAGGTTAAAAGAGTATAAATAGGCTTTTCTCACATGATTGTGGCAATAAAAACCTAAAATATTGAAAGATGTGTGAAACTAAAACTTAATGATTGCTAGGGAAATTTGTATGGTCACAAGCAGTAAATATAGTTAATGAAATGAAGTGCCCATGTGATTAAGATAAAGAGATTCCAATTGTTTAAGGTGCTAAATAATGCAGTTAAAGGCTATTAGCAGACATTAGACTGTGAAGTGGAAAAAGTTGGTGTAAAGCCATGATCACCTAGTCACTAGTCTTTGAGTGCTAAAGAAAATGATGACTATGAAATGGAGAACAAAGGGAGTTATTGGGTCATGAGGATAGGTTTTAATGCAAGAAATGACTATTAAAGAGCTTCATTATGACTAAAAAATAATGTCCTATCAAAAGTTCATAAAAGGTTAAGAAAAGCAAGTAATACAAGTAGGTTTTGGGCACTTTTATAGAAATTGAGGATTTTCATGCACATTGACATCAATAGATATAAATTCTTCTCTATTGTCTCCTTCTCTATTAATAAGTTGATATAATGGAATTCTAAGTTACAATTTTTTGAACAAACCATAGATAGAAGCTAAAGTGTTATGAAATTTCCAACAATTGTAGAGGTTTTTAGAGCTTTCAGAGGTTGAAATTAATAGAGTTTTTTTGAAAGGAATATGATTGCAAAAATCATGTCATAGGAAGAGGGTAAGATAATAGATCAAATTGAGGTGGAAGAATCTTCACAAATTACCGAACAAGCAAAACTAAAGTTGGAAACAATGTATGTAGAGGAGTGGGTATATTTTCTTCCAGGCTCTTATCATGTTTATACCTTGAATGCACATGTTTTCATAGATAAATATTCCTTTTGTAGAGATGTCATTGTACCTAATACAAATGGAATGAGATTTTTTAGTATTTTTATCAAAATAGGTATGAAAATTTACCTTTTTGTAACCTGTGGGTTAGGAATATGGAAAAATTGATAATACCAAAAGTAATAGTGGATGTTGATCTGATAAATACATTGATCAAATCTTACAATCCAACAACTAAAGATTTCCATAGAAAGGATATGAGTATCCTACGTAGACTGGATAGGGACACCTTCATTGAGGTTTTGACCTAGGAGGGCCTATGAAAAAAGAAATGGAAATAGAGAAGATGAATGAAACTTTCAAAACTTATAAGAATTTCTTTAGTCAAAAATTCATGAAGAGGCACATTCCCAAATTAAAGCTGGAGAAGGGTGAAATGCCAAAGAAGATAGGAGACCTAATGCCACTTGAATTTTTCTACAAGTATTTCAAGTATACCATTTATGGAATCAAAAAGGTGATAGGAATTGATGATACAAATAATCCCCAAGCTATATATATATATATATATATATATATATATATATATATATATATATATATATATATATATATATATATATATATATATATATATATATATATATATATATATATATATATATATATATATATATATATATATATATATATATATATATATATATATATATATATATATATATATATATATATATAATTTCTTTGGATATTCAGGATGCAAATCACAATGGTGGGTATGATTTTGTGGAGTATATCATCAATAGGATAAATGATGAAATTGTGGTGGCTCAAAAGGGATAATTTGGGAATTTCAGATTTTTCCACTACTCATTATTGATGCACATCATTTTATAGAAGAACATAGGGCATATTAGTCTAGACTTCATTGAAGCCACTAAACATAATAGAGAGAACTTGCCTATGCAAATGTGGACTCACGTTTGGCAAAGGTTTTATCCCTATGCTAGTGCTATTGCTTTTTGCAATGATTTTGTTTTCCCTATTACAAACATGTTAGTAGATATAACTAAAAGAGTACCTAGAGGTGTAAGAATGCTGATAAAACCATCTACTTGCCCAAATGGGGATAGGGTACTTAGTCATGATTGGGCTAGTTTGTTTCTCTTTGAAAAAATTTCAATTATAAGGGTTTTTGGGCATCCACAGCCCCCTCATGCATTTCCAAAGTATATTCCTAAAAGGTTAGGTCAATTAGAATTATTTTGGAAAATGCTTATGTTCAATAAAGAATATTTAGGTCCTAATATTAAGAAGGACTCTTTTATAGAAAGAAAAACAAAAATATGTGACTTTTTAATAGGAGAAGATGCTATAGAGGAGATTGACTAGTGTATGGGAGAGTTCAAGCTTCCCTCAAATCCTACTATAACCTATGATCCAAATGTTTTGGTGAGGCATGCTCTAAAAAATGAGAAAATATACCCTCCGTAACAGAAAACCTAATTGGGAATAGGGTTGCATAATGAAATGTTTGGAGATAGAGGTTTGTAGAGATAGAACCCAAATATGGAGAAGGATAATGAAGATTGAAGAAGCCTTGAAGGAAACTAATCCATCATTCCTAGGTTTCTACCATGAGGCAGCCTACTTAGATAGATATAACAGTTGCCTAGATAATTTTGAATAGATAATGGCACAAGTGCCTACTGAAATCATAAATAGGGCAGAGCCCCAAGTCCCTCAACAAGAGGATGTAATAACCATTGAGGTTGATGATGACTAGCCAGAATGTTCCTCATGAGAAAAAGGTGGGAAGAAATAAAAATTGATTCAGATTCTTGACAAGGTCAAAGGAAAGGCATTGAAAATTTTGCCAAAAGGATCAAAATGTTTTGATACAATAAGGCATAACTTCTTGTTAAAGCAAGCTAGGGAGAATGAAAAGATCCCAAATAAGATTGAATTATAAATTCAAATGTTAGATGAGAGGATTATTCAAGGTCAAGAATTCATGAGAGATGATAAATTCATCAAATTAGAAGAATTCAATTATTTATTATACAAAGTTAAGCATAATGAGCTCACTTTATAATTGCAACTGGGTGATTCCCATGAGAAAACTATAGAGTTGGTGCAAATGTTGGAGGAATATGATCCTAGTAGTGAGAAACTCATAATAGAAGAAGGCAAAGAGCTTGTAGCTAGAAGTGGAATGATTCTTTTTCCTCGATGGGAGCTGAGCTCATCCTTTTTATTAGACCAAATTAGGAAGTAGGATAAGTTAGTCTCTCTTGAAGAGACCAATATTGTTAGTGAGCTACAGGGTGTTGGTTTTAATATTGACAACAAGACCATGGCTATATAGAGCATGGCTCCTGAGTGAAATAAGCCAAACCTCATAGAGATAAGGAGTCCCCCCAAGGTAATGTGATATTTTTTAATATTTCTACTATGTCCAATGATCAGATCCATAATTTGTAGAATACAACAGCATTAATGGGAAAGAGAAAAATTGATATGTTAGAAGAACAATTATTTCAGACATACAACATAGCTATTGATGCTAGGAAAAAGTATGAAGAAGAGTTGAAAAGGACTTATGTCCTAGAATAGAGCATGGTTGTCTTGGAAGAAGAAGTCAAAAGACTTAGTAATGTGTCAATTCCTATCACAAAGGTAAAGGATCAAGAAGCCCAAACATAAGCTAATGTAGCAAATGTGGGAGAGAGTCAGCAAATGGATGTTAATGAATGGGATGGTTCCAAATAAGAGTTAATCTTAGATTGTTTTTGACATATGAGTGATAATATAATTAAGTCATTTACTTAGTCCATGCCAAACAAGTAATACATGTTGAGCATAAGTTATCAGATAGTATATATTGAGCAAGGGATATTTAGTATATGTCAAATAACTAGTAAGTACTAAGAAGATAGTATGTGCCAAGTTATTCAAATGCCAAGTGATCAATGGATATCAAGTCATTAAGACGATGAGTTATAGCATTGACATTGTAGTTGATGCCGAGCATCAAGGACTTTAAGTGTTGAGTAAGAAAATTTTGACATAGTTGTTTGTAATGGTACAAACCTCTATGTAAACCATTTTTGAGTCAACTTAAGGATTATTTTACAATCTTATATGATAAGAACAAATCTTTATTGTGAATCCCTATGCATTACATGCAACCAATTAGAAAAAGAGAAGGATTGTGTGGCAATATGGGTGAATCACAATCATTGATTCATACTTAACCCTAAGTCACCTAGGTCTTCTTAAGGAGGAAAAACACTAAAATTTTTATAAATGCTTAAGGAGGATTGAAGAGAAGTTTGTATGTGCAAATAGAGCATTCAAGGTGACTATGGAATTGTGATTTGACATGCATAGAAGAATCAATTAGAGGAGAACAAAGGAAAGGAATTAGAAGACAATAGAGATACATCTGATTAAAAAGGATCAAATACACAATAGGAAAGAGGTGATCTATCATCAAGCAACAGAGTGCTAACTGAAGGATCATTGCTAAGACATTTTAACATGTGAATTAGTTAAATCTCTTAACATAGTAGTCTTAATGGGCTATTTTAAATCCTTTAATAGGGTGCTTACTTCATTGTAATTCAAAGTCCCTTAATTAGGCACACTTATAACAGGGTGTTGAAATCCTTTAACAAGGTAAGATCTAAAAATCTTGTAAGTCTTTAATAGGGTAGACCATTCATAGGGTAGATCATATTTCATGATCAAAACATTGTTACCTTCATTGGATACACTTTATTACTGTAGTAGTGAAGATTTTTGGGTTTCATCCTTGCCCTAGTTTTACCTTCTCCTTGGAGGGTTTTTGGGTAGTAAAATATTTTGTGTCATACATGTGTTGAATGTTTTACTTTCATGCTATGGATGTATATGCTTAATTTGGTATTTCAATTTATATGCATATTTATGAGATGGATGTGTACTAAATAATTTTGAGTTTGAAGTTATAAGTGTTGATTCACAACCCCCCCCAACCACCACCTTTGAGATTTTACTTTCCTATTGTATTTCCAACAATTGGTATCAAAGCATAGTTCTCTAGAAATAAAAACATTGTAGCTTTGAGAAAAGATCTTGAAGATGGAAGTCTACAAGTTGGGAAAGACTATTGAGAACCAAACAATTGAAATACAACTTTCCCTACATCTACTGAATGAAGCAAGAAATGAGTTAAAGCAATCAATGAAGAGAAGGAAGGAAATAGCTATTGAAGAGAATGACACACATTACCAAAAGATTGACACTACTAAATTGTTTACAGATGAAAACACAAGTGAATTTGATGTAGCAATTGTAGATCCAATGGAAAAGAATGGAACCCTAATTGAAGAGGTCTGAAATCTCAATATAGAATAAGAACTCCAATCAGTATTGCTATGTGAGGTGACCAAGCAGAAAAAGAAAGCTTAAAAGGAAAAGTCATGATTGAAGATGAAAAAAGGATATCAAACATCAAAGGTGAATAAGATTGCTAACACATGCAATTGGAAATATTGAGTCAAATGAAAATTGAAAATAATCAACTAAATGGAAAGGATATTGAGATCACAACACTAAAGTTGCAGAATGAACAATAGAGAAATGATGTGAAAAGAGAAAAAGATTTTGGTAAAAGTTTCAAAAAGCCTAGTGAAGCTATCAAGTACTTTGAGAAATTGATGAGATCTCCTAGATCCAACAATGATACTATTGGACTAATTTCCACTAGTATAGAAGAAGGAGAATCATCCAAAAGAGGTGAAGCAAGAAGTAAAAAAGGTAAGAACTCCAAACTTACTTGTCATAATTTTGGTAAGATAGGTCATATTACTAATGTTTGCAGGAGCAAGAATGAAAATTAGAATCCTAAGCAAGAGTTCATGGGCCAATGGCAAAAATAAGGACATTAGGCACATGAATGTAGAACCAAGACTGTACACACACAAATATTTGAAGGATATTGCTATAACTATCAAAAGTATGGACATAGAGCATATGGGTGCAAATCGAAGCCTAAATGGTCATCAAACAAGAAGACAAAGGTAAAGAACAATGGAAACTCTTATAATTGGGGTTATAATACTAAGTATATTTGTCATTTTTGTCAAAAGTATGGACATGTTGATGAAAATTACATAAGAACATGTTTCAAAAGTGACTACAAAAGATGGTTGAGTCAAACTACATGTTTTAGTTATTTAAAGATTGGTCACATAAGCAGGAATTGTCCAACAAATCAAAGGAACCAAGTAGTGAGTTAAAAAAAGGTAAAGGAAAGGTAGATGTTGAGAATTTTAGACATGAGATGACCAATAAATGGAAGAGAAAGGAAGATTGTAGCACATCAAGTTCAGATGGGATGACTTCACCCAATCAGTCAGATGATCACATCACCTCCAATTGATCAATCAAGAAGTATGTGTGGGACTAATATTTATAAGACATACTATACATTAGTTCCAAGGATTTAGTTTAGAAAAGATTATATTTGCATAGAGAAAGATGCAAAGTGTTGTTAAGAATTTGGAAGAAATATTTAAATTTTGTCAATTTTCATGTTACTACTGAGCATGAAAAGTTTCATTATAGTTGCCGAGTGAAATATAGTTGATGTAGAGCTATCATAAGTGATAGTATTGGACTAGCACATAGTGGTTTCCAAGCATGAGGAAACTTCATGGAAGTTGAGTAAGTCATAGTTTCTATTGAAGTCGAGCTTACACATGTCTAAGCATTGAGCATTAAATGTGAGGTTTTAAGGTCTATATGATCGATTTCTACTCATTTGACATCATTCAAATTTGAAGAAGAGAATGAAGAGCTAAAGGTGAATTGAAGATATCATTCAAAGTTTTTTCAAATAGGATTCAAGAGTTACTTGAAACCATCTCAATAGATTTACAAAGGTATTTATCATGTGTTGAGCTACATAGTTTGAATTTTTGCAAAACCTAGGTTGTCATAATGGCATCTAGTTCTTTAGCTACTAAGGTTAAAGAAGGTAAATAATTTTTGAATTTAAAATTGATAAGAAATAAGATAAAACAACCAAACTTTAGAGATTCCTGATATTTCTTAGAAGAAAGATCCATTTAGAGTGTTATCGATGATACCACCACAAGTTTTGATGATTCAGGATGTGAGATGTTGCTACACATGTAATATGGGTAGAATTGGTGACATGGAGACTAGAGAAGCCTATTTAAACTATGTGAAAATGGAGTATTGAAGGATGAATTTAAAATTGTAGAGAAAAGGGTTAACCTGTGCCCTAGATTTCTCCAATGTCTTCAAAACAGAATGGTTAAAGATAGTTTTGAGAAGAATTCATGATAATTCTATATGGTTGGAGAATGGACTGGTGAAGATCACAAAGAAGATTAGACAAAGATTAAAAGGGTATCCAACCCTAGACTAGACTAAAACCATGAGGAGTGAACCAAAAGAAGTTATTGAGAAGAATACATGGGTAGTGAGGAATAAAAGAGGATTGACAATTGACACTATCTCAGATCCCCTAATTTCTTTTGTAGTAAGGATTATAGCACACAAATTATATCAATTCAGCAAGCTCAATAATGTACCTTGTATTATTGTTGACATAGGCTACAAGATAGTCAAGAAGGATAATACTTATGACCTTGTCAAGTTGTAGTTGCAATAATTGTCAAAACACCTGGGAGCAATAAGGAAGACAGATCTATTCTAGTGCAAATAGGTGAATTTATTAAGCAACTTGGAGAGAATTTTGATCCTATAATGACTAGCAACTTTGAATATTTTAAGAGGACAATGAAGAAAATATTGAGGATACTAGTTTCACAATTAAGAAAAATTTTAATGATTTTTTCTTTCTATTTGACACTAATTTTACATATGTACAGGTTTTTGGTTCTAAGGGTAAGATGGCTAAGACCACTAGGCTATGAGATTAATGTGGATGAAGCCTTTGCAAAAATTAGAACCTTTCTTGTAGAAGATTTATATACTAAGTCTATTGCCTTTGGAAATTATGATGTGGCTAAATCAAAAATTACAATGGATTAAAGACTGCCTCAGTTATGAGAAAGAAAAATAAAATGGTCAAGGAACTCAAGGAGAAATTTGGTGAAGGAGCAGAAGAAGATGATGATGATGATGAAGAAGAAGGTGAAGATGTACTTGCTCAAGCGCCATTGGCCATTACTCAAGGTCAAGGTGAAGACCAAGAAGAAGAGGTAGAAATTGAAGAAGGTGCCAAGGGAGAAGAAACTGGTGAAGCACCTACAGTCACTAAGACAAAGAAGAGAAAAGTTAAGACATCGGCAGTGAGAAAAAAAAAGAAGGTTGCAAAACCCACACAACCTAAGCCTATAGTTCCTACTACCAAGGTGAGCACAAGAGTTACTACTAAAAGGGTTAAAGAAGAACAAAAGCCAAAAGAGAAGGGAGCTGGATCAACTAGTAAAGAAGAAGAGACTGAGAAGAGATAGAGGAGAAAGTATATAGCTCCAACTAGATCTAATGAAGAGAGGATAGAATCTAATGACAATAGCCAATGCCAAGTGCTAAGTCACATTCCTTCCTTATATTTAGACAATATATATGAAAACATAAAGAATAATGTTAACTTATCTTGTTTCACACATATTGAATTTGATAAACTTGGAAAAATTGAGATGAACCAAGTAGAGAACTCAATATATGCCATGTTAGCAACATTCAAACAAAATTTGATTGAGATTTCCAACTCATTACCTAAAGATCTATATGATAGAGTTGAGTAAAAGTGGGAATATAATCTAAATACATAAAGACAAATCAGAGAGACTGCACTTGCACAAGTGATGCTAGAATTAGATAGGTCATCAATAAAAAGACAATAGAGAAGAATGCAGGGAAATTTGAACCTAAACAAAAAGAATTAAACATATTGCAGAATGATATTAAGGATATTTTACAAAAAACCACCCAATTGTGGAAGTCATTATATGGTTTTATAGCACCCAAGGCATTACAACATACACCTATTGAGCTAGGTGAGGAAAAATATGAACAACAACAAGAAATTAAGGTTACAATAGAAGACACTAAACAAGATATAGTTGTGGAAGGCACTGAAATGAACATAGACACACAAGAAATAGATGAGGTTGAGTAGTAGATAGAATAGAGTGTACTAGAAACACTAGTTCTGAGTGGGAGTCCTCGATTTGAGTTGAATATAGACAATGATAATATAAATATTAAGGATATTTCTAATACTATCACTTAGAACATCAAACCCCTTATATAGGAAGACTTGAAGAAGATATTGATAGGATCCACTACACAAGAAAAACTTTGTGAAAATCCTATACTAGTAAGTGTTCATGAGATTGAGAAGGTAGACAAGGCATCTACAGGGGAGGAAATTCAGATATAAGAGACATCTATAGCCCCTCCTCAATCCACTAGGGTATAAGCTACATTACCTATTGTAGTATATCAAAGGAAGGAGACAACAACATCTACTGTTAGTACATTGGTACAAAGTGCTCCAATCTCAAGAAATTAAAATGAAAAAGAAGAGAATGAAGGAGCACAACCACAAAAAGGATAGGATGTAACTCCTGCACCCACAACACAAGATCAATCAAAGGATAGGACTCAAGATCTAGGTTTGACTACAAAACTCGAGGAGCAATTAGCAATACAAAAACTAGTGACTTTTCCAAAAACTACTACTCCTCCAAATCAAGCTCTTCATAGGCTGAGCATAGAAGCTATACCTTTACAATCATTAAGGCTAAGTCCAAGCACATCCAAAGTAGATGAAGTTACATCATTTGGTGATGTGAACTTAGATAAAGTGATTGAGTTACCAAATTTTAATCTTGAAACAATCACTGTTGAACAAATGGGCATACTATAGGATGCTCTTGCAAGGAAAAAGGAACAAGAACTTCTTAGAAGGGAGCTTAGGTAGAAGAAAGCATTGCAAGATATCAAGGAATTTTTCTTGATTCATTTAGCTTGTCAGCACCAAAAGAAACCAAACCTATCATAGAGTAGTTAACTAGCTTAGTTGAGAAGGTTAATGACACAAACTTGGATTCAAATGTGAAATTATTTGAATGGTCTGAAAGAAAGTTTCAAAATAAGGTTAATGAAAAGATATCAAGTGCTATTGCACTATTAAAAGTTCAGTTAGGAACCAAAGTTGATAATGTGAATAAGGTAATAGAGAACATTTTCTCTTTATACACCATATTATGAAATCCAACACTTTTCACACAGGAAGTCAGAGGCCACATATTAAATTTAGAGTCATATATAGTCAACTGGCATAACACTACCAAGGTCTCTAGAATAGAGTGAGAAATTTTTTAGGAATCTCTTGAACTCCTAGAGTTAGTTAACAGTGCTACATGCAAATGAATCAAACATAAGGACTAAACTAATCAACATCCAGTCTATACTAACTTGACATATGGAGATATTTCGCAAGGAACTAGCCTTTGTTGAAACACTCATAAAGAAAGATCCACATCTTTTTACTCATGGAGGCTTAGTCCACCTCGCTACTGAGCTATTGCACTATTAAAAGTTGAGTTAGGAACCAAAGTTGATAATGTGAATAAGGTAATAGAGAACATTTTCTCTTTATACACCATATTATGCAATCCAACACTTTTCACACAAGAAGTCAGAGGCCACATATTAAATTTAGAGTCATATATAGTCAACTGGCATAACACTACCAAGGTCTCTAGCCCAAAGTGAGAAATTTTTTAGGAATCTCTTGAACTCCCAGAGTCAGTTAACAATGCTACATGCAAATGAATCAAACATAAGGGCTAAACTAATCAACATCTAGTCTATACTAACCCCACATATGGAGATATTGCACAAGGAACTAGCCTTTGTTGAAACACTCATAAAGAAAGATCCACATCTTTCTACTCATGAAGGCTTAGTCCACCTCGCTGCTGAGCTAGCCATCCAAATCAAATCATTAGAGGTAGCTTGTGACAATTGGGATGCTTCTTTGAAAATTATACTTGAGGTCAATAAATTATTTTTGGACAAACACACTATAAGTGTATAACCACGTGACATAAGTGTCAAAAAAGGGGAGATAATATTTTTGGGGGAGGTACTACTTTTTAGAAAGAGAGTAGTCAATGATAGAAATAGAGTACATAGATCCACTTATGCAAATCTACATAGTAGGAAGAATGATTTCGGTTCAAATATAGAAAATCACAATCAACTAAGGGGGAGTTATTGAATTTTGAGGTATGACTGATGAGTCATAAGTTTTCTCAAAATTTTGAAGTTTTGAAATTTTTTATGTAAGTGGATATTATCTGAGTTATGCTTGAAAGGCTTAAGGTTATTCATGCATGATCAAGTGTTTTTGCCACTCATGTCAAAGGGGGAGATTGTTAGTCTTAGATTGGTTTTGACATATGATTGACAATATACTTAAGTCATTTACTTAGTTCATGCCAAAAAGTAATACATGCTGAGCATAAGTTGTCAGATAGTATATGCTGAGACAGGGATATTTATTATATACTGAGTAACTAGTAAGTGTACTCAAGTGTTGAGTAGATGGTATGTGTTGAGTTATTTAGATGCTGAGTTATCAATGGATACTGAGTCATTTAGAGGTCAAGTTACAACATTGAAGTTGCAGTTGATGCCGAGCATTAGGGACTTTAAGTATTGAGTAAGACACTTTTTACATATTTGTTTATAATCGCACAAACTTCTATGTAAACTATTTTTGAGCCAACTTAAGGATTGTTTGGCGATCTTAGATCATAAGAATGAACCCTTATTGCAAATCCCTATGCATTACATGCAACCAATCATAAAAAGGGAAGGATTAAGAAGAAATATTAGTGAATCACAATGGTTGATTCATACCTAACCCTAAGTCACCTAGGTCTTCTTAAGGAGGATAAACCCTAAAAATTTTATGAATGCTTAAGGAGAATTGAAGAGAAGTTTGTAAATGTAAATAGAGCATTCATGATGACTATGGAGTTGTGATTTGAGATACATAGAAGAATCAGTTAGAGGAGAATAAAGGAAAGGAATTAGAAGACAATAGAGATACATCTAATTAGAAAGGATCAAGTCCATATCAAGAAAGAGGTGATCTATCATCAAGCAATAGAGTGCTAACCAAAGGATCATTGCTAAGAAATTTTAACATGTGAATCAGTTAAATCTCTTAACAGAGTAGTCTTAATAGGCTATTGTAAATCCTTTAATAGGGTGCTTACTTCATTGTAAGTCAAAGTCCTTTAATCAAGCACACTCCTAATAGGGTGTTGAAATCCTTTAATAGGGTAAGATCTAACAATCTTGTAAGCCTTTGACAAGGCAGACCTTTCACATGGTAGATCATGTTTCATGATCAAAACATTGTAACCTTCATTGGATATACTTTATTATTATAGTAGTGAAGATTTGTGGGTGTCATCCCCACCCCAATTTTACCTTCTCCTTAGAGGGTTTCTAGGTAACCAAATATCTTCTATTATAGATGTGTTGAATATTTTACTTCCATGCTATGGATGTATATACTTAATTTGGTATTTCAGTTTATATGCATAGATTGTGAGATAAATGTGTGGTGAATGATTTTGAGGTTGAAGTTTTAAGTGTTGATTCACCACCCTCTTAGATTTTAATTTACTATTATATTTCCAATAAGAAGTGGAAATAAAGACAATTCATAGCTTGATGATGCATAGGATAGGTTCTTTATAGATTGTGTCACAAAATGTGCATAGCAATTACATCTCACTACAAGGAGTTGAGTTCTAGTGCTTAGAAGAATTAGCCTTGTTATCTCCTTTGTTTACAACATGGGGACCATATATACAATTCTTTGATAACTTGGTTCACCTATTACTCGAAAAGGAGTTACCCAAAATAGTCATTATTAATGCTAGAAAGATGATTAGCAAAGGGAAGGAATTGCATGGGTTTTTCTCAAAAAAAATGCAATTAATACAAGGTAAAATGGTCCTCCTCTTTTGAGGATATTTTGAGACATCCATGATATGTGGCCTATCACAATAATGAGATAGAGGTAACAATTGTCTATGATATGATTGACTTTCTATTCAGAATAGAATCATATATGAATAATATCACATGAGAGTTAAAGGTTATAATTGATACTAAGTGGAACAAACATATTGGTGAATTAGATATCATTAGAGATGCTAGATGGCTAGATGTGGATACTAACATTGTCATTTGGGAAGCCATTGTTGATATGAAGATTATACCATCAATTGATAGGAATTAGGAAAAAGCAAGCATGCAATTAGGATACAATTAGAGGCAAAAAGAATAAAGATAAAGTAAAGAAGTGATAGGATCTTGAAGACCAACTGAAAGATGCCCAAGACATCTGTTGAAAGTGCTACCTACCAGTTTTGCAACTAAATCCAATTTTTGATCCAAGTACAAAGAATGTTTGTAATGCACAATTATAAAATATCTTTTTATTTGTATCCAATGAAATATTGACATGTGTCCTCCCATCTAAGTCTTGTTGCAATCCTTCCTATAAAAGAATTTCCAAGATGTGGAGTTGAGGTCTAAAATCTATGAAATTTTTAATATTATGCTATTTTGCATTCGGTCCAGTCAATCTTTGTGTCAATTTTTATGATGTATTCATTTGCAAATCTGGGAATACAAGTGAAAATTGAATGACAAGTTGTCATGTCTTGAAGTATTCTTGAGTTTATACTAGTATTGTATGATTTTCAAGGAGAATTAAAGAAAAAGGAATGTTTTTCCATATCTATATACTCTTAATTCTGTCTCAATTTTTATGTGCTAGTTATGTTAGAATTGAATGAGCAAGGTTCATACAATTTAATGCTACTAGGATAGGTTGTATATCTATTTTTTGTTGCTTTTAGTTCAAGGAATTAAGTAAGTTCTTCAATAAATTGGTAGGATTTCCAGTCATATAAGAAGGATATTTATAAGAATGGGTTTATGATTAATTGTTGATAGAATTAATTGGAAGGCAATTAAATAGGTCAAGTTTTACTAGGTAGACTCTATATACCAATGGATAGGGCACTGATCATCTGTTCAATTGCCAATTTTTATATATCATATGGTTGCATTAAGCACAAATTCATATTAAATCAACTTTTACTTTCATATATGAAGAAATAATTGTTTTTTAGTACTTATTTGCAATAATTATCTATTTGTCATAGTTAGTTGTTGTAATCAATAATTATTTGCAAAAATGAAGAATTGTGACCATTTCTACTATAGGGGAAAGATTTTGAAGAAAAGAGTATCAGTGAGTGAAGTGTGGGGAAGGTATCAAATATCAATTCATTTTCATTCCTAAGGTGCACCTATCTTGCTCTTGCAAAACAAAAAGTGCAGAAAACCCATGTGATTTTGTTAATGTTGGTCCAGATATGAAGAAATTATAGTTGAGTATAGGAAGTAGCTAACCCTTAGATTATTTTAATCTTCTAAACCCTGTGATTAGGTATCTTGTTGCCTAGTATTTTTCAAACACCAACACCTACCATTAAGATATTTTTCTCCTACTCATCTAGTCTTTACAAAAACCACGCTGTGTCAATTGACATCAATGACAAACACAGTCATGAATGAAACATATCAATACTCTCCAATGCTTAGGATGCTCCCCCAAAGTAGTATCATCAACATTCATACTAACAGATACATGGGTAATTGATCTTGACTCAAAAACTACACAGTTAAATCTAGAGAGCAATATCATAATTTGACTTGCTATGGAAATTATCTCCTACTTATCAATTGATGAGCTTAAGGGGATTTCTAATGAATGGTTCATAAGGCACAACACTTGGTGAAGGTTTTTCAAATGAATTTGTAAGCAGAGTGGGTTTAACCATGGAGGAAACTTCATAGTTAAGCATTCTCATGTTGGAGTAGTACTGGGATGGGTGACCTCCCTAGAAGTCCTAGTGCTTCACCTTTATGAGCATCACCTAGATCCGATGAGTGATAAGTGTTCCATTTATTCTCATGAGAGAAATGGATT
Source organism: Cupressus sempervirens (assembly GCA_028749045.1). Classification (NCBI taxonomy): domain Eukaryota; kingdom Viridiplantae; phylum Streptophyta; class Pinopsida; order Cupressales; family Cupressaceae; genus Cupressus; species Cupressus sempervirens. Next base: position 230,091,072 of record CM053784.1, read on the forward strand.
CATGTTGAATAACTATTCATGATACATGGGTCAATGAGTTTGATTCAAAAACTACATAATTAAATCATGATAGCAATATCATAATTTGACTTGCTCTAGAAATTATATCCTACTTATCAATTGATGAGCATAAGGGGATTTCTAATGAATGGTTCATACGGCACAACACTTGGTGAAGGTTTTTCAAATGGGGTTGTAAGAAGAGTGATTTTATCCATGGAGGAAGCTTCATAGTTAAGTGTGCTCATGCTAGAGTAGTGACCTTTTGCGAAGTCCCAATGCTTCATCTCTGTGATCATCACCTAGAACCAATAAGTGCTAAGTGTTCCATTTATTCTCATGAGAGAGATTGATTCATATTTAATGACTACTCATGATACATGGGTCAATGAGCTTGATAGAAAAACTACATAGTTAAATCTTGATAAAAATATAATAATTTAACTTGCTATGGAAATTATCATCTACTTGTCAATTGATGAGCTTAAGGGGATTTCTAATGAATAGTTAATAAGGTACAACAATTTGTGAAGGTTTTTCATATGGAGTTACAAGTAGAGAGGGCTTAACTATGGAGGAACTCTATAGTTAAGCACACTCATAATGATGTACTACTCAGATGGGTGACCTCCTAAGAAGTCCTAGTCCTTCACCTCTATGAGCATCACCTAGATCTAATGAGTGCTAAATTTTCCATTTATTCTCATGAGAGATATTTAGTAATGTTGAATCACTACTCATGATACATGTGTCAATGAGTTTGACTCAAAAACTACACAGTTAAATTTTGATAGCAACATCATAATTTGACTTGCTCTTGAAATTATCTCCTACTTACAAATTGATGAGCTTAATGGGCTTTCTAATTAATGTTTCATAAGGCACAAAACATGGTGAAGTTTTTTCAAATGTGGTTTCAAGTAGAGTGATTTTAACGATGGAGGAAACTTTGTAGTTAAGCATGCTCATGCTAGAGTAGTACTAAGATGGGTGACCTCTTGGGAAGTTGCAATGCTTCACCTCTATGAGCATCACCTAGATCTAATGAGTGATACTTATTTCATTTATTCTTATGAGAGATATGGATTCATGTTGAATGATTACTCATGATACATGGGTCAATGAGTTTGACTCAAAAACTACACAGTTAAATCCTGATAGCAATATCATAATTTCACTTCTTGTTGAAATTATCTCTCACTTATCAATTGATGAGCTTCAGGGGCTTTCTAATGAATGGTTTATAAGGTACAACACTTGGTGAAGGTTTTCAAAATGAGGTTGCAAGAAAAGTGGGTCTAACCATAGATGAAACTTTGTAGTGAGGTGCGCTCATGCTAGAGTAATACTGGGATGGGTGACCTCCTGGGAAGTTCTAGTACTTCACCTCTATGAGAATCACCTAGATCTAATGAGTGATAAGTGTTACATTTATTCTAATTAGAGAGATGGATTCATGTTGAATCACTACTCATGATACATGGGTCAATGAGTCTGACTAAAAAACTACATAGTTTAATTCTTATAGCAATATCATAATTTGACTTGCTATGGAAACTATCTCCTACTTATCAATTGATGAGCTTATGAGGATTTCTAATGGATGTTTCATAAGGAACAACACTTGGTTAATTTTTTTCAAATGGGGTTGCGAGAAGAGTTGATTTAACCATGGAAGAAACTTTTTAGTTAAGTGCACTCACACTAGAGTAGTAGTGGGATGGGTGACCACATGGGAAGTCCCAGTGCTTCACCTTTGTGAGAATCACCTAGGTCCAATGAGTGCTAGGTTTTCTATTTATTCTCATGAGAGATATGGATTCATGTTGAATCACTACTCATGATACATGGGTAAATGCATTTGAAACAATAATTGTTGGAAATATAAGCGAAGTAACTAAGCAGGGAGGGGTGAATCAATTACCAAAAACACATTTCCTAGATCCCTTAGATATTAGTACAAAACATAATTTCTACTAAAACTATTGTCACTTGCTTAAAATTGTCTATATGTTGTAACTTGGAAAGCATTGTAATAAAAACTATTACTTGGCAAATACTTAACATTAAGATCTTAAGATATTAGTGTAATTAACATTAATTAACTTAGTTACATACACATAAAAGAAATAGCATAAACACAAGTGACACCAAGATTTAACGTGGAAACCCAGTTTGAGAAAAACACCAATTGCAACTAGTTATTGCTTTTTCACTATTCTAAAATGAGCCCTATTAGGAGCCAACTCTATTAAAGGTTACAAAACACACTATTAGGTGTGACCTTGGTAGAGGATTTAATCACCTTGTTAGGAGTGGCCTTATTAGAGGTCTTTAGACACTTCAATCTAGAAATGTCACCATGTTAGAGGATAACTCTATTAAGAGATTTGATTCACTAATACAATGGTTTGAGAGTAATAATAATATGACTTGATTTCTTATGCAACTGTATTGGTGATTTTAGATCTCAATTCTGGCTTGAATACTTGATCCCTCCTTATCATATTAATATTTTCCACCCAACAAATATATTCTACTTATCCTTGCAAATCTCTTCCTCTAAGTATCTTCTTATCTTCCACACATTCTTATACATCTTCAATCCTCCACTTGACCTTATACTCATATCATATACATTGTCATGTTAGCTTAAATACAACTTATAACAAAAATTCTTCATCTCTTCAATCGGTAGAACCAACAAACAAATCCATTAAACATAATGTGCCAAAATAAGAAAATCCTTTGTTAGCTGGCCCTTCTCAATAAACACTAAATCTGAAATGGTTTTCCTATGTTAACCATGTGAGCTCAGTTAACACTAAAAATCTGCAAACTTTTCTTTGGATCTTGAGTGAACTCGGTAGACACTATATTCTGAACTTGGTAAGCACTGGAATGCTCAATAGACACAAGAAACTATCTTCATCACTTGAGTGACCTCAATAGACACTGACTGGTAAAGATATGATATTTTTTGTAACATCAAAGACAATATACAATTGATCAATTATTTTTAGTAATCTCCATCTTTGGCATTGATGGCAACACAACATGTCATAATAAATGAAATTTTAGAGAAAAATAAAAGTAACGAAAATATCCTTAGTTTCATTTTGATTCTCATCTATGAGAACTCCCTCTATTACTGTGAACTCCCTTTGACATAAATCTCTCCCTCTAATTTCATTTTCTCTCTCTGTCAGAAAACTTTCCAAGTTTATTCATCATCAAACTCTTTGTCTTTGACATCTTCAAAAATTCAAAAAAAAAAGATTTGATATATCAAACTCTCCTTTTAAAGGGTTTTTGTCATATGACACCAAACATTCCCTCTTTAGAAAACTTCTATGATATGACAAAAAACTCTTGATCTTTGACATCTCATGCAAAAGATAATATTCAGTGAATTTTAGTGTACTTGATGTATAGATTCATATGCAATTTTCCCTTTCATTACTACATCAACTTAAATGATCTTCAACATGCTCTGGTTGATGCATCACTAAACTTTATTTAGTGAGAATAACTCCTAGCTTACCTCTTAGATACAAGAATGCATCCTTTGGTAATGGCTTGGTGATTATGTCTACAATTTGTTCTATATTATTCACATATTCTAATCTCACCTCTTTATCTTGCACCAATTCTCTTAGAAAGTGATATTTTATTGTAGTGTGCTTGGTCTTCATATGGATCAAAGGATTATTTGATATATTAATTACATTGGTGTTATCACAGAAGATAACCAACTAATCCTTGATTTTGACCTTCATACCTACCAACAGTTGCTTGAACCAAACAATATTGGAACTATTAACTGCTACAACAACATATTTTTCCTCTATTGTAGACTAAGAAAAGTAATTTTTCTTTTTACCTGTCCAAGACACTGGTCTCTTACTAAGAAATGCTCCAACACTTGTGCTCTTTCTTTCATCTATACTTCCTTCCTAATTAGCATCAATGAAGGATTTCAAATCAAACTTGCCTCATTTCTTGTACCATAAGCTATAATCTTCAATACCCTTCAGATAACTCATGATTCTCTTTATTGCAATCATATGATTTTCTTTAGGATTAGCTAAAAATCTTGCTACCATACCAATTGGTAATGCAATATCAAGCTTTGTATGCACTATATATTGTAGTTTTCCAATCATTGATCTATATGTTGTCTAATCTACCTTTTTAGAATCATCATTTTTTGAAATCTTATGTCTAGTAGATATAGGTGTTTAAACTTATCTTGAATCCTCCATTCCAAACTTCTTAAGTATCTCCTTGATATAATTAGATTGATTAATGTAGATACCATCTTACTTCTATTGAATCTACAAGCCAACAAAGAATTTTATTTCTCCAAACATTAACATCTCAAATTATTTATTCATTTCTTTTGAAAAATATTTGCACAAATCATCATTTCTAGTAAAAAATGTATTATCCACAAATATTTATCCCAACACATTCTTCTTCCCTAGTCCTTCTTTGATGTATAGGTTGTTTTCATCATTTATCCTTTGAAAAAAAATCTTCATCAAATAATTATGAAGTCTTTCATACCAAGATCTGAGAGCTTGCTTGAGACCATATAATGCTTTGTGTAGTTTACAAACCATATCCCATTTGCTAGGATCTACAAAACCTTCAAGTTTCTCTATGTAGACTTCTTCTAGAATTCTATTCAAGAATGCAGATTTCACATCCATTTGATATTCTTTAAATCCTTTATGTGTAGCATAATCAAGCGAAGTCCTAACACCTTCTAATCTTGTGATAGGAGAAAATTTTTCACCATGATTAGTACCATCCTCTTGAGAATATCCTCTACATACTAATATTGATTTGTTACTTGAAACTTCTCCATCTTCATTCAACTTATTTCTAAATACCCACTTTGTGCCAAATACATTCTTATCCTTGGTTCTAGGAACAACAATCCAAGTCTCATTCCTTTCTATTTTTTCTATCTCCTCATTCATTACTTCAATCCAACTTTCATTATCCAAAGCATCTTTGACAATTCTAGGTTCAAATTTAGTAAGAAAACATGTACCTTTCAATGTGTTCCTTATCATTGTACCATCTAACTTTTCTATAATTATTTGCTTAGGTTCATGGTGCCTTCTGACATATCTTGCAAGTATAGGTACTTTGGATTTAGAGCTTGTTTCACTTGTCTGACCATGATGTTTTGCATCATGCTTGGGTCCCACTATCTATGACTTAGGTCCTTCAGAATCAAACTCAGGTTGCATTAGCTATAACTCGGTAGTTTATGACTGTAACTTGGGTTTCATTGGTTGTAACTAGATAGCTTCTGACTACAACTTGGGTCCTCTAGAGTGTGTCTTGGGTTGCATTGGTTGCAACTCAGGTACTTTTGGAGATTTTGGGGACTCAGGAGGTGAAGTTTTCTGACTTCCAATTGGATTAGGCAATGTATTAGGTTTATAATACACAAAAATTTGGTAGTCTTCAAGTTCTTTGTTGGTCTCTTATTCATTCTTTTCTGCAAACTCATCAATTCTCACATGTGCACTTTCTATGATCTTATGAGTAGTTAGATTCAAACATTTGTATGCTTTACTTCTGCTAGAGTATCCTAGGAGTATGCCTTCATCACTCTTGAAATCAATTTATCCTTTCCTAGTCTCCTTCAAAATAACTTGCATTGGGTTTGTATCTACCATAGTTCTTAAGAATTCTGATTTGAGTATTTCCTTAGTCATACTCTATTTAAGGTATGAACTATTGAACTGATTTCTTCCTTCCAATATTTGATTACAATATTCTTCTCTATCATCAAGGTTCTTACATAATCCATGATTGATCTATTCCTTCTTTCTGCTATCCCATTTTGCCGAGGTGTACTAGGGGCTGAGATACTTGTCTTTTGATTGCTCTTTGAATGTAAAATTTATTGAATTCATTAGAAATTAATTCTCCTCCTCTATCTGACCTTTATCGTTTTAGCTTCTTTCCTATTTCTTTTTCAACTCTATCCTAATACCACTTGAATTTTTGAAAAGATTTAGACTTATCTTTTAGATACATTAATATCACCATCCTAGAATAATAATCAATAAATAAAATAAAATACTTATCTCCACTATATCTCTCTATTCCATTAGATCTACAAAGGTTGGTATGAACCAACTCCAAGACTTCTTTAGAATGATAGTTCTTTCTTTTGAAACTTGTCTTTCCCATCTTACCAATTTGACAATTTTTACATTGGTCCATATCAGGTTTCCTCAAACTAGGAATACCTCTCACTATTGTGTTTTTTCTTATCTTGATTAGGTTATCAAAGTTCACATGACATAGTATTTTATGCCATAACCAACTTTCTTCTACTTGACCAATGAAACATGAACTTTCACTTAGATCTAGGTAGAATAAGTTGCCTTTTATTTGATTACGAGACCCAAATAGATTTCCTTTACCATCTAGAAGCTTGGCCTTCCCATTCATGAATTCTACCTTAAATCCAATTTTATTAAACTATGCCACAATTAGTAGATTATGCTTCACTCCTCCAATCCAATAAGAATTATCACATCTAAGTTCATTGGTTAGAGAAATACAACATTTTTCTTTTATGCAATAGGGTTCATTATTTCCAAATCTAACACTCCCACCATCATAGTGTTCCATGTGTTCAAATTTTTTTTTGTCACCAATCATATGATCAGAACATCCACTACCAATAATCCATGTATCATTTTTGCTAACATCATAAAAAAATTCCATCTTATCGTCTTCCTTATTTGATTCATCTTTTATAGAAATATAAACTATTTCATCATCATTACTACTGTCAGAATCTTTAGCCATAAAAAAAGACTTCTTACCTTTGTCCTTGTAATCCTTGTAGCTTTTGAAACCTTCTTTCCTTTATACCTTTTTTTCTTCTTTTCTTCTTTTTCTTCTCTATTTGGATACCTTGCAGCAATGTGACCAACTTCTTCACAAGAAAAATAGATTAGAGAAATTTTACCTTTGTAATTTTCTTTTCCTTTGGGATATCTTCTTGCAAGTAGGGCTTTAATGACTCAAGATCACTATTAGAACTATCTTATTCTTCATTTTTATATTTCTTGCCTTTAGAATTTGTATCTTTCTTCTTGAGTGACAACTTGGCTTCAAATGTAGATTCAAAATTGCTAGAACTAGGAACATAATTATCATAGTTATCTAGCTCAAATATTGTAAAGCTTCCCACTAGAGCATCCAAATTTATCTTATTATTGGGATCACATCTCATCTCTTGAATAGTTGACACTCTAATTGCATAGATAGGAAGAAGGGTTTTGAGTACCTTTCTAACAACAGTCACATCATCAATTTTCCCTCTAGAGGCTTTGATTGCACTTACACTTGCTTTTATTCTCTCAACATATTTTGCAATGTTTTCATCCTCTCTCATCTTCATCTAATCAAACTAACCTCTTAAGATTTTTTCCAAGGCTCTCTTCACATTTTCATCACCTCCATAGATATCTTTCAGCTTGGTCTACATTTCATGAGCAGTAGCATAGTCGTTGACCTCATCAAATTCAACATAATTAAGAGTAGATACAATGTCAACCATCATAATGTTATGTTTCTTCTTTCTAGAAATCTCCTCCACAGTAAAAGTTCTAATAGGAGCTTTATACTGGGTGTTCAAATATTTCAAACCTAAACCACTAATGGTTTCCAGATGTAGATTCATAAGCTCCTTCCATGCCTCAAATTTATCTCTATTCAACTTGAGAATCTCTCTTCTATAAGACATCATAATCTATAGCTTAGGTCCTTGAAACCTTCTCCACAAGCACCAAAAGCTCTGATACCAATTTTTGCAAATATAAAAGGAGTAACTAAGAGGGGAGGGGGGAGTCCGTCACCAAAAAATATTTCCTAGATACCTTAGATGTTAGTACAGAACATAAACTCTATTGAAACTATTGTCACTCAGTTAACACACAAGCACTAGGTTAACACTGTCAATATGGTGTAACTCAAAAAGCACTGTAATAACAACTATTACTTGGAAAATACTTAAAATGAAAATCTTAAGATATTATATGTGATTAACCTTAATTAACTTAGTTGCACACATATAAAATAAATAGCATGAACACAAGTGGCACCAAGATTTAATGTGGAAACCCAATTTGGGAAAACCACCAATTGCACCTAGTTACTACTTTTTCACTTTTCTAAAGCAATCCATGTTAGGAGACAACCTTGATAAAGGTTACAAAACACACTGTTAGGTATGACCCTATTAGAGGATTTAATCACCCTATTAGGAGTGGCCTTGTTAGAGGTCTTTAGACACTTCAATCTACAAATGTTGTCTTGTTAGAATATTTACAAATAACTATTAGGAAAACTTTGTTAAGAGATTTGATTCACTTCTACAATGGTTAGAAAGTAAAATTGATATGACTTGATTGATAATACAACTAAATTGCTGATTTCAAATCTCAATTCTAGCTTAGTGCTTGATCCTTCCTAATTAGATTAATCTTTGTCACCGTACAAGGATATTATGTTTATCCTTCCAATTCTCTTCCTCTAAGAATCTTCTTATCTTCCACACATTATTACGTATCTTCAATCCTCAACTTGACCTTATACATATATCATAAACATTGTCAACTTAGCTTGAATACAACTTAGAATAATAAGTCTTCATCTCTTCAATCAGCTAGAACCAACAAACAAATCCATTAAACAAAATATGGAAAAATAAGAAAATTCTTTGTTAGCTAACCCTTCTCGATTCAAACTAACTCTAAAATGATTTTCTTGTGTTAACCAGGTGAACTAAGTTAACACTACAACATTGTAAAATTAATTTGGTAACCAAGAGAGCTTAGTTAACACTGGTTCCATGCCAACTTTCCTTTGTTAGCCAAGAGAGCTCAGTTAACACTGAACTTTTCTTTGGAGTCCAAGTGAACTCGGTAGACACTATCTTCTAAACTTGGTAAGCACTAGAATGCTCAACAAGCAGAGGAAAATGTCTTCATCACCCGAGTGAGCTCAAGATGTACTAACTGGTAAAGATATGACATTTTGTGTAACATCAAAGGCAATATACAATTGATTAATTGTTTTCAAAAAAAACTACACAATTAAATCCTGATAGCAATATCATAATTTGACTACTTGTGAAATTATCTCCTACTTATCAAGTTTTGATAGGTTAACCAATTTCTCAAAGTTGGGTTTTCACTATTTATCTCATTGTCACACTTTTAAAAAAATCTGAGTGGCCCTATTTGAAGGTTAATAACTTTAGCCCATTTAATACAAAGATAAAATTTGTTTCACCATTCCATTGTAGGGTTCAAAGACATTAGATGTGATTTTTATCCCATGAAGAACCCATTTGACTAGCTATTGCAGGAGCACCTAACCCTCCATTCTCCATAGCATCTATCATTTTAATCTACATGAGCTCTACTCAAGGTAATTTATGCCAAAGATACCAATATAATAGGTAGTGATATTTTCCTAATAAATTGATCCTATTTGTGAGACCTAGTCGCCATTTGGTGCTTTATAAACCATGGGTTTTGACTATAGTCAAAGGGCACATTCTATACCTAGAATAGGTTAGGAGTGTCTAAAAGTTGTGCTTATATGTTTTAGGTCCCTAGGGAACAAGTAAAAAGTCCTAGATGGGTTAGATTGCACAATTTGCAAAAATTGCCAAAAGTTGCATAATGCATGAAAAGTTGCTTGACAACATTTGTAAAAAGCTGTCCACTTTTGCTAAAACACTCCCCAATGGTCACAACCTTTGAATATAGGTTGGATTGGTTGGAGGAATTCTTCAAGTATCCCTTTTAGGTGGGTGGAAGATATAGAATGTAATTTTTCCATTTGAATCAATAAAAGATCCCATTTTTCCTTGTAAAATGTTGCATTTTCATGGTGTATAGATTGGTACAAATTGGCACATGTGAATAACCAATTTTTTTGGAATCCTAAAAATCATAGTTTAAGAATAAAATTATTTTTATGGTTTTAAGTTCTCTATAGAAAAATTTATATCAAGATCTTCCTCAGGTGCACCAAAACCCTTCATTTGGTGGATAGTTTTAGAAATAATGGCCTAACTTACATTCCCACCATGGAAACCCCATGCCACTTGATGAAATGAAATTTAGGGAGATTTATCATAAGATCCATGAAGTATGGGAGATGGAAAACAAGGCTTTTAATTTTTCTACCTAGCCAAACATCTCTATGTGTTTGTTGCAAGACGTCAAACCTATATTGAAGTGCTATGAGCACTTCAGGGGTGGAGGAAAAAAACTCTAAGGGTTGATAATGATACATTGTAGATACCTACATGTTTTCTATTTGTTGGGTTAACCTATTCAAACATATATTCAATACTTCCTTCACAAATCCAAGCAACTTGGCCTAATAAGAGAAATTGTTGCATTTTAGGTAAGGGGGTCATTTGAGAAGACTAGAGTCTAAAAGTTTGAAATCTTACACTTCTTCCAAAAGGGTATCCTTATCTAAAGTTTTTTTTTCTAGATCCTTTGTAATAATTTCAAATTAAAACCTAGTTACCTCTATGATAAGGCTAAATGGGGCTCCTAGACCTAAAAGGCAATTTGGCTATCTATGATCCTTGGGAACAAGATAGATAGATCAAACCCAATAGTTTGAGTTGGATAAGAATTTTTTAACCTTTCAACTCCCCTATAAACTCATAGGTTCCCATTCAAGACATGAACCTAGTATTTGGAGACTTTATGCTTAAGATCCAGTTGTGCTCTTTTGGGTGCCTAGGCTATGTTTTTGTGTAACTTTGTTTCAAAGGTATAGAGCCCTATCTTGAATCCATTTTGGGGTGTTCAAAGTAATCCAAGGCCACACAACAACACTATTCCTTATTTAAGGTATAGCTCTACCTAAAGTGGTATGAAAGACTCCTAGGATCCCTTAGGGTGGGAAATTTGATAACACCATGGAAGGAGAAGATGAAGGAGGGTTATCTTCAAGGATGACCAATACAAAGATTGTGAAATACTTAAAAGTCCAAAAACTAGGGAAATATGAACAAAGAGACAAAGAGATGTAGTTGATGAGACAAGATATGGATAAGCTTAAGGAAGAGCTTCATAATAGAAGTAGTGAAAACTTTGAAGAAGTCAGACAAGGGAGTGATGAAGAACCACTTGAACATGAGGAAGAAAAATGTTCTACTAACCAGAGGCTTCTTTTGAGAACTCTGAAATCTATGGAAAGGAGAACCAAGGATGCTAATATTGACTTTCCCACATATAATGGGAAGATGGACCCTAAGGCTACAATGGATTGGGTAGATGCCCTGACCATTTTCTTTGATTGTGAAGAAATCCTTGAGAACCAAAGGGTAATGACTTCCAAGTCTAGACTCAAGGGTTCTTCACTCAGATGGTGCAACTTCAGTCAAGATGATAGGGTGAAGAATGAAAAAAATCCAGTCACCACATGGAAGAAGATGGTAGCTCTACTTAGAGAGACCTATGTCCCTAAAGATTATGAATTTCAACTTCATAAGAAGAGAATGAGTTTGAGGTAGAAGGAGATGAACATCCCTACCTACACTGAGGAATTTTAGAAGTTGGTGATGAAATCCAATTTGCTAGGTATAAGAAAGGAATAAGGCTTTCCATCTAAGATTAATCAATTTTGACAAGCCCTACCACTATAAACTAGTGCTATTAATTGGCACTCAAGGTTGAAGAAAATTTTAAGAGGAGAAATGAACAAAGTGGTAGAAATAAGGGAAAGAATGATAGAGGAAAAGGAAAATTTGGGGCCAAAGGAACACAAGGCAACAGACCTCAAGGAGATTCTAATAAGGATAATACCAAAGGTCTGAAAAATTCAAGAGGTGGATATAGAGGAAGGAGAGGAAATGATAAAGGCGGGAATGGTAGAAGAAACAATAGGTAGATCAAGTGCTACGATTGTAACCAGATGGACCACTATACAAAAAAATGTCTTGAGAAGCATAACAACCAAGGAGAAAGAAGAACTAACCTTTCTCAAGAAGATGATGATGATAAAAGTTTTAGAGATTATACTAATGAAGAAAGGGATACTCTCATAATGAAGAGGAGATTGATCCAAGCACCTATACCAGTGGAACCTCCACAAAGGAAAACTCTCTTCAGGGCCAACTGCAAAAAACATGGAAAGCTATGTAAAGTAGTTGTTGACTTTGGTTCTATTGAAAATCTTGTCTCTAAAGAAATGGTAGATAAGTTGAATCTAGAAAGAATACTCTATTGGCTATATATTCAATCTATCAAAATTTTTACAAAACATTATGAAAATTAGGAAGTTTTGAGCTTAGAATTGCTTAGGGTTGCTTAGGGCTTCAAGTAAAATTGCTATTAATATTCAAACCCTAGGGCTTTTACCTTGTTTTTTTTTTGACAGGTTTTAGGGTTTTAACCTTTTGAGAGGGATAAATAAAAGCCTTACATATATTTTCATGTCCCTAAGTTTATTGGCCCTATACCCCTTTCATATTGTCTTTCCTAAGTCGCAATTATGTGAAACACTCCTAGGCATAGCTTCGCTACTCTTCCACTGCTAATAGTTTGTGATGGTGCCATGATGCAAGATGGTTTCATTTCATGTTATTGTAGTTTTGTAGAAGTTATGGATGATTTTACAGTCTAAGGTTTGAATACACAATTCAATGGATCACATGATCGCGGTTATTTCCTAGCAGTTACACTTTGTGGTGCAACTGAGTAGTCGAAAGTTATGATGGTTGTCACAGCTTTGCAAGGAAATTCATGTGACTACATCTTATGTCATGACTAGGCAACATGGTTAACCTAATGGTCTAATGCATAAATGTTCACAGTATTAGAGGAGTTCAATGGTTACCTAAGGTTAATGTTGCAACATGGCAATGGCTTGGTTCATGACTTCGTAGGGTTCACATTGAGTTAAGGATTTTAAGTTGTGATGACACAATCAAGGTTAAAGTGTCTCTTTAGTCATAGGATTGCACTGGGTTATTATTGACCTTGTATTTGAAAGGAAATAGTTCAAAATGATCTAGTTCATATGGTTGTTGGGGTGAAGAGCTAATCTTGGGTTAAGGTTTCGAAGGTGTGACTAGCTGTCACATGGATAATATGATGATGTGGCACTATAGTGTTAGAATGATGTGGTGTACAACAAGATCCTAATTGGTTGTAAGTTTAGAAAAGGGTCATAGGTTTATAGTTTTTACCTAGGTCGTAGATCTGATAAAGGATTAATAGATGCTCCTATGTCAGTATGTAAAATTGTTCAATCTTTATCCATAACAACATAATGATAGCTTCATATGTGGTAGGTGGGGCCATTTTCATACAAATTTTTTGTTCACATGGTCATACAATTTGGTTAAGTATTTATTTCTTTGACCTTTACTTGGCAAGAATGGTTAATGTACTTTATCACATGGTTGCACAACTAGTGAATAGCAATGAAGGATGGACCGTAAAGTGGTGGAAAGAAGTAAAATGTTGTAGTCAGTTGGGTTTGACCCTTAGGGTGGTGGATGAATATTAATATAAAATGTAGACACAAAAAATGGTGCAAGGTTGGCACCGTATAGATAAATGGGTTGGTGTCTTGAGTAGGATATTCATGATCAGGATCAGATTTCTAGTTGAGTAAAGCTATGATGAAGATCAAATAAAATTAGAACCTTTAAAATGACTAATAGGAGAAGTAAATATTTTGAAGGCAGTTGTAGATATTAAAGCTATGTTGGTGAAAGTAGTTGAAGAATGTAATGATTCAAGGTAGTAGAGGACAAATCAATTAATAATGAGGATTCTTGCAATAAGTGCCTGATGTGAGCTTTCCAACTACTTCCAAGATTTTTGTCTAAATCCAGAGAATGTTTATAATATAATAGTGCAAAACTATCTCTATAGTTTTTCTAGTCAGTTTTTTGACATGTTTCCTCCTCTCATCTATAGCTTTTTGCAATCCTTCTCTATATAAGGGTTTCTAAGATGAGGAGGAGAGGGTTCTAATTTTACCACCATAATAAATGCAGGTTAGTTTTGATTTTCATTTTTGCAACTATGATACTGCAAGGATGGTTCCAACTCTATCTTGTTATTGTGATACCATCCCGTTTAAGTATTTCTCTATTATGAATAGTAGTATTGTAGTTTCCTTGAAGTAAATAGTTTATATAATCGTATGTTGTGTCTTATCTAAGTTTTGTATACACTTGATGTATTAGTTTCAATGAAATGAATATAGAAAATTGATAATTTTTTAGTTTCATTCTAATTCTTGTCTCCTATCTCTGAAATTTTTAATGTTCTATGGTTTAGGAACAAAGAATTTAAACCCTTTTGCATCCCCTTAAGGTTGTATGTCTTGTATGTTTTGCTATTGGAACAAAGAGCCAATTAAATTCTTGATATATTTGACATGGTTGCTGGCTATTTGAGAAGGCTATTTCATAAGTATGAGGTCTTTATGAGCACTGATGTTTATTTGCAATGTACATAAATAGATCAAATATCTAAGTATATGAGTGTATTTGGGTATCCAAGTGTATGTTATCACTTAGTTATTGCTCAATGGATAAGGGACTGATCAACTTGGGGAATGCATGTTTGTGTTGTTGATACCTTAGTCTTGCTGATATTCAACATCATAAATCAAATCCTTTCCCTTCCATGTCGAAAGAGTTGAAAAGAATTTTCCCTTACTTAGTTTATCAAATTCATGAGTTATGTCAATAGTTACTTCATGTCCATAAATATTTGCATAAACATAGAAGATTCATGGGTTTTATCTATTATATAGATTCAATTATATGTCTTTATACTAGTACCATATAAAGAATTTGAGGTCCACCCACCTAGTTCTTGTAAAGCCTGAAGAGAAGGAGAGTAAATAGCCTTATAGTTGGCCCTAGTATCTGAATGCATGCATTGAACATAGGAATTATTTTCCCCTAGGTGTTTGTGTTCTTATCACTGGATTGTTAAAAAAAAAATTAATTCAAGAGCCAACAAGATGGTGACTCTACTAGGTAGTAATGAATCTAAAGGTGATTAGATATAGTTAGAAGAAAGGCATGTGGAAAGTTCATTATCAGCAACAAGGTCATGCTAAAATTTTGCACCTCCCAATAATGTTTTATCCAAGACAAAAGAAGCTTTGAAGGTCGAATGAAGATTGCAATATTACTAGTGATTCATCATCAATTAGTTCAATCAAGAAGTGTTTTCAAAGTGTTGTAGTGTTTAGAGTCAAGAATGAACAATAGAATTTGTTCTCTATTTTAGGTTTGTAATTCTACAAGAGTGGTTTGATGATTTGCATTTTTCTTGCAATCAAAAGTCTAGTTCAGATTTTCTCAAGTGATAAATTGTGTTTTATTCTCACATTTGTGAGTGGGAACTCTATATCTTTATACCAATGTATCCTAGTTGATTTCATGTATCTTAGAAAGAAGTGATTGATTCTTGATTTATAATTTTTGATGCTTCTTTTTTTGTTGAAATCTAAATGTTTTTTATTAAGTAAAACAGGTTTTACAAGGATCCTGAAAGCCAAAAGTTTTATAGCATGGTGAAATCTAAATGTTAGATGGTGAATCACAACTATGATTCATGTGTCCTCTTCAAGGAGGTGGAAGATCTATAAGGTTTTGATAAATAATGTGAAAGAGTTTCATGTTTAGTCCCATGCCAAAATAAGTAGAGGAAAGTTTCATGCATCAACACTCAAGGTATTTTACTTTTCGTGAGTTTCATTTTCATGGAATGCCGAATGTTACAAATCAGTGCCTTATTTTAGTGATTTTTAGTACTAAGAAAAGAGGTGAAAATTTTATTTTAAAATAGATTCAAATATAGGATCTAAGCTTGGTCTACCAAGTTCTAAAATTTTGGAAACCATGGTTAACAACATTGCTATGTTGAACAAGAAAATCCACAATAAGATTGTCAGATTCATAAGAATTGCAATAAGAAGTACTCATGGTCTAAATGTTGAACAGTGTTATCTAAAGTTTAAATTAGTAATAAACATGATGCCTTTTCATTCTAGATTTGAGGAATATTCCCTACCTAGTGTTTTCCTAGATATTCTTGTGCCTAATTTAGTTAACTAGTAAGCACCTATAAGATTACAAGAGCTTTTGCAAGCTGAAATTTTCATTAAGAAGATGGAAATTGATAATAATATTTTTCATGTTATGTCTTCTAATGATGATAGTACATGTTTTGAAATTCAAGGTATTAATGAATATAATGAATCCATAAATAGTGATAATCTATCTTCTAAGTGTGAAGGGATGGATTCAACTTTCAGTGAATCAGATGATTGCAATCAGCATGAGGAAGATGGATATGAAACTGAGAATGAGTCTTGTAACAGTGAGTATGAATGTGAAGAAGCATATAAAAATAGTATAGGTAATTCTTACTATGATGAAAATGACTATAGTGATGATTTTTATTTTTTAGATTGTCATACTGATGGTTCTGCTATTGTAAGTTCTTCATATCATCTAGATAATAATCACAACAAAAGGAGAAAAATTGTGAGGCATTCTTCTTGAGCCCTCAAGAAATTTTAGATTTGTTGGCTCATGATTTTGAAAAGTATGTAAGTACTCCCAAGGATGCTCATATTTTTCCTTATGATATTTATTCATTTAGTCAAGTCACTTACCCTGTTTGATGTGGAAAAAGATATAGAATCTAAACTATCTTTGTGAAGCCTTGGAGGTGTACATGACAATACCTCAAATTTCTTTACACATAATGACTTGTTAGATTCAGGGGATGTGATTGAAGGGAAATCTTACACTGATTTAGTTTCTTCTCATGTTGGTGTTTCTGTAATAAGCTTTGATGCTTTGGATAATGAAGAGGAAAATAGTGAGTGTATAATTTCTTAATCTAACTATGGATTTCTTTTATATGCTGATAAATCTTGTAATGATAAATTCAAGTTTCCTTCTAATAGTTTTGTAGATGAAGACTATAATTTTGATCAGCATATTTTGTGTCAACATTTCCAAGAAAAATTTTCAAACTTGGTGACTAACTAGTTTTTTCAGTGTGAAGGAGTCTCAGTGAATGACAAATCTGATTTAATAAGTAGCATGTCTATAAGTACATCGGATTCAGATTTCATATACTCTTCACATCTAGGTACACAAGGTGAGTTGCAATTTTTTGAGATGTGTAACTTTGTAAAAAAATTAGAATGTGATCACTTTGTGTTCCCCATTGATAGCATGCATGAGTTATTGATCTTAGATGGGTTTTGACTAATGAGTTTCTATACACTTAAGCCATCTACTTAGTTCATACCAAAAAAGTAACATATTTTGAGCATAACATATAATACAGTGCATGTCGAGTAAACAATAAGTGCTAAGCCACTCAAGTGTTGAGTCACTTAGATGCCAAGAAGATAGTGTGTACTGAGTGATTCAAATGTTGACCAAGTAGTGCATGTCAAGTGACAACATTGAAGTTACAGTTAGTGTCAAGCATCAAGGACTTTAGATGCCTAGTAATATAGTTTTGACATAGTGTTTTGTATTGGCACAAACTACTATGTAAACCATTTTTGAGCTGACTTAAGTATTGTTTTATGATCCTTGTTGATAAGAACAAATATTAATTATGAATCACTACGATTGATTCATACCTAACCCTAAATCACCTAGGTCTTCTTAAGGAAGATAAACCCTAAAATTTAAAAGGGATACAAAAAGAAACGCTAAGAGGAATTGAAGAGATTTTACATGTGCAAATAGAGAATTCACGGTGATTAAGGTGTTATGAATCAAATTACATTGCAAAATTAGTTAGAAGGAGAATAAAGGAAAGAAAATAGAGGACATCAGAGGTACATCTGATTAGAAAGGATCAAGTACACATCAGTATAGAGGTGATCTAACATCAAGCAACAAACTACTAACTAAAGGATCATTGCTAAGATATTTTAATAGGTGAATCAGTTAAATCTCTTAATAGAGTAGTCCTAATAGGTTCTTGTAAATCCTTTAAAAGGGTGCTTAATTCAAGGTAAGTTAAAGTCCTCTTATTAGGAACACCTTTAGTAGGGTGTTTTAAATCCTTTAATAGGGTAAGATCTAACAATATTGTAAGCCTTTTACAGGGTAGAACTTTCATAGGGTAGATCATGTTTCATAGTCAAACATTGTAACCTTCATTGGATACACTTTATTACTGCAGTAGTGAAGATTTGTGCATGTCATTCCCACCTAGTTTTACCTTCTCCTTGGAGAATTTCTTGGAAACTATTGTCACTTAGGTTTGCACCCTTGTCTAAAGCCTATGCATGAGGAAAACCTAGTGAAACATGGAAACAACCTCCAAGTTGTGGGACTCAAACTGTGAGGTTGAGTCTCCGGAGAAGGCCGGCTTCCTCTTTCTATCAGGATGCACCTAACTACTCTTGGAGAGGAAAAGGGAGAAGGAGAGCATGAAAGAAAATCTACCTAATCTAATCTAAAGAGGTGATGCACCAAAATAGAGTGTTCAGACCAAACTCTTCCCATATATGCACTATTGAACCAGAATGAAACTAAGGATATACACATCTAGACTTTCTTTAATCTAATAATCACATGCAGATTAGAAGACCAAGATGAATGACACAAGGAAAGAGATATTCACTTATATTATCATTCATAGGCCAAGGGGATACAGTCATGTAGATCATAGATCTCTACAACACACTAGTAAGAGGCAAAGAAGTTCTTGCACTTTCATACCAATGGCTAAAGGAGATAAGATAGAAAATCATGTAGTTTAGAGGCATAGGGGAATTTACACTAAGAATTTGCAGAGTAGTAATAGAGAAACATAGCAGGTCTGACCCTTCAAAAAAAATTAGAAGTTGCCTTTATAGCTCAGGCATAACTGAGATGTCCTCCAACTATATTATAGAGTTTAGAGGCATAGGGGAATTTACACTAAGAATTTGCAGAGTAGTAACAGAGAAACAAAGAAGGTTTGACCCTTCAAAAAAAATTAGAAGTTTCCTTTATAGCTCAGGCATAACTGAGATGTCCTCCAACTATATTATAGCTCAAGCACCAAAATAGAGTGTTCAGACCAAACTCTGCCCATATATGCACTATTGAACTAGAATGAAACTAAGGATATACACATCTAGACTTGCTTTAATCTAATAATCACATGCAGATCAGAAGACCAAGATGAATGACACAAGGAAAGAGATATTCACTTATATTATCATTCATAGGCCAAGGGGATACAGTCATGCAGATCATAGATCTCTACAAAACACCAGTAAGAGGCAAAGAAGTTCTTGCACTTTCATACCAATGGCTAAAGGAGATAAGATAGAAAATCATGTAGTTCAGAAGCATAGGGGAATTTACACTAAGAATTTGCAGAGTAGTAACAGAGAAATAGAGAAGGTCTGACCCTTCAAAAAAAATTAGAAGTTGCCTTTATAGCTCAGGCATAACTAAGATGTCCTCCAACTGTAATTACTTCGCAACAACCTGCCATTAAGTCTTGTAGAGAAAAATCATGGAGAAAATCTGATCTAGACAAGGATCTAGATGTAATGATACCTGATCTTTTGTGACAAAAAATTCCTTGAGAGGATGGAAATGGCACCATAACTATGCTCTAACCAGGTAGATGGATCAACTAGGGGTGGTGGAGTGCTTTTCCTTGTCTTGCATTCATTCTGGGTAGGTTAGGATTGATCATAAGATCAAATGCATCTAAAACCTCAGTATTCCCTTATTTTTGGCTAGTGAATCAGCAAGTTAATGAGTCAAACTAAATTTGCAAGTAGGACAAGCCACGTGGGCCAATAATTTCTCTCCTTCCTGCCACCTCGCAAGGTCTTCTTGAGTTGACCACCTCATTCATTACGAACCACGCCAATTCTCAATCTCTAACTGTGACAGTCACATTAACTATCAGCATCTCTAACCATTACTACCTTTACCGAGCCCACTAAGACACGTGTTGCTGAGGTGCTATGTCACTATGTGTATCATCTAGGTACTTTCCCATAGTGAGATAGTTCCCACTGTAGATCTGGATTGATCTGACGATTGTGAAGACTCACTGTATTACTATGCTATCCCCTTGAAGGCCTGGGCCCACGAACCACTTGGGAACCACCTGGCACAACCTGGTGTCTGACTTAGTGAGATCTGGCCCAATGATCCACATGTCCCTGAGGTGCTATGTCACTATGCATATGCTCCTCACAGCTTCCCATAGCAAGATAGCACCTACCTTCAATTTCTTTAGATCTACGGTGATCAAGAAAACTGTACAATTGCACACTGAGTTGGCTAAACAGACCAATGAAAAATTGCCACTGTGCTATGACCC
Organism: Cupressus sempervirens; assembly: GCA_028749045.1. Classification (NCBI taxonomy): domain Eukaryota; kingdom Viridiplantae; phylum Streptophyta; class Pinopsida; order Cupressales; family Cupressaceae; genus Cupressus; species Cupressus sempervirens. Next base: position 230,111,501 of record CM053784.1, read on the forward strand.
ACCTAACAACTACCACTAAGGATGAGTTATAATACTACTTTGGAGAAGGGTGGGCCCATTACATCATCTGTGCCACGCATCACCGAGGTGCTATGTTGCCATCAGTAACATCCTTGCAACTTCCCATAGTGAGATAGTGCCAACCGTTGATGCAAATTGATCCAAGGGTGAGGAAATCTCCATTAATTTTTTTGAAAGGGGAGTGGGTCTAGGTAACCACTAACATCAATGAACTGCCTAACTGGCGATGAATTAAAACCCCGTTCCAAGCACAGTCATCCTTCCACATCGCCTGAGGTCCCATCGTGTGTGCCAAATTTTATCACTAATATCTAACGGGGCATACCTGGGACCCACCTTCCACTGATGTTGCCATAGTACAATTTCTGTCTGGGCGCTATGTCACTATCAGTGAGGAACACAGATTTTTTGATAGTGCCATAGCACCCACCATGTATCTAGCAAAATTCGGCACTGGAGAAACAATCAAGAAAAAGGAGGAGCCACCTGACAACATGGAGAAAGGGAACTATGTCACTATGGAAAAATAGTGTGCGACTTTTAATAGCGACATAGTGCCAACCATTGATCAATCTTGATTTGACGATGGGAACTTGCAAGTCTGCCAAGTGATATTAAAATGCATAGGGAAGAAATATCATAAGGTTTGATTATTTAATGTTTTTTGATATTCCTCGGTACATTAAAATAACATTAAATAGGGAAGTGACCGTTGGGTAGGCAGTATTTTTAAAATTCAAATATTTCGTGAGGGGGGTACAATATGTAACATTTCTGGTGACTCATAGGGGATGCAAGCCAGCTATGCATAGACCAGTGACCTGAAGCATCCATTGGGCTACAAAGTCAAAAAGATGTGGATCCTATGTACGCTATGAAACCCTAACCCTACCTCTGAGAGGAAAACCCTAAAACCCCTATCTCTACAACTAGAACGAAAGACCAAAACCTTCTCTTCTGTGACCTTCAAAATTTTAAAACTTTCAGTCTCACGGAGATAATCCTATGCTCGTGCACTTCTTGGAAAGCAGGGAACAAACTAGAAACAAAACTAAGCTAACAATGTACATGGAATCTCAAACCCTCAAAAACATGGCTTGAGATAGATTATGTTGACTGGGATGGGAAAAATTTCACCACCAGGCCTACTTAGCTGGAAAGCATTAGCCAACTTGCAACTGACAATCAGATAGGGACCACTCACAATGCATCAAACTTTGAGTGTCTTCCTAGTTTTTCCCTATCTGCATCCCATTTTAGAACCAAACTCTCCCTCTTGAAAGATTCTGACCCTAGCCTTCTTGTCAACACTCTTTTTTACCTACTGTTGGTGTGTCTCTAGGGTCTACATGGCTTTATTTCTCTTTTCTTCCAACTCCATTAGTTTTGCCATTCTTACTATCATGGCATCATCTTCAATCAACTCTAGTTGATGAGCTAGCTCTAGGGATGGGAAATCCAATGAAATTGGAAGCCTTGCTTCTCTGCCATAAACTAACACAAATGGTGAATTCCCTATTGACCTTTTAGGCATTATTCTGTCAGCCCATACTACAGTCTTCAATTTTTTATGCCAACACCTCTGGTTATCTTATATTGTCCTTTTCATGATCCTGATCAAGTTCTTGTTGGAGGACTTAGCCAAACCATTACCCTGAGGATAGTAATTTGAGGATGTGCTCAAGTAAATGTTGTGGTCAATTTCCCATGCACAAATTCAAGCTCCAACAAAAGAATTTGCATTATCTGAAATAATGGTTGAAGCGGCAAAAAACCTAGTCACAATTCCATCTATGGCATCCTTCAATGCAACTACCTCTGTCCATCTAGTGAAGTAATTTGTAGCAGCTAGAATCCACTTGTGACTAGAATTGGAAGAAGGATTAATAGGGCCTATGAAATCTAATCCCCACTGAGAAAAAGGTTGATCCAGTTGGATAGGATGAAGGGGAAGAGCTGCAAGTATTTATTTTCTAGAGAAGAAAGCACATTTTTCACACTTCCTTACATACCTATGACAATCATGGAACAAGGATGGCCAATAATAACCAGCCCTCATGATCTTCATTACAGTTGTTCTAGCTAATAAATGACCACCGTCAGGACCATCATGAAGCTCTTTGATCATTCTTTCAGCCTACTCTATATCAAGGCATCTTAATAGGGCTCCATTAAAATATTTTCTATAGAGGACACCGTCAACTATGACATAAGGAATTGAATGTAATCTATAATCTCTCCTTTTAGTTCTATCTAATCCTTGAGGGTATCCATTGCCTAATAAGAAATTCATCATATCATCCATCCAACTCCTTGGGTCGCTATTTCTTACCTCTTGTTGCTCTATCAGTATCATAGCAACTTCCTCATCAGGTTCTTGAGATGATAACATTTGTTTATACAACCCCCTCCCTCTTACCAACTTGGTAATCTGAATGTCAATATCATATTCCATCACTTTAGTAATCCAGCCAGCCCTTTTCTCATTAATATCTTTGTTTAAAAGGAAATCTTTCACACTGGCATGGGGTACTAACAAATGAATCTTATTATGAGACAAGAGGTGTCTAAATTTCTTTAAAGCTCTAATGACTACAAGGGCTTGCTTCTCTACATAGTTGTATTTATCTTCATATTCTTTAAGCCCTTCACGAAAGAAAGCTATGGGTTTCTCGTCACCTTTATCATTTCTTTGAGTCAGGACAGCAGAAATGGTTGACTCACCACCTAGGGTATAAAGGATGAAATCTTTCTCAAAATTTGGATTCATTAGAGTAGGGGCTAAGGCTATGTCTGTCTTGATCTCTTCAAAACTTTCCTTCCCTTCCTTAGCCCATGCAAAGACCATACCCTTCTTGAGCATAGTTGTAAGAGGTTTCACCATGGTAGCAAGATTAGGGATAAACCTTCTCACAAAATTTATCCTACCTAAGAAACTTTGCAGCCCTTTCTTGTGTTTAGGAAGAGGGAGGGCAAGTATTGCTTTTGTTCTCTTTGGATCAATGATTAAGCCATCCTTAGATACAATATGTCCTAATAATTTTCCTTGGTTAGTAGCAAAGACACACTTTTTTGCATTAAGAGAAACTCCAAACTCTCTGCATCTTAAAAATACCTATCTTAGATGATCAAAATGACCTTCTACATCCTTTGAATACACAGTGATATCATCAAGGTAAACTAAGACAAACTTTTCAATCAATCTTTTGAAGGCTGTCTCCATTGCCTTCTGAAATGTAGCACTTGCATTGGTTATCCCAAATGGTATCTTACAATAAGCATAGGTACCCCATTTAGTGGTAAATGCAGTCTTATACCTATCAGACTCTTTAACTAGCACTTGATTGTAGCCAAAAAATCCATTAAGGAATGAAAATCTCTTTGAACCAATAACCTAGGACAAAATCTACTCCATAGAAGGGAGAGGATGGTGATCTTTAAGGGAAGCTTGGTTTAGGTCCCTAAAGTCCACACACAATCTAATTTCTCCATTCTTCTTCTTAACAGGGACAAAGTTTTCTACCCATGATGAGTGCTTGATAGGAACAATTATGTGGACCTTAATCAATTTGGATAGCTCCTTTCTCATTAAAGATTCAACTTTAGGATTCACTAGCCTCTATTTTTGTCTTACTGGTTTTACATCATTAATTAAATCTATGGTATGTTGAAATAACCTTGGGTCAAAACCCTTTAAATGATCATATGTCCAAGCAAATATATCATTAAATTCTTGAAATAGATGAACAAAATTTTCCTGCTCAATTTCATAACATACCTTACCCATATTCAAGGATTTCCCATCAGCAACCATGACCAAAATATGATCATCTTCATCAACAGTTAGGTTCATTCCTCTACCTCTTATTTGGTCATCAAGATTGAAAACCCTTTCTAAGGTAATGAGACCCTTAGGCAATTTTTTAGAACTGAGATGAACGATCTGGTCACCATATTGATCCTATAGTCTTGATTGATTTCTCTCTAAAAATTTTGCCTCATTCTGCAAGAAGCTAACAATTTTCTCATTAGATTCAAACACTTTCCAATGGATGTTATTATTAGGGATGGTAGGCCTTACTACCACTTTGATTTGTTTCTTCTTCTGCTCTTCAAGATTCCCTGGCACATCATAAGATGCACCTATTGCAGCAAGTCTATTAGCATGTCTATTTTCTTTTCTAGGGATGCTTTGAATATTAAATGCATTGAAACCTTCAAGAAAATCCCATAACCTATTTTTATAAGACTTGAGCAAACCATTCTTTGTGGTGTTCTGATTTCTCACTTGATTAACCACCAACTCACTATCTCCATACACCCTTAAGGCTTGGATTCCTCTTTTTTGAGCAAGTAGGAGACCTTGAATCAAGGATTCATTCTCGGCTACATTATTAGTGCAACTAAATTGGATCCTAAAGGAGAAGTAGTACCTTACTTGTGTAGGAGAAATCAACATCACACTAGCCCTTGGTCCATTTTTATTCCTCGATCCATCAAAGTAGATACTTCATATCCCACTCATATCTCCTTTAGTCTCCACAAGGTTGGGAACTAGAGAATCTCTCTCCAATATACAATATGCACTGATACCTATCTCAAGGGTTTCTGACATAGGGTCAAATTGATATGCATTATCCCATTCATCCAAGAAAAAATTAGGTATCTCTGCTAGGGGAGTGGTGAGCTAATTCACTATGTCATTCTCATCCATCTCTAGGATAGGGAAATTCATGTTGATGGAATTAGGGGTGTAAGATTCAATATGATGGAGGGCTTGAGGCTCTACTCTGATTGAAGCCTTGGCTCCATATCTCATTCTAAAAGACATATATAACCAATCGAAAGATATGTAACCACCTATTTGGGCTGTAAAGTCTCTTGACAGACAGATGGCAAAATATGGCTTGACCTCAACAACAGAGATATCTTGGGATACAGTTCAACTAGGGCATGCATGTAAGGCCATCTCCACATTCCTAAGGATCCCTATAGTCTTGACAATACTACCATCCAACTATAATACATCCCTAACAATGGGCTCATATTTCATTCCCAAAGCATCAGCATCACACCTAGGCATCATTAAACTAGTAGCCCCTGAATCAATCATGCATTTATCGACTAGTTTTCCCCCTATAATTAGAGAAACATAGAATGGAGGAGGTCTAACCGTTTTACTTGTTTCTACCTCCTTTCATGGTTGTACTAGGCTTGTAGCACTTTCCATGCTAAGTGTCTGATCCTTTGGTTCAATTCTTTCCAATTCTTTCTGCAACAACCTCTTTTGTATGGGTATAGTAGCAACAGCATCCCACATAGAGATATTCACATTTGTCTTCTTCATTTTCTCTACCACACTGAATGGCATAGCAGGTGTTTTGATAGAAGCTTTGGGAGCTGCAATTGTATGAGATTGAGATGGAATAACCTAAGGATCACCTGTATCTTTTCTGCCATGATTTTGCCTTTGTTGTTGAAAGGCACTTGATTTATTATTTTTTGCTTGCTCATGAGATATTACATTTGAAGTTGAGGCCTGATTGGGAAGAGGGGGGACAACATCTTCCATAGCTCTTCTTTTGCTTCTACTGTTATGAGCAATGGAATCCTGGTTTACATTACAATGCTCCTCCATTTGATGATTCATAAAAGAGAAATCACCCTGTCTTTGTATATTTGAGGCATCTTTAACTTGGTCTCCTTTGTATGATTGTTTTTTTGTAGGTTCTTGGACTATCAAAGCCACAAAAGATTCATCCTTCTAACAGATATAATAGGTATAGGAGTAGTTATAGGAGGGACAAAAATCTTAATCTTGAGCCATATTGTTTAGAGGGACTATGGCCCTACTTTGGTTTACATTTGAGGTTGAAGCATGTCCACCCTACCTACTTTGATCAAAAGAATTGTTCCAATGATTAGGTTTTGGATGCCTACCATTTCTTGGAGTTTGATATTGCAACTGATGAGGCTTACTACCTTGAGCTTGCTATCTTTCTAAAGTCACCACCTTGTTGCTTACTTTCTGCATCATAGAGGAGTTATCCTCCAGCTTCTTCCCATGATCTTTCAATCTTTTCTCTAGGTTCTTTTCTCTTTTATCCATGTTCTACATTAGAGATTGCATCATTTATTCGATTCCATCTATCCCATTTAAGGATGTGGAAGCTTGAGGGACTAGAGTAATGAATTGTGATGTAGAAGTTATGGGAATGGGAGCCATTGCTGGTTAATGATTTGGAATATCAGGGAAGAAAGGCATAGGAGGCCTTGGAGCTAGTTTACCTCCTTGTATCAATATATTTTCTACCCTTATCACTATATCATAAGCATTAGGCAAGGTATCTCCTCCCATAATTTGGATTGTAGTGGCAATATCACTGTTAAAAGCTCTAAGATAATGCAAAAAGGCATCACTAGGGATAGGCTTGACTGAAGTAGGTATTCTATCACATGTCTTTTGAAATCTATAATTAAAATCAGTCATACATTCATGAGGGGCTCTTTTTATAGTAGTCAACTACTCTAAAAGTGACAAATAGTCACTCTTATCCTCAAAATGTTTGCATAATCCTAGTCCTAATCCATCCCAATCTATTATAGAACCATGAGCCAAACCTCTACACCATTGTAGTGATTTTCCTTTCAAGGATGAGGCTAGGAGCCTAACTGCAACATCATCCTCTGTAATACCACAAATATTGCAGACATTTGCAACCTCTTGAATATGTTCTGAGGGAGAGATAGAAGTTTCACCAGTAAACTCTGGTATACTTTTAAGGGCAGCTACTAGTATGTCATGTTTTTGGTCTAATAAGAGAGGGCTCTCACCATTAAAGGTGGCAAAAGTATGAGCTCTAGGCAACGCCATATAGATAAGTGGTCTATTGATATGTATTGATGGTAGTCTAGGCTAAGATCTAATGGCAAGAGGAGTAGAGATAGATCTTGTAGGTATATTTTTTACTATTGCACTCTTAACTGGTGACAAAGATATTCTAGTCTTCCTTCTTCTAGGATTTGAAAATGAAAGCTCTTGATACTGAAACTTACCTCTAGAAGATGCCCTTGTTTTAGCTCTGGGCATGAATAACTGCAACTTTGGTCTAGAACAAGATATGTATTTAAATCTTAGAGTCACAAAATACTTTGAAGAATGAGCCTCTTGAAGGCTTAAATGCCAAAGCTAGTACTATCTCCTCAGTGTTGATCTTGAAATTTTCTCAAAAATTTGTCCCATTGGGCGTGCCAAAAAGTGTTGTCACTTAGGTTTGCACCCTTGTCCAAAGCCTATGCATGAGGACAACCTAGTGAAACATGGAAACAACCTCCAAGTTGTGGGACTTGAACTATAAGGTTGAGTTTCCAGAGAAGGTTGGATTCCTCTTACTATCAGGATGCACCTAACTACTCTTGGAGAGGAAAAGGGAGAAGGAGAGCATGAAAGAAAATCTACCTAATCTAATATAAAGAGGTGATGCACCAAAATAGAGTGTTCAAACCAAACTCTACCCATATATGGGCTATTGAAATAGAATAAAACTAAGGATATACACATCTAGGCTTGCTTTAATCTAATAATCACATGCAAATCAAAAGACCAAGATGAATGACATGAGGAAAGAGAGATTCACTTATATTATCATTCATAGGCCAAGGGGATATAGTCATGCAGATCATAGATCTCTACAAAACACCAGTAAGAGGCAAAGAAGTTCTTGCACTTTCATACCAATGGCTAAAGGAGATAAGATAGAAAATGATGTAGTTTAGAGGCACAGGGGAATTTACACTGAGAATTTGTAGAGCAGTAATAGAGAAACAGAGAAGGTTTGACCCTTCAATTTTTTTTAGAAGTTTCCTTTATAGCTCAAGAATAATTGAGATGTCTTCCAACTGTAATTACTTTGCAACAACCTACCATTAAGTCCTGCAGAGAAAAATCATGGAAAAAATCTGATCTGGACACAGATCCAGATGCAATGATATCTAATCTTTTGTGAGAAATAATGCCTTGAGAGGATGGAAATGGTGCCATAACTATGCTCTGACCAGGTAAATGGATCAACTAGGGATGGTGGAGTGATTTTCCTTGTCTTGTATTCATTCTAGGTAGGTTGGGATTGATCATAAGATTAGATGTGTGTAAAACCTCGGTATTCCCCTATTTTTGGCTTGTAAATTAGAAAGTTAATGAGTCAAACTAAATTCGCAAGTAGGATAAGCCACATGGGCCAATAATTTGTCTCCTTTCTGCCACCTCACAAGGTCTTCTCGAGTTGACCACCTCCTTCATTACTAGTCACGCCAATTCTCAATCTCCAATTGTGACGATCACATTAAGTGTCAGTGTCTCTAACCATTACTACCTTTATTGGGCCCACCGAGACACGTGTCACTAAGGTGCTATGTTGCTATGCATATCCTCTGGGCACTTTCCCATAGCAAGATAGTGCCCACCATAGATCTAGACTGAGTTGATGATTATGGAGACTCGTCATATTACTACGCTATCTCCTTGAAGGTGTAGGCCCACGAACCACTCAGCAACCACCTAGCACAACCTGTGTCTGACTTGGCGAGATCTGGGCCAATGATCCACATGTCACTAAGGAGCTATGTCACTATACATATCCTCCTCATAGCTTCCCATAGTGAGATAGCACCTACCTTCACTTTCCTTAGATCTACGGTGATCAACAAAACTATACAACTGCACACTAAGTTGGCTAAATGGACCAATGAAAAATTTCCACTGTGCTATGACCCACCTGACAACTACCACTAAGGATGAGCTATAATACTACTTTGGAGAAGGGCAGGCCCATTATGTCATCCGTGCCATACATCACCTAGGTGTTATATCGCCATGGGTAACATCCTTGTAGCTTCCCATAGCAAGATAGTGCCAACCATTGATGCAGATTGATCCGAGGGTGAGGAAATCTCCATTCATTTGAAAGGGGTGTGGATCCAAGTAACCACTGACATCAATGAACTGCCCAGCTAGCAATGAATCAAAACCTTGTTCCAAGCATAGTCATCCTTCCACGTTGCCTGAGGTCCCACCGTGTGTGCCAAATTTTATCACTGATATTTAACGGGGCATACCTGGGACCCACCTTCCACTGATGTCACCTCAGTACAATTTTCGTTTGGGCCCTATGTTGCTATCGATGAGGAACACAGATTTTTTGATAGTGCCATAGTGCCCACCATGTATCTAGCAAAATCTAGCATTGGAGAAACAATCAAGAAAAAGGAGGGCCCACCTAACAACATGGCGAAAGGGCACTATGTCGCTATGGCAAAACAGTGTGCGACTTTTAATAGTGACATAGCACAAATCGTCGATAGATCTTGATCTGACAATAGGAACTTGTGGGCCTCCCAAGTGATATTAAAATGCATAGGGAAGAAATATCATAAGGTTTGATTATTTAATGTTTTTCAATATTCCTGGGGACGTTAAAATAACATTAAACTAGGAAGTGACCGTTGGGCGGGCAGTATTTTTAAAATTCAAATATTTGGCTGAGGGTGTACAATATGTAACAGTAACCAAATATTTTTTGTCATACATGTGTTGAATATTTACTTTCATCCTATGAATGTAAATGCTTAATATGGTATTTAAGTTTATATGCATAGAATGTGAGATAGATGTGTGGTGAATAGTTTTAGAGGTAGAAAGTTTTTAGTGGTAATTCACGTCCCCCTCTTGGAGTTTACTTTCCTATTGTATTTCCAAAAATTGGTATTAGAGCTCAACTCTCTAAAGGAAAATCTTTGTAGCTTTGAGGAAAGATCTTGGAGATGGAAGTCTACAAATTGGGAAAGACTATTGAGAACTAGATAATTGAAATACAACTTGCCCTACATTAGCTGAATGAAGAAAGAGACTAGTTAAAGAGACTAGTGAAGAGAAGAAAGGAAATTTATATCCAAGAGATGGACACTACTAAATTATTTGTAAATGGAAAGTCTAATGAATTTTGTGTAGTAGTTGTAAACCTGATGGAAAAGAACGGAACCCTAATTGAATAGATCAAAAATCTAAAAAGAGAACAAGAGATCCAATGAGTACTACTATGTGAAGTGGTTGAGAAGAAAAAGAAAGATGAAGAGGAAAAAGTCATGATTGAAGATGAAAAAAGGATTTTGACCAACATACTAGAAGATAAAACATTAGAGGTAACTAGGATTGCTAATATGCAATTGGAAACCTAGAGTCAAATGATGACTGCAAATCATGAACTAAATGCAAAGGATATTGAGATCACAACACTAAAGTTGCAGAATGAATAACTAAGAAATGACTTTAAAAAAAATGAGGATATTGATATTTTCAACAAACCTAGTGAAGCCATCAAATACTTTGAACAATTGATGAGATTTCCTAGATCCAATAGTGATACTTTTGGATTGGGATACACTAGTACTAGAGAAGGAGAAACATCCAAAAGTGGCAAACAGAGAAGTAACAAAGGTAAGAACTCAAAATCTATTTGTCATAATAGTGGTACGATAGGTCATATTACTAATTTTTGCAAGAGTAAGACTACAAAATAGAATCCCAATCAAAAATTCATGGTTCATTGCCATTAATGTAACAAACAAGGACATCAAGCACATGAATGCAGAATCAAGACCACAAGCTCACAAAGATTTGAAGGATACTACTATAACTATTAGAAGTTTGGACATAGAGCATATGAGTGCAGATCCAAGACTAAATGGTCATTAAATAAGAAGATAAAGGTAAGGCATAATGGAAACTCTTATAATTGAGATTATAATACAAGGTATAGTTGTCATTACCATCAAGAATATTGACATGTTGCTGAAAATTGCATAATAACACATTTCAAAAGTGACTATAGTAGATGGTTGAGTCAAACCACATGTTTTAGTTGTTTGAAGACTGGTCACATAAGAAAAAATTGTCCAACAAGGTCAAAGGCACCAAAAATTCAGTTCAACAAAGGAAAAGCAAAGGTAGATCTTGAGAATATCAGAGATGAAATAAACAAGACATGGAAGAGAAAGGAAGATTACAGCACATTAAGTGTAGAAAGGATCACTTCACCCAATGGGTCAGGTGATCACACCTCCTCCAATTAAGAAATCAAGAGGTAAGTGGGACTAATATCTAAAAGGATATACTTTACATCATTTCCTAGGATTAGTACTGAAAAGATTAGATAAGCATAAAGAAAGATGCAAAGTGTTGTTAATAATTAAGAAGAAATAAAAAATTGAGGTCAAAGGCACCAAAAAGTGAGTTTGATAAAGGAAAAGAAAAGGTAGATATTGAGAATATCAGAGATGAAATGAAAAAGACATGGAAGAGAAAGGAAGATTGCAACACATTAAGTGTAGAAGGGATCAGTTCACCTAATGGGTTAGGCGATCACACCTCCTCCAATTAAGCAATCAAGAGGTAAGTGGGACAGATATCTAAAAGGATATACTTTACATTAGTTCCAAGGATTAGTACTGAAAAGATTACATATGCATGAAGAAAGATGCAAAGTGTTGTTAAGAATCAAGAAGAAATCTTTTAGTTTTTTATTTTTCATTTTGCTAGCGAGCATGAAAAGTTCTACTATGGTTGCCAAGTGAAATATTAGTTGATTCTAAGCTATCACAAATGTTAGTGTTGACTGAGCTCGTAGTGGTTTCTGAATGGAAAGGAAACTTCATGGAAGCCGAGTGAGATGAAATGTTTATTGAAGCCAAGCTTATAGTTGTGTAAGCACCAAACATTAATTGCAAGGTTTTGAGGTCTATATGATTGATTTTTACTTATTTAACATTATTCAAATTTGAAGGAGAGCATGAAGAGCTAAAGATGAACTAGAGAAATTATTTTGAGCTTTTGCAAATAGATTCAACAGTCACTTGACACCATCACTATGGAATCATAAAGGTATTTATTGAGTGTTAAGTTATGCAGTTTGAATTTTTGCAAAACCTAATTTTATGAAATGGCATCTTGTTCTTCAGCAGCCAAGGTTGTAGAGGAAAAGGAAGTTTTGAATGTGCAATTGATAAGTAATTAGATTAAACAATCTAATTTTAGAGCTATTCTAGACATAGCTTATAAACAAGATCCATCTGATGCATTGTCAATGATACCACCAAAACTCTTAATTATCCAAGATGTTAGATGTTTCTATACATGTAAGGTTGGAAGCATAGGAGACATGGAAAATAGGGAGACATATGGGAAATTGTGTGAAAATGGAGTGGTGAAGGAGGAATTCAAAATTGTTGAGAAGAAAGGGTTAACCCATGCCCTAGATTTCCCCAACATCTTCAAGATATAATGGATAAAGGTAGTTTTGGATACATGATAATTCTATATGGTTAGAGAATGGACCACTAAAAATCACCAAGAAAATTGTGAATAGAGTTACAGGGTATCCAACTCTAGATCAGCCAAAGACATTGAGAAGTGAAGTAAAAGAGGTAATTGAGAGGAATACAAGGGTTGTATGGAATAAATGAGGGATAAAAATAGATACAATCATAGATCCCTTAATTTCTTTTATAGTGAGAATAATAGAACATAAGTTCTATCAATCCAGTAGGGTTAACAGTATTCCATGTATTGGAGTGGATGTGGGATACAAAATAGTGAAGAAAGATCATACTTATGATCTTGTTGAGTTGCAATTGCAATAATTGACTGAGAATTCGAGAGCCCTAAGGAAGACCAAAAGTGCACAATGAAAAGTTGGATCTATTCTTGTATGTATATTCTTTTATGTATATAATACATTTCCTACATTTGGTAAAGTTGCATGGAAGGTAAATAGATCTATTGCAGTGCAAATAGGTGAATTCATTAAGCAACTAGGTGATAATTTTGAGTTATTCATGACAAGATACTTTGAAGACTTCAAATAGACAATGAATAAAATACTAAGGATACTAGTTTCACTAGTGGAGAAACATTTTGATGGTGTTTGATTCCTAGTTGACACTAACTATACATATGTCCAAGTATCAATTCCTAGAGTTATATGGTTAAGACCATTGGGATATGAAATCAACATTAATGAAACCTCTACAACAATAAAAAAATTACTATAGAAATGGACATGGAGGCTACAACTTTTTGTAACTATGATATAGCCAAGTCAAAAATCACAATGGACATGAAGATTGCTTCAGTCATTAGAAAGAAGAATAAGATGGTAAAGAAACTAAAAGAGAAATTTGGTGAAGGGGTAGAAGAAGAAGATGATTATGATGATGAAGAAGAAGATAATGTTCTTACCTAAGAACCACTTTCCATCACCAAAGTTCAAGGAGAGGACCAACAAGAAGAGGAAGTAGAAATTGTAGAAGGTGTCGAGGGAGAAGAAGCTAGTAAAGCACCTACAACTACTAAATAGAAGAAAAGAAAGCTAAAGAAACTACAATAAAAAAACCAAAGAAGGTTGTAAAACCTACTCAGCCTATAGTACATACAACTAGGGCTAGGATAAGGGCCACTATACAAAAGGCTAATGAAGTAGCCAAGCCAAAGGATAAAAGAGCTACCCAAGCTAGCAAGGGTGAAGAATCTCATAAGAGACTGAGTAGAAAGTATGTTGCTCTAGCTGAATCTAATGAAGACAAGATTAAATTTGATGACAATAGCCAGTTTCAAGTGGTGAGTCATAGTTCTTCTTCAAATTTAGATAATCTATGTGAGAATATTAGAAATCATGTTGATTTATTTGGATTCTCTCACATTGAGTTTGACAATCTTGGGAAGATTGAAAAGAATCAATTTGAAGAAGCAATATATGCCATGATGGATATATTTAAAAAGGATCCTCTTAAACTTTCCAACTCCATACTGAAGAGATTTTATGAGATTGTTGAGCAGAAGTGGCACTATTGTCTGAATAGTGAAAAAAAAATAAGAGAAACTACCCTGTCGAGGTAATTCTTGTAGGACCAGAAAATGGGCTAATATCTAACATACTATGAGAAAATCACAAACTCAATTAACATACATTGATACCCTCTAGTCTATGAAGGAAGCCAAACAACCAAAGAAAGAAGCACAAAGGTAAAACCCCCTCTTTCATTTGTAGCTCCCATGTCCATCTTTCTTCTCCATATGATGTAGCTCCAATTGCCTATAATGCACACAATTAGAAAGGAAAAGCCTATGATATGATAATTTTATGAGAATACTAGAAGAAGTGATTTGAATCATAAAGAAACCAAAAACCAACGAACCTAGGACTTGAAGGACTAGAAATGAGAGGAAGAATGCTCAATTTATAATCAACATGCAAGATGAGAGCATTGAAATTGTCACCTTGGATATGCGACTTGGAAAGAGATTCCTTTGAGAATCCATGACACATATGATACAAGATGCCAAATGTAGGATTCTATGACTCTTGAAAGTCAAACATGGCTAAAAATGGAAGACAATCTATGATGTGTCATGTAACACCTCAAACCTACTTAAATCCAAGAATCTATGACAATGGAAGCCAAATATAGATATGCATAAGAGAATAAGAATATATGGATTATGACATACCTTAGCCAAGTGTAAATGGAGAATCCATGATGTGTCATGCCCATGTGTCATGATGAAGTCAAGATTGTGTCAATATTATGTAGAATATCTGAATTAAAAATCTATATATCCACACAAATAGAAGTTAGCAAAATGGAAATTAATGAGTGGAAAGTGGGACTTAGTAAATTGTTAATTTACATGGTTTGTGAATGTTGAATCAATTAATTAATATAATTAATTAATTGAAGATGTTAGTTAGGAAGAATAAATAGTGAAATGACATAGGATTAAACCATGGGTTATTCAATCCTATAGAGAAAATTAGTAGATGATTGGCTAGTTTGATTAAATAAGTGTGACAATATCCTTTGATGAAAATGCAATGATAATGTAGATTGACTAGGATGATGAAGGGTAGACCAAAGCCATGGTCAAATTGATTGATTGATAAAAATTGATAACATGCCAAGGATGCATGACATTAATTAAGGACATGTAACATTTAACCGATATCATAAATGCTATAGGATCAAGATTGATTAATACGGTTGATCATAATAACATCAATGAACATTGTCCATGTTATTAAAAAGGTTTGATGATGTAGCGATCTAACCCTGGGGGACTCGATAATGTAAAAGATCAGATGATGAGAATAATGGTTTGACCTAGCATTAAGAGCCATGACTATATTAAGGTCAGATTAATAGGTTTGATAGATTTTTGAGGCACAGAAAGCCACAACAATGCCTAGCATTGGATAGATGATGATTGATTTGGGATGTTTGACATTTTTTGGGTTGACTCTGGTTGATTCTGGGTGATTCTAGGTTGATGTGGGGTGATTCTGAGTTGATTTGATATGATTTCAAGTTGATTTGATATGATTTTTGATGATGTTGAAATGGTTTTGGTTTGATTAGATATGATTCCAAAATGATATGCAAATGATGCACAAGAGGATATGATTGATAAAGAATATTGTTGGGATATAATCAAGTTTGCCAAAAGATCAAAATTAATGAAATGAGGAAATGGGATGAGTTAGTACAAAATAGTGATGAAACTATAGATGTGAATCATTTTTTAGTGTCTATAATGCCAAAACTAAGTAAGGGTACAATGGCAAAATCCATTAAGAAACATACTAGAAAAATTAGATCAAAATACAGGGCATTCAGTATATTACAAAATAGCATTGAGGATGTTGTACAAAAGACTACTTTGATGTAGAAATCACTATATGGTTTGAAAACATCCTAGGCAATATTTCAGGAACCTATTGAGGTGGGAGAAGAAAAACAAGGAGAAAAAGAAGATGGTAGTAAATAAGATAAAGTTAAGGGAGGTATGGATATGAACACAGACACAGATGCACTCATTGAGGATGAGTAGCTAGTAGAACAAAGTGTATCAGACACACTATTGCCAAGTGTCAGTCCTTTACATGAGGTAAAAAAAGAAGATGACGCTATAAAGATAAAGGATGTTTCTGATACTACCACTTAGAACATTGATTCCCTCACAAAGGATGACTTGAAAAAGATACTGGTTGAATCCACCACCTAGGATAAACTTTTTCAGAATCCTATATTGGTGAATGTTAATGAGTTTGAGAAGGTAGATAAGTTATCTGCAGGGAAGGTATTACATAAAAAAATTACATCTTCAGCCCCTCCTCAATTCACAATGATACAACCTACATTACCCCTTCCAGTATATCAAAGGAAGGAGACAATGACTTCTACCATCAGTACAATGGCACAAAGTACTCTAGTCTTATTAACTATAGAGGAAGTGTACATGGCAAAGGTGAGATAGATGGAGAGTAGAAAGACAAGTTAGAAAAGAATGAAGAAACTAAAATTCAAATAGGTCAGGTAGATACTCTTTCACCTCCAACACATAATCCAGGTGTTACGAATAATACAAAAGTAGAGAAGGATAATCTTGAAGAGTCAAGTTTGACAACAAATCTAGAGGAGCAAATTGCAATACAAACATTGGTAACATTACCAAAAACTGCCACTCCTCCTACTCAAGCTCTTCAGAGGCTGAGCATTGAAGCTACCCCAATACAATCCTCAAGGCCAAGTCCAAGTACATCTAAGGGAGTTGAAGTTAAATCATTTTTTCATGTAAACCTGGATGAAGTAATTGAGTTTCCAAAATTTTATTATGCAAATCCTACTATTGAGTAGATGGGTATACTCCAGGAAGCTCTAGCAAAGAAGAAGCATCAAGAATTGCTCAAACAGGAGCACAAGAAGAAGCAAGATTTGATTGATATCAAAGACATTTTTCTTGATGCATTCAACATTTTAGCTCCAGAGGAAAACAAGCCAATAATTGAATAGTTAACTAGCTTAGTGGAGAATTTGAATGACACATACCTAGATTCTAATGTCAAAATACTTGAATCATTTGAGAGAAAGTTCCAACATAAAGTTAATGAAAATATATCAAGTGCTATTGCACTAATAGAGGTTGAATTAGCAACCAAAATAGAAAGTGTGAAGAAGATACTAGATAATATTTTATCTTTGTATACCAAATTGAATAATACTACACTCTTCACAAGGGAAATTAGAATTTATATCCTTAACTTGGAGAGTATTATGCAAATATCTAGCACAACTCTACCAAAGTCTCTAGCCCAAAGTGAGAAACATTTTAGCACCCTCCTACAATTCCAAAGTTAGTTAGCAACATTACATGTAGATGAAGCCAACATCAAGGCTAAACTGATATGCATCTAGTTAATGTTAACTCCACACATGGAGATACTACACAAGGAACTAGCCTACGCTAAAACTCTCATGAAGAAATATTCTCATCTTTCTATGCATGAAGACTTAGTACACCTTGTTGCCAAGATGGCCATCCAAATTAAGTCATTGGAGGTATCTTGTGATAATTGAGATGTAGCTTTAAAGATTATCCTTGAGATCCACAAACCATTTTTGGAAAAATACACTATTAGTGTATAACCCATTGACATAGGTGTCAAAAAGGGGTAGTTATGAGTAAAGTGGGAGTAAGGACATAGGAGGAGTAATAATGAGAAAGAGTATGGGGGAGATAGAGATAGAGCTATAGATAGACAAACTACTCAGTAGGAGAAAGATTTTGTATAAATATTTTGTATTAGATACAGAGTATAGCATAGAATAATCAACTTAGAAGGAGTTACGAGTTATGAAATTTTGAGGTATAACTAATAACTCATTTGTTGGAAAATTTTGATATTTTTAAAAAAAATTTATAGAAGCCAAATAGATACCAGTTATCTATATTAATATGCTCATAAGGATAAGATCATTAATGTATGACCAAGTGTTTTTGACACTATGTCAAAGGGGGAGATTGTTGGTCTTAGATTGGTTTTGACTAATGAGTGTCTATACACTTAAGTCATCTACTTAGTTAATACTGAACAAGTAACATATGTTGATCATAACATATAAGATAGTGCATGTTGAGTAAACAATGCATGTTGAGCTACTCAAGTGTTGAGTCACTCAGATGCCAAGCATATAGTATGTGTTGAGTAATTCAAGTGTCGAGCAAGCAATGCATGTCGAGTCACTCAGATGCTAAGTGATAGCATTGAAGTTATAGTTCATGTCAAGCACCAAGGACTTCAGATGTTGAGTAATACAATTTTGACATAGTTGTTTGTATTACAACAAACTACTATGTAAACCATTTTTTAGCCGACTTAAGTATTGTTTTACGATCTTTGTTGATAAGGAAGAATCTTAATTGTGAATCCCTATGCATGACATACATCCAATTAGAGAAAGGGAAGGTTTCAGTTGCAATATGGGTGAATCACTACCAGTGATTCATACCTAACCCTAAATCACCTAAGTCTTCTTAAGGAAGATAAACCCTAAACTTTAAAAGAGATACAAAGAGAAATGCAAAGGAGAATTGAAGAGATTTTGCATGCACAAATAGAGAAATCATGTTGATTAAGGTGTTATGAATTGAATTACATTGTAGAATCAGTTAGAAGGAGAATAGAGGAAAGGAACCATAGGATAGTAGATGTACATCTGATTAGAAAGGATCAAGTACACATCAATATAGAGGTGATCTAACATCAAGTAACAAAGTGCTAACTGAAGAATCATTGCTGAGAAATGTTAATAGGTGAATTAGTTAAATCTCTTAATAGAGTAGTCCTAACTGTAGACACCTAAAAATCCTTTAGAAAATAAAGTATTTTTATTTTCTGAAAAATTCCCGATGACATCATCATTTATTAATTAATTAATTATTTAATTAATTATTTAATTAATTAATTAATTAATTTTTATGCCATTAAATCCTTTTATCTTAATTAAAAATATTTAATTAAGGAATCCCTCCCAAAAATGTTTAAATCTTATTTAAACATTATTTCCTTATTTATTAATTATTTAATTAATAAATTGACCAAAAATCCTAAAATAAATAAAAAATTTATTTTTTTCCCAAAAGTTGGCCAATTTCCTTATGACCAATAACCTCTTCCAAAATCTTCTAATCCTTCTTTAATTTTGATTAAAGGCTAATCCCATCATTTCCTACCCCTAATCCCAACTCAAAATATTTAATTAAGATTAAATATTAATCCTCATGTTTATTAAAAAAGTTTTAATAAATATCTCCTCAACCCAAACCCTTGAAATAAATAAAACTTTATTTATTTCCTAAAAATCTAATTTATCCTCATCCTAAGAAGTTCTACTCTTCTAGAAAGTCTTCATCCTCATCCTAGGAAATTCTAGACTATTCTAGAAAGTCTTTATCCTCCTCCAAAATCTAGACTCTTCTAGAAGATGTCTTTAAACCTAATCCTAATCCCCTCTTAACCATGTCACATTCCCTAAACATGGGTTAAAACTTACTAACCCAAGCCAAAGCTAACAAATATCTCCTCCTTCACCCACCCTCATTAAATGCCATCCACTTGCCTATCCCTAAGCTAATCTTAAACCATCCTAATCCATCCTCTAATCATTTGCACAAGCCTAAGCAAGCTTAAAACCTTCCTAATCAAGTCCAAGTCGAATTTGCTCTCATCACCCTCAAGATATCTCAACCATAAAACTTTATGAAGTCCACTAGGTCATAAATGACTCTTACAAGCCCTTTTATTGCTCTTACAAGTCATTATGAGGGTCTTTATGAAGATTTTATCCCTTGAGCCTCCTTTGTTGACTCATCCTTCCCCTTTCCTCCATCCTCTCACCATGTGACATGTGTCACTCCTTGATTGGCTATAAGGAAGCACAATCCATGTGCTCTCTTCTCATGCAATCTGAGCCCTCCATGAGCTTTTTCTCATCCTTGCATCTTAGCCCTCAATCTCTCAAGCCTCTTGCCTATAAATTGGATCCGTCCCCTTTGCAAAATAACACAATCCATGAAGTAAAGTTATAATGCTATTTTGAGAGCCAAATCCATACTAAAGCCATCTATCCACACCAAAAATCCACAATCATCCATTGAAGCTTTTGGAAGCATATTGAGCATACATCCTATCCATTTAGATAAAGCTACTCAACAAGAGAGCTTCTTATTGAGAGAGTCCATTAATGGCTCATATTCTCAATTGAGAGCTCATCTTAGTCTATCTTGAAGTTTATGAATTTTGTTTAGTTTGTAGAAGCTTTATTTAAATTTGGTTTCTATTAGCATACTAACATTGCTCATATACACTAACATGCTCTTGTAAATCCTTTAATAGGGTGCTTACTTCATTGTAAGTTAAAGTCTTCTTACTAGGCACACTTTTAGCAGGGTGTTTTAAATCCTTTAATAGGGTGAGATCAAATAATCTTGTAACTCTTTAACAAGGTAGACCTTTCACAGGGTAGATCATGTTTCATGGTGAAATGTTGTAGTCTTCATTGGATACACTTTATTAGTGCAATAGTAAAGATTTGTGAGTGTTGTCCCCACCCCAATTTTACCTTCTCTTTGGAGGGTTCCTAGATAACCAAATATCTTGTGTCATATATGTGTTGAATATTTACCTTCATGCTATGAATGTATATGCTTACTTTGGTATTTCATTTTATATGCATGGACTGTGAGATGGATGTGTTGGAACAATTGATTAATTTTGTATTGTCTTTGATGTTACACAAAATGTCATATCATTACCCGTTAGTGTATGCCAAGCTCACTCAGGCATTGAGGATAGTTTTTTGTGTCTACTGTGTATTTCAGAATTTGCCAAGTTTAGAAAAGAGTGTCTACCAAGTTCACCTGGGAGACAAAAGAAATTTTTTAAAAGATGAGTATTAACCGAGCTCACTTGATTAATGAAGGAAATGTTGGATGGAACTAGTGTTAACTGACCTCACTTGTTTACAAATGGAACTTTGTGAATATGCAGTGTTAACTGTGTTGGATAAAATTGTTAATTGTTTATTGTCTTTGATGTTACAAAAATGTCATACTAGTCATTAGACAGAGTCTACTGAGCTCAGATGATCAGCAAACCAATTTATAGTGTTAACCGAGCTCCCAAGGTTAACGAAAAAAAGTTAATGTTTACCAAGCTCACTCGAGCATCAAAGGATTTTGTAGCAGAAAGTTGGTGTTAATTGAGCTCCCAAGGTTAACAAAGAAAAGTTAATATTTACCAAGCTCACTCAGGCATAAAAGAATTTTGTAGCAGAAAGTTAGTGTTAACCGAGCTCCCAAGGTTAACGAAGAAAAGTTAATGTTTACCGAGCTCACTCGAGCATAAAAGGATTTTGTAGTAGAATGTTAGTGTTAACCGAGCTCCCAAGGTTAACAAAGAAAAGTTAATGTCTACTGAGATCACTCGGTTATCAAATAAAATGTGGTAGAGAGTTAGCTTCAACTGAACTCACAAGGTCAGCAAAGGAAGGTTAGTGCTAACTGAGTTCACTCAGTCTTCAAAGGATTTTTGCAAGGTTTGCAGTGTTTACTAAGCCTCACTTGGTTAACACTAGAAAACCATTTTGGAGCAATGGTCACTGAGCTGGGTCAGCCAGCCAAAGATTTTATTGTTCTAGTATTAAGTTCAATTGTCTCATGTAGCCGACTGATGTAATGATTTTTTTAGTTTTTGTAACTTATATTTGAGCTGACTTGATAATCTGAAAGGTATATATTTAGATGTTCAAGTTGTGAATTTAAAAAAAAAATGAGTGGGAATATATGGATGAGGATGGAATAAGTGAATATTGAGTGAATTTTGATGAAGGATTAGATATCTTGGAGGAGCTGCAAAGTTGTATTTGATCAGTAAGGATACAGTGAAGCTGAACAGAGATCTGTAATCAGCAAAAGATAAGTTGCATATCTTTCAGGTCACCTCATTGTTGCTTTCTAATCATTGTAATAGTGAATCTAGAATCTCTTAACAGAGTTGTTTTAGCAGCCATTTTGTAAATCCTTTAACAAGGTGACAATTCAATTAAATTGTTCTAAAGACCTCTAACCAGGCCACTCCTAACAAGGTGATTAAATCCTCTAACAAGGTCACACCTAACAATATGCATTGTAACCTTTAACAAGGTTGGCTCCTAACAGGGCTCACTTCAGAAGAGTGAAAATTGGTGACTAGTTACTTGGTGGTTTTTCCCATATTGGATTTCCATGTTAAATCTAGTTTCTCTTGTGTTCATTTATTTAATGTTTGCATGCACATGAATAACAATGAAAGCTAGATGATCAGTAATTAGTTAACCTACTGAGTTATAGTATTCTTGCACTATTTACTGAGTATCAGTAGTAAGTAAATATTATAGATATCTAAGGGATTTTTGGAATTGTTTTTCTGGTAACTAATTCATCCCTCCCCTCTCAGTTACTTTATCTATATTTTCAACAATTGGTATCAGAGCCTTTGTTGCTTGCAGGACAAGATTTTAAAGATCTAAGCCAAAGATCAAGATGTCTTATAAGAGGGAAATTCCAAGACTTAACAGCGACAACTTCTCAGCATGGCAAGGGTTGATGAGACTTCATCTAACTTCTATTGGAGATACAAGACTAAAATACCTTGACGAAAAATATGCAGAACCAGTTGGTACACTATCTGTCAATGATATTGTTGAAAAGAAGACCCACAATATTATGATGATAGATATAGCATCTGCTCTAAGTTATGAAGAATTTGATGACATCAAGGACTATAAATCTACTTTTGAAATGTGGGAAAAGCTGAAAGAAATCTATGGAGGAGATGATAATGTAAGAAGAGCCAAAGCAAAAAGTCTAAGAGGACAATTTGATCAGATGAGGATGAGAGAGGATGAAAACATTGTAAAATATGTTGAAAGAATCAAAGCATGTGTCAGTGCAATCAAAGCATCTAGAGGAGATATCAAGGAGGAGATAGTTATGAGTAAAGTTCTTAGAACTCTACTACCCATTTATGCAATCAGAGTTTCTACAATTCAAGAAAGAACATGTGAAGCAAATCATAAGATAAATCTAGAGGCCATAGTTGGAAGATTAACTGCATTTGAACTAGACAACTTTGACAACTATGTTCCAGCTTCCGAAAACATTGAATTAGCATTTGAAGCCAAGCTTTCACTCAAGGAGAAAAGTAAAAAGAAAAAGGAATCTTAGTCAGGAAGTGAAGATGAATTAGACCAAATTTTAGACAGTGATCTTGAGGTGATTGAAGCTCTACTAGCAAAAAAATATTCTAGAGATAGAGGAAAATATAAAGGTAAATTTCCTCTAATCTTTTTTTCATGTGAAGAAATTGGTCATATTGCTACTAGGTGCCCAAACAAGCAGAACAAAGATGAGAAGAAAGGTTACAAGTACAATGGCAAGAAAGACTTCAAATCATTCAAGGATAAAGGTAAGAAAACATGGTTTATGGCTAAATATTCTAATGATTCTAATGATGAAGAAGAAGATGAAATTGTCTACATTGTTGTGAAAGATGAGTCTAATAATGATGAGGAAATGGCACTCATTTCTCATATGAGCAAAATTGATACATGAATCATAGATAGTGGTTGTTCTCATCACATGACTGGTGATAATACTAAGTTTGAGTACTTTGAAAACTATGATGGTGGTAGTGTAAGATTTGGTAACAATGAACTTTGTTGTATAAAAAGAAAAGGAAGAACCTCTCTAACCAAAGAACTTATATGTGATAATATCTATTGGGTAGAAGGACTAAAACATAATCTGTTGAGTGTGGCACAGCTACTCAATAATAGGTTCAAAGTAGAATTCATGCATGGAAAAGAAAGACTACTAGATGGCAAAGGAAAATTGATTAGATCAGGAACTCAAACAAAAGG
This sequence comes from Cupressus sempervirens, assembly GCA_028749045.1. NCBI lineage: Eukaryota > Viridiplantae > Streptophyta > Pinopsida > Cupressales > Cupressaceae > Cupressus > Cupressus sempervirens. The sequence goes on from CM053784.1 coordinate 230,135,369, forward strand.
TAACTTATTTTATCTTGAACTTAGTGAATGGTCATGTTTTATTGCTCAAGTTGAAGAAAGTTGGTTATGGCATAAAAGATTGTGTCATGTCAATTTTGATAACTTGATGAAGATAAGAAAATTCAAGAAAGTAAGAGGCATTCCAAATATAAAGAAACCTGAGGTCGATCTATGCAAAAATTGTCAAATTGGTAAAATGGGAAAGACTAGTTTTAAAAGTAAAAACTATCAGTCAGAAGATATATTAGAAACTGTGCATATTGATTTATGTGGACCCATTGGAATTGAAAGCTATACTGGAGAAAAGTTCTTCATTCTTTTTGTTGATGATTACTCAAGAATGATGACTATCATGTATCTAAAGAACACATAAGAAGCATTTGAAAAATTCAAATGGTATTTGGCCAGAGTAGAAAAAGAAATAGGAAAAAGATTGAAATGCTTGAGGTCAGACAGAGGTGGAGAATTCATTTCACATGAGTTCAATAAATTTTGCATTGAGAGAGGAATCAAAAGATAGGTATCAGCCCCTAGAACTCGTGAACAAAATGGAATAGCTGAAAGAAGGAATAGATCTATCATAGATTGTGTAAGAACCTTAATGATTGAAAAGAACATTGCTATCAAATACTAGAAGGAAGCTATCGACACTGTATTTCATACCTTGAACCAAGTATAGATTAAAAAGGACTCATTCAAAACTCCCTATGAGCTATGGTATGGCTATAAACCTAATGTAAGTTATCTAAAAGTATTTGGAAGTAAATGTTACATTTTGAAATAATCTAGAAAAGGAAAATTTGATGTAAAAGGTGATGAAGGAATATTTTTGGGATACTCTTGCAAAAGTAAAGTATATAAATGTTTGAACTTGTCTACTTACAAAGTCATAGAAAGTGCACATGTGAAAGTTGATGAGTTTGTAGAAAGGACTGAAGAAGAAAGCAAAAAGGAACTAGAAGATTATAGAAGGTTTGTTTTCATTGAACTTGATATAGTACCAGTCAATTAGGAATATTTTACTCTCAATTCATCAGTAACTGAGTTACAGGAAGTTCAAACTAAGCTATAGCAACTCGAGCTACATTTTTATACTACTGAGCAAGTGTCTACTGAGTTTGAAGGACCCGAGCCAATATCTACAGAGCCAGAATAGCTAGAACCTAAAGTTGAAGTGCAAGAGGATAATAATGAAATTCATTCAAAAGAAAAGGAACCTATATTAGCAAAATATGTTAGGAGACATCATTCAACAGATCAGATCATTGGAGACAAATCTAAAGGAACCATGACAAGAAGTAAGCTAAAAGGTACTTGTTTACTTGCTGATTTTGAACCTAGAAATATCAAAGATGCATTGGGAAATGATAGTTAGGTTGAGGCTATGAATGAAGAAATAGAGCAGATAGAGAAAAACAAGACATGGACTCTTGTACCCAGGCCTAAAGATAAAAATGTGATTGGAACTAAGTGGGTATTCAGAAACAAGTTGGATGAAGATGGTAAGGTATCAAGAAACAAAGCTAGACTAGTATGCAAAGGATATGCTCAAAAAGAAGGAATAGACTATGGAGAAACTTTTGCTCCTATTGCAAGATTAGAAGGAGTCATAACTTTACTAGCATATGCTACTCACAAAAGATTCAAAGTTTATCAGATGGATGTCAAGTCAAAATTCCTCAACGGTATACTGGATGAAGAGATTTACATTGAACAACTCAAAGGTTTTGTTGATCTAGACAAGAAGAACATGGTCTGCAAATTACACAAGGCATTAAATGGTCTAAAACAAGCCCCTAGAGCATGGTATGAAAGATTGCATAACTATCTTATTTAGATTGGTTTTCAAAGAACTAATGATAACAATAGCTTGTATATAAAGAAAGGATTAGATAATAAGATTGTCTTCGTAGAAATATTTGTAGATGATATTATTTTCATAGGGAATTATGATCTTTGCAAAGAATTCTTAGAACAAATGAACAAGGAATTTGAAATGTCTATGTTTGGAGAGATCAAATTCTTTGTTGGTCCAAATTCAGCAAAATAAAAATGGTATCTACATCACTCAATCAAAATACATCAAGGAGATATTGAAAAAGTTTTGTATGGAAGATTGTAAACTAGTTGGGACTCCTATGTGTACAGGATTAAAACTTACCAAGGTAGATGAATCAAAAGAAGTAGATCAAACATTGTATAGATCTATGATTGGAAAGTTGTAGTATGTAGTTCATACTAGGCCAGATATTGCCCTTGCAATTGGTATTGTAGCAAGATTTTCAGCAAAACTAACAGAAAATCACATGATGGCAATCAAAAAAATAATGATATATTTGAATGGAACTGAAGATTATTGTTTATGGTACAAATTTGGAGGTAATCTAGATTTGAAAGTGTTTACTAATGCTAATTGGTAAGGAAACCTTGATGACAAAAAATTAGAAGTGGAGGAGCATTCTTTCTTGGAAAGAGGTTGGTTTCTTGGACAAGAAAAAAGAAGAATTACACATCCCAATCTACAGCAGAGGCAGAGTATCTTGCTACAACAGTAAATTATTCTAATATTGTTTGGATTAAATAGTTGTTGGAAGGCATGAAGGTGGAAATCAAAGAACTATTTTTTATGTTCTGTGATAATACAAGTGCAATAAACATATCTAAGAATTCAGTGATGCATTCAAAAACCAAGCACATTGCAATAAAATATCATTTTTTCAGAGAATTGGTGCAAGATAAGGAGATCAAATTGAAATATGTTCATACAAAAGAAAAAATTGCTGACATATTCACAAAGCCATGACCTAAGGATGCATTCTTGTATCTAAGAGGTAAGTTAGGGGTCACTCACCTATCTGAAGTTCACTAAAATGAAGTTTTAGTGATGCATCAACGCATACCAAGTTGAAGATCTATTAGTTGATGTAGCATAATTAGGAAATATTGCATATGAATCAGTAGTAAAGGTATATTAAAATTCATTTAAGTTGTGTTGTCTTTGGCATGTGTTGTCAAAGAGGGAGAGTTTTATCGTCATATCTTTCTGAAATTTTTTTGAGAAGAAAAGTTTGCTATGGAATTCCTTCACAGAGGGAGATTACTGAAAGAAGGAGAGTCTACTATCTAATAGAGAAAGTTGTTCTGACAGAAAAAGTCTTGTTAGACTTGTTTTCAAATTTCATTCTGCTATGACATGTTGTGTTGCCATCAATGCCAAAGAGGGAGATTGTTCGATACAATTGTTAATTGTGTATTGTCTTTGATGTTACACAAATTTCATACCAATCATTAGACAGAGTCTACCGAGCTCAGATGATCAACAAAGAAATTTACAATTTTAACCAAGCTCCTAAGGTTAACAAAGAAAATTTAATGTTTACCAAGCTCACTTGGGCATCAAAGGATTTTGTAGCAAAAAGTCAGTGTTAACCAAGCTCCCAAGGTTAACAAAGAAAAGCTAATGTTTACCAAGGTCACTCGGGCATCAAAGGATTTTGTAGTAGAAAGTTAGTGTTAACCAAGCTCCCAAGGTTAACGAAGAAAAGTTAATGTTTATCGAGCTCACTTGAGCATCAAAGGATTTTGTAGCAGAATGTTAGTGTTAACTAAGCTCCCAAGGTTAACAAAAAAAAGTTAATGTATACCGAGATCACTCGGTTATCAAAGGAAATGTGGCAGAGAGTTAGCTTCTACCGAGCTCACAAGGTCAGTAAAGGAAGGTTAGTGCTAACCGAGTTCACTCGGTCTTCAAAGGATTTTTGCAAGGTTTGCAGTGTTTACTGAGCCTCACTTGGTTAACACTAGAAAACTATTCTAGAGCAGTGGTTACCGAGCTGAGTCAGCCAACGAAGGATTTCATTGTTCTAGTATTAAGTGCAATTGTTTTATGTAGCCAACTAATGTAATGATTTTTTTCAGTTGTTGTAACTTATATTTGAGCCAACTTGATAATCTGAAAGGTATATATTTAGATGTTCAAGTTGTGAATTTAAAAAAAAATGAGTGGGAATATATGGATGAGGATGGAATAAGCGAATATTGAGTGAATTTTGATGAAGGATTAGATATCTTAGAGGAGCTACAAAGTTGTATTCGATCAGTAAGGATACAGTGAAGCTGAACAGAGATCTGTAATCAGCAAGAGATAAGTTGCATATCTTTCAGGTCACCTCATTGTTGCTTTCTAATCATTGTAATAGTGAATCTAGAATCTCTTAACAGAGTTGGTGTAATAGCCATTTTGTAAATCCTATAACAAGGTGACAGTTCATTTGAATTGTTTTAAAGACCTCTAACCAAGCCACTCCTAACAAGGTGATTAAATCCTCTAACAAGGTCACACCTAACAGTGTGCATTGTAACCTTTAACAAGGTTGGCTCCTAATAGGGCTCACTTTAGAAGAGTGAAAATTGGTGACTAGTTACTTGGTGGTTTTTCTCATATTGAGTTTCCACGTTAAATCTAGTGTCTCTTGTGTTCATTTATTTAACCTTTGCATGCACATTAATAATGATGAATGCTAGATGATCAGTGATTAGTTAACCTACCGAGTTACAAAATTCCTACACTATTTACCGAGTATCAGCAGTAAGTAAATATTATAAACATCTAAGGGAATTTTGGAATTGTTTTTGTGGTAACTGATTCACCCCTCCCCTCTCAGTTACTTCATCTATATTTCCAACAAAATGAGTTCACTTGGTTAACATAGGAAAATCATTTCTAAATTAGTGTCTACTGATGTAATATCCTCCCCTGATTTGAACTTTGACTTGTAGAAAGTTAACTTAAGGAATATTGTCAAACACTTTGTATGCAAACTCATAAAGCTGATTTCCTCAATAAATTGCTTTCCAATGAGTAGATTTACGAACAACTATGAAGTGACATTAAAATGCATAATACACATCATAACATTTTCACAAACACTTGGCACACATTCAACAGTATATGAAAAATCTGGAAACTCTTTCAATCTGCTGATAAAGGGTGATTTTTAAATGTAGATGTGCACTTACAGCTGCCTTAAAGGCTGCAACAACTATTCATACTTGTATTCAACAATTATTATGCAAAGTATCAAAATTTGATAGAAGAAACCTGGAATTAGTTTTCGTAGTATTTTGCAGATGTAGTCGATAGCCCTCCAAACTTCTAATTAGCCGAAAAAACAAGTAAACTTGATACCAACACTGTTCATGCCATACTGTAGCAAAATACTGTTCATGCCAACTGTAGCAAAATACTGTTCATGCGGCACTATAGCAATAACTAACTTCAGATTTGCATCTCAAACCCTTGTAAATTTCTTTATGCGAACACCCCAAATAAAACCCAGTGTGTTTCCTAAAGTGAAAACACCCTTGATCCTCCTGACTATGTCTTCCAACAGCAAAGAGAATGCTAGCAAAGAGGGATTCTGTCCTCCAAGCCCGATAATCAGATATCCAACAACATAACATTAATCTTCATCCAAGCATACAAGAAAAAAAGATCTTTCATTTCTTTTATAGTGTTCTCACAAGAACTCAATCCTTCGTTTTCTCAATGTGGGATAAAACATAACTCCCTTTATGTACCTTATGTCTCCAATGTGTTATAAAAATAAAGGGAACTCTTTTAATTTAAATATTTCCCACAAACTATAGTCTATGCATTAATAAAGTTAAATGTTTAAATTTAACTTTATAAAATGGCTTTATCAATGCATAACAAATCTTATCAATGATAAATAATTTTTCCTGTCAATTTTAAACAATTACCATCGACATACCACTATGACTGAATGTACAGCCTCATCCAAGATGACTTACTATAATTAGTAACTATGCCCAAAGTTACCCCAGAACCCCCTCAGAAAGACCTGCACCTGAAACTGTCTAGGCCAAATGGCCTCTAAGCCCCTTTAATGTCCTAGTTAGCCTATGAGACTGTGGGGAAATAGGCTAACGACAACATCATGCTATGAATGCTAGAAAGGGGACATTACAGTCTGCCCTTCCCAAAATTGCTTGTCCTCAAGCAATTTCAGCTCTGGATGCTACAAAATCTACTCATTTTCCCAAGTAGCATCTTCGATAGGTAGGTTCCTCCACTTCACTAAATACTCCCTAATAGTCCTCTTGCGAAGCACCCTCTCCCTAGAGTCAAGTATGGCCTCAAGAACCAAGATAAGCTTTCCCTCATCATCAAGAGGTGGCAATACTACTGAAGGCACCACATTGTGACCCAATGCCTTCTTAAGGCATGACACATGGAACACATTATGCACTTTACTATCTGCAGGCAACTCCAACTCATAAGCTACTTCACCCACTCTCCTGATTACTTTGAACGGTCCATAGTAGCATGGTTTCAATTTCTCTGCTCCACTCTTCTTGAGAGAGGACTGTCTATATGGCTGTAACATGAGGTACACCATATCTCCCACCTCAAAAGACCTCTCAACCCTGTGCTGATTAGCATATTACTTATGCTGATTTTGTGCTTTTTGCAAATTTTTCTTCAAGGATCGCATAATGTCCTGGCACTCCTACAAAGTATCCTTGGCCTTAGGCACCCTGCTGTCCCCAAATAAAAAATCCAAAAAATTAGGAGCATCATACCCGTACAGTGCCATAAAAGGGGACATTTGAATAGACATATGGAAAGAGGTATTATAGCAGTACTCCCCTAGATGTAGCCACTTCACCCAAGCCTTTTGCTCTCCTGCAATGTAGTTTCAAAGGTACCCCTCAACCCATTTGTTCACTATCTCTATCTGCCCATCAGTTTGGGGGTGGTAGCTGGTACTCGGAGTGAGCTCTGTTCCACATAAGCTGAACAACTCCTGCCAAAAGTGGCTCATAAATCTACTATCTCTATCACTGACTATGCTCTGTGGTATCCCATGTAGTCTGAATACCTCTCGAAAAAATAGTTCTGTTGTTTGTGCTACTGAATATGTAGACGAAATTGCAAAGAAATGTGCAAATTTCATCAATCTTTCTACCACAACAAAGATACAATCCTGACCCTATGCCTTGGGGAGGCCTGTGATAAAATCCATGGAAATGCTATCCCACTTCTTCTCTGGTATGGGTAGGGGTTGTAGTAAACCACCTGGAAAAGAATGTTCCTGTTTGTTCTGTTGACACACAATGCATTCCCTCACAAACTAAAGCACCTCTGATTTGAGTCCTTTCCAAGTGAAGCACTCTCTCACCTCCCGATATGTCTTAAAGAATCTAGGATGTCCTACCATTGGTACTAAATAAATCATAGCAGACCCGGGTACTAAATAAATCCTTTCTTTGTAGATGATCAAATCATTTATGACAGTGTATCGACTATCTTGAATAGCTCCCTCAATAATGCTAGATGCCCAACTATCCTTAGCATATTTTGCCAAGATCATCTCTCTCCAATCATCCATGACTATCCCAATAGCAAGCAAATGAGGCCTTCTAGATAAAGCATCTGCAACAATAATTTTCTTCCCTTTGACATAGGCTATGTCAAAATCATAGGCCTGTAATTTACTCACCCATTTCTATTGCCTGTCATTAAGGTCCTTCTATCCAAGGAAATGTTTCAAGCTATTATGATCTATTTTTACTGTGAACCGGCTTCCCACTAAGTACTGCCTGAACTTAGCTAGCACGTGCATGATTGCTAGCATCTCTTTGTCATAGATGCTATAGGTTCTCTCCACACCTCGTAATTTTCTACTCTCATATGTGATTAGATGTTTGTCTTGCATGAGAACAACTCCTATGCCCTCTCCCGAGGCATCACACTGTAGCTCAAAGGGCCTGGTGAAATTTGGAATGGCTAAAATAGGACATGTACTCATCAGCTCCTTAAACCTGTCAAAACAATCTTGAGCCCTTTCTGACCACTTGAAACTATCTTTCCATGTCAAATCTGTAAGTGGTGCTGCTATCTATGAAAATCCCTTCACAAATCTGCGGTAGAACCCACAAAGCCCGAGAAATCCATTGAGTTGTGAAGTGTTCCTCGGTGGTGGCCAATCCAGAATAGCCCTGATCTTTTCTGGGTCAACCCAAACACTTCGTGCACTAATAATATGCCCTAGATAGAGAAACTCTATCATCCCAAACTCACATTTACTCATCTTGGCATATAATGACTCCCTCTCTAGAATACTGAGCATTGTATCAATATGCTTCAAATGTTCCTCCCAAGTACAATTGTATATCAGTATATCATCAAAAAATATCAACACAAACTTCCTCAACTGATCTCTGAACACTCTATTCATACAGGACTGGAAAGTGGCAGGGGCATTTGTCAACCCAAAGGGCATGACTAAGAACTCAAAATGTCCATAGTGGCATCTAAAAGTTGTCTTCTCCACATCCACCTCTCTAACCTGTATTTGATGGTAGCCAGATCTCAAATCAATCTTGGAGAAGTAGCATACACCATGCAATTCATCAATAAGCTCATCGATGCGCGAGATAGGGTATCGGTTCTTGATTGTCTTCTTGTTTAGCTCCCTATAATCAATGCACATCCTCATTGTACCATCCTTCTTCTTCACCAATACTACTAAAGAAGCGAAAGGACTTTTGCTTGGCCATATGTGCCCCATGTCAATCAACTCCTTAATTGCCTTTTCTATTTCATCCTTACATCTCTTCGGATGGTGGTAAGGTGTGATGATAACTGGCTTAGCCCCTTCCTCTAATTCAATAACATGCTCGATTCCCCTATCTGGGGGTCTCCCTGGAGGTATCTCACCAAAAACCTTAGTATGTTTGGTTATTATTTTTTGTACATCAAGTGGATACTCTTGTTTATGTTGCTCTGTCATCTCAGGCATTACTCTAAACTTTGCTGCCCATTGCACCTGATCATGTCTAAAGAAACTTTGCATCCACTTGAGTGATACCACTCAAAGTCTCCCATCTGACAAACCTCTGAGCACTATCTTCTTACCATTTGCCTCAAACCTCATTTCCATTTTCTCAAGGTTAAATGTAAACTCTACCAGAGACTTCATCCAGTTCATCCCAAGCACCATATCCTGATCACCAATGTTGACCACAAAGAAATCTCCTGTCATGTCATAATCTCTCAAACGAAGCTGCAAGTTGGAGATTTTCTTGGTACATTCAATTTTGAAGCCATTGGAAACCATAACCTTAAATCCCCTATGCTCCTCTATATGTAGCCCTCTGTGTGTCACAAACTTCTCATCAATGAAGTTATGTGTCGCCCATGTATCAATGAGTGCCACAACTCTCTGTCCATCCAAGGTTCCCCTAACTTTGAAAGTGATAGCCTCCTATATACTTGACAACTGAGCTATCATGCTATCATCGCATGCTTCCTCCTGTGAAGAACTATCATCATCTCCATCTGATTCAAATGACTTCTCTGAATCTCCATCTACTGACTCTTCGGCTGAAAAGTACTCCATCTGCTTAGCTTTTTCTTTCAATGGACACTTATGTGACAAATCCCAAGGCTCCCTGCAATGAAAACAAAGCTTCTTCTTCCTAAGATAATTAAGTGTCTCATTGTCCAACCTCTTACTTTCCTCCTTAGCTGGCTGAACCTCTTTATGAAAAGGTTTCCTATCCTTATCTTTCCTTGAAGGGAAACTCTTTGCATAGAATTTATTTTTTGAAGATCAAGAGGAATCCATGTCACGAGCTTTCTTAATGGATTCTTGCAAAGTGGGAGGGTTGAGAGATTTAATCCACCCTCTCAAAAAATCAGCTAACCCATCCATAAATAGAACTAGTATCCTCCATTTAGATACATCTATTACTAACACTGCAAGTTTTTGAAACTCTGAAATGTATGTTTCCAATGATCTCCACTATTTAAGTTGAGCTAACTCCTTGATATGGAGTTCTGGATCCTTCCTATCAAAACATTCAATCAGCTTCTCTGTAAACTCCACATATGAGGTAATGTGTGCATGTCCCATAGTGACCATACCATGATGCCACCAATCATGTGCTAACCCATCCAGATGAATTGCTGCATACTTAATAGCTTCTTCCTCGGGCATAGGGTTCAATTGAAAGTATGTGTCAAGATTTTGAACCCAAGCTCTTGCTGTAGACTTTCCTGAGCCATCATAATATGGTAACTCAAGTCTCCCTACTTTCTTCCGTAGCTCATAGCTCTTGTTCCTGTCATGTCCATGTGGCATATGTTTCATCCGCACATCCATATACTCCCTAAAGGTAATTGCAGCAGTAAAATCTGGCCCTCCAGCTTCCCAATCTCTCCTCAAATGGTCCTGTATATCAGTAATCTGGGGCTTTGGTACGAGTTGCTCTGGAGCTCTAGGAGGAAATGTAGGAATCATGGGCCTTGAACTCACTGTCCTAGCTCACTGGGGTGCATGACTGAAATTGTTCCCAACTTGTTCATCTCCATTATGTGTCCCATCCTAATTATTTCCATTCTGATTGTTACCATTCTGATTATTTCCTCCACCCATGTTAGCATTCAACCCCATTTGACGAGCCATCATCTGCATCATAAGATCCAATCTCTGATTTTGTTCTTGTGCCCTTTGTTCTGCTACTCGCTGACCCTGTACCAAGGTCTCTAATAACTGTAAGAATCTTTCCTCTCTAGGCTCTGGATTGGCATTCTCGCCTCCACCTAATCTTGTATTCCTGTCATCTCGATCACCCATATTGTTGTCTTGATCAAATAATACCTCCGCTGTGTCTATATGACTGGATTCTATACCCCCCTATATGAATGAACTAGACTATTTGCTTTGCAGGTCTGAACTCCTACTTTGTCTTGCTCTAGTATTGCGGAAATTATAAGGCCCCTGTCGCATGCTCAAACATAAATGCTCTGATTTTAGTGTTTTGACATTTCATCAAACACTTTCCCCTCTATCCGCCAGTGGGGAAATAGGCTAACGACAACATCATGCTATGAATGCTAGAAAGGGGACATTACAACTGAGTTGGGTCAGCTAATGATGGATTTTCTTATTTTGGCATATTGAGTTCAATTGCATTATTTGTAGGTTCTAGCCGATTGAGAAGATGAAGATTAAAGATTATAAGTTATATTCAAGCTGACCTGACAATATGAAAGATATAAATATAAGGTCAAGTTGAGAATTAGAAGATGTGAGGTGAAAGGGTAAAGAATGTGTGGATGATAATTGAAGATTTAATGATGCTAAGAGGAAGCAAATTAGAAGGATAAGAAAAATATCCTTGTGGAGTTGAAAAGATATATTCAATCAAGAAGGATCAAGTGTACAAGCCAAAATTGAGATCTATAATCAAAAATTTAATTGCATCAAAAATTAGTTCATCTCATTGTTACTTTTTAACCATTGTAGTAGTGATCTAAATCTCCTAACAAAGTTGTCTTAACAACTATTTGTAAATCCTCTAACAAGGTAGTGGTTCTATTGAATTGTCTAAAGACCTCTAACAAGGCCACTCTTAACACGGTGATTAAATCCTCTAATAGGGTCACACCTAACAGTGTGTTTTGTAACCTTTAATAGGGTTGGCTCCTAACAAGGCTCACTTTAGAAGAGTGCAAATTAGTAACTAGTTGCAATTGGTGATTTTTCCCAAATTGGGTTTCCAAGTTAAATCTTTGTGTCAAATGTGTTCATTTCTTTTATGTGTTTGCAACTAAGTTAAAGTAGTAGTTATCTCAAATAAAATCTTAAGATTTACATGTTAAGTATTTTCCAAGAATTTCAATGTTTACTAAGTTACAATATTTTTTTTGTGTTTGTTGAGCATCAATAGAGTCTTTTTTTTAGATTTTGTTTTGTACTAAAATCTAAGGGATTTGGGATTTATTTTAGTGGTTATTGATTCACCCCTCCCCTCTTAGTTACTCCTCTTATATTTCAAACAATTTCTATCAGATCATTTGGTGCTTGTAGAAAAGGTTTCGAGGAACTAAGCTAAAGATCAGGATGTCTTACTTAAGAGAGATTCGCAACTTGAACCATGACAACTTTGCAGCATGGCAAGGACTTATGAGATTACATCTAGGAAATATCAGTGATTCAAGTTGTAAGTATCTTGATACTAAATATAAGACTCCCACTGGAACATTATTAGTTGAAGCTATTGCTGAAAAGAAGAATCATAACATCATGATGATTGATATTGCATTTGCTCTTAGTTATGTTGAATTTGATGAAATAAAAGACTACAAAATAACTCATGCAATGTGGACCAAATTGAAAGACATCTATGGACGAGATGACAATGTAAGAAGAGCCAAAGTAGAAAGTCTCAGAGGACAATTTGATAGATAGAAATGAGAGAAGATGAAAACATTGCAAAATATGTTGAAAGAATCAAAGCAAGTGTAAGTGCAATCAAAGAATTTGGAGGAGACATTGATGAAAAAATAGTTGTAAGCAAGGTACTTAGAACTCTTCTTCTTATTTATGCAACTAGAGTATCTATTATTCAAAAAATGAGATGTGATCCAAATAGTAATATAACATTGGATGCTCTAGTTGGAAGATTGACAACTTTTGAGTTGGACAACTATGATACATATATTCCTATTTCCAAAAATATTGAGTCTGCATTTGAAGCCAAGCTTTCATTCAATAAAAGAGAAAAGAAATCAAAGGTCACTCAATCAGGAAATGAAGAAGAAGAAGAAGAAGTTTAGATAGTGATCTTGAATTTTTTGAAGCTCTACTTGCAAGAAAATACTCAAAAGGTAGAGGAAAGTACAAAGGCCAGATTCCTCTAATTTTCTTTTCTTGTGAAAAAATTGGTCATATTGCTACTAGGTGTCCAAATAGAGAAAACAAGGATGAAAAGAAAAGTAATAAGCACAAAGGCAAAAAGAAATTCAAAAACTACAAGGACTACAAGGACAAAGGTAAGAAATCTTGTTTTATGGCAAGAGATTCTGATAACAGTGAAGATGAAATGGCATATATTGCTGTAAAAGATGAATCTAATGATGAAGGAGATAAGATGGCACTTATCTCTCATGTTAGAAAAAATGATACATGGATTATTGATAGTGGCTGCTCACATCATATGACTGGAGAAAAAACAAAGTTTGAACACATGGAATATTATGATGGTGGTAGTGTAAGATTTGAAAATAATGAACCTTGTTGCATAAAAGGAAAAGGATGTATTTCTTTGACCAATGAACTTGTATGTAATAATGCTTATTGGGTTGAAGGACTAAAGCACAATCTACTAAGTATAGCACATTTAAATAAGATTGGATTCAAGGTAGAATTTATGAATGGGAAAGTCAAACTATTGGATGAAAAAGGAATCTAGTTGGGTCTGGCAAACAAACAAAAGGGAATATATTTTATCTTGATCTTAGTGAAATTTCATGTTTTATTGCTCAAGTAGAAGAAAGTTAGTTATAGAATAAAAGATTATGTCATGTAAACTTTGATAATCTGGTTAAGACAAGCAAACATAAATGAGTAAGAGGTATTCCTAGCTTCAAGAAACCTAATATGGGTCTATGTAAGAATTGTCAAATTGGTAAGATGGGAAAGACTAGTTTCAAAAGCAAGAACTATCATTCAGAAGAAGTCTTAGAGCTTGTGCATACAGACCTATGTGGACCTATTGAAATATAGAGATATAGTAGAGATAAATTTTTCATTTTTTTTGTTGATGATTATTCTAGAATGATGACTATGATGTATCTGAAAGAAAAATTTGAAGCTTTTCAAAAATTCAAGTGGTATTTGTCAAGAGCAGAAAAAGAAACTAGAAAGAAATTGAAATGTTTAAGATCAAACAGAGCCTCTATTGGCTTGATTTTCAGTCTATCAAACTTTTTACAAAATATTATGAAAATTAGGAAGTTCTATGCTTAGAATTTCCTAGGGTTTCAAGCAAAATTGTCATTCATCTTCAAGCTTTTGGCATGTTTTAGTTTTGATAGGGGTTAGGGTTTTAACCTTTTGAGAGGAATACCTAAAAATATTGCATATATTTTCATATCCCTAAGTTTCTTGGCCCTTTACCCCTTTTATATTGTCATGCCTAAGTTGCAATTGTGTGAAACACTCCTAGGCTCCTTTTTCATTGCTAACTATTTTTGATGGTGCAATAGTGCAAGATAGTTTCATTTCATGATGGTGTTATTTTTTAGAAGTTATGGATAATTGCACAGTCTAAGGTGTGAAGACGTGATTTAATGGATCTAATGAACATGGCTATTTCCTATCAATTACACTTTGTGGTGTGACTAAGTAATCAAAAGTTATGATGGTTGTTGCTGCTTCACAAGGAAATTCACATGGTTACATCTTATACCATGAGTGAGAAACATGGTTAACACTAATGGTCTAATGCATAAATGCTTATAGTATCACAAGAGTTTAATGGTTACCTAAGTTTAACATTGTGACATTGTGATGGCTTGGTTTGTAGCTTCACAGGGTTCCCATTAAGTTAAAGATTTTAAGTTGTGATGATGTGATCAAGGTTAAAGTGTCTCTTCAATCATAGGATTGCATTGGGTTAGTGTTGAACATGGGTTTGAGTGGCAATGGTGCGGAATGATCTAGTTCACATGGTCACTAGGGTGAAAAGATAATCTTGGGTTAAGGTTTTGAAGGTGTGACTAGCCACCATGTGGATGATATGATGATGTGGTAGTGCAGTGTTAAAATGATGTGGTAAATGATTAGCTCTTTATTGGTTGTAAGTTCAAACAAGGGTCATAGGTTTGTAGTTTTTACCTCGGTCATAGATATAATAAAATATTAACGGATGTTGCTATGTAAATATGTAAAATTGCTCAATCTTTGTCTATAATGACATAGTGATCGCTTGACATGTGGTAGGTGGGGACATTTTCATAGGGAATTTTTTGGTTACATGGTCACACAATCTAGTTAGGTATTCGGTTCTTTGAACATGACCTGGAGAGATTGGTTAATGTACTTGATCACATGGTTGTGCGGCTAGTGAATAGCAATGGAGGATGGAATGCAAAGTGATTGAAAGAAGTAAAATGTTGTAGTCAATTAAGTTTGACCCTCACAGTGGATGAAATATTAATATAAAATAATGAAAAAAAGCATGGCTCAAGGTTGACACTAAATAGATAAATGATTTGGTGGCTCATGCAAAAGATTCATGATTAGGATCAGATTTCTAGTTGAGTAAAGCTAGGGTAAAGGTCAAATAAAATTAGATCCTTTGAAATGACTACCAAAGATAGTTACAAATATTAAAGCTATGTTGGCATAGGCAGCTGAAGAATGTCATGATTAAAGGTCATAGAGGATGAACAAATTAATATTGAGGATTCCTGTAATAAGTTTGTTCTACCAACTTTGCAACTACTTCCCTAATTTTTGTTTGAATATAGAGAATGTTTGTAATATAATAGTGTAAAAATATCTCTATAGTTTTTCTAGTCAATTTTTTAACATTTTTCCTCCTCTCATCTATAGCTTCTTGCAATCCTTCTCTATATAAGGATTTCCAAGATGAGGAGGAGAGAGTTCTAGTTTTACCACCATAATACACATAGGTTGGTTCTTATTTTCATTTCTACAATTGATATCGCAAGGATGGTTCTACTTTAGTCTTTTTATTGTGATACCATCCACTTTTCAATATTTCTCTATTATGAATATAAGTGTTGTAGATTCCTTGAAGAAAATAGTTTATACAGTTGTTTGTTATGTCTTATCTAATTTTTGTATAGACCTAATGTATTAGTTTCAATGAAATGAATACAAAGAATAGGCAATTTCTTAGTTTCATTCTAATTCTCATCTCCTCTCTTTGTAATTTTCAATATTATATAGTTTAGGAATGAAGAACTTAAACCCTTTTGCATCCCCTTAAGGTTGTATGTCTTGTATGTTTTTCCATTGGAACAAAGAGCCAAGTAAATGCTTGATATCTTTGATAGGTTTTTTTGCTTATTTGAGAAGGATATTTCATAAGTATGAGGTCTTTATGAGCACTAATGTTTATTTGCAAGGTAGATAGATAGATCAGATATCTGAGTATATGAGTGTATTTGGGTATCCAAGTTTATATTATCACTTAGTTATTTTCTAATGGATAAGAGACTGATTAGCTTGGGGAATTCATATTGTTATTGTTCATACCTAAGTCTTGCTAATATTCAACATCATAAATCAAATCCTTTCCTTTCCATGTTGAAAGAGTTGAAAAGAATTTTCCTTCACTTAGTTTATCAAATTCATGAGTTATGTTAGTAGCTACTTCATGTCCATGAATGTTGGCATAAACATAGAAGATTCAAGAGTTTTATCTGTTATATAGATTTAGTTATGTGCCTTTACACTAATACCATATAAAGAATCTGAGGTCCACCTACCTAGGTCTTGCTGAGCCTAAAGAGAAGAAGGAGATTAAATAGCCTTATAGTTATCCCTAGTGTATGAATACATGCAATGACATGGGAATTAGCTGCCCCTAGGTGTTTGTGTTCTTATCACTAGGTTATTAAAAAACTTTTAATTGAGGAGCCAATGTACCCAACCCTTTTCCTTCCCATGTATCTTGGCTAATGAAAGGGGAAAAAAATTGATAAATGAATAGGCTTGGCTAGATTTTTAAATAAAATATTATAAGGATAGAGTCCTATGTGACATTGTAGGCATGGAAATTTGTCACCTTTTATTAGATCATCCATGGTAGTATGACCTTAAGGAGAAACATGATAGTGTCACTAAAAAATACCAAATCACCAAAGATGGACATAAATACAATCTTTTTCCCAACCCTAACCCTCACCAAGAGAAACCCAAAGAATAGTTAGTTGTCATGGAAGGTGAAAAAGAAATGTTGAATACCATCAAAGACTCTGAAATAGGCTATACCCTAGTCCTCAAACCTAAGATGAAGGCAGCCACCCAAGAAGTTCCTAAAGAAGTAACAGATCTACTACAAAAGTACAAAGGGAAATTTGTAGGAGATACTCCAGATGAACTCCCACCATTGAGAGACATCTCACACTAGATTGACTTCATACCAGGTGCTTCTCCACCCAAAAAGACTGCATATAATCTTACCCCTAATCAGAATGCAAAGGTATCTAGGAAGAGTAGTGCTCTGTTGGCAAAATGACTCATTCAAAAGAGTCTCATCCCTTGTGTAGTCCCTAGTGTTTTTTCCCCTAAAAGGGATGACAAATAGAGACTTTGTACTAACTCTAGGGAAATCAAAAAAATAACTATAAGTTATAGGTTCCCTATACCAAGGGTTGAAGATCTTCTAGACCAACTTGGAGGAACATGCTACTTCTCTAAGATAGAACTTAAATCAGGCTACCATCACATAAGAATTAGGCTTGGAGATGAGTGGA
The DNA here is from genome assembly GCA_028749045.1 of Cupressus sempervirens. Classification (NCBI taxonomy): domain Eukaryota; kingdom Viridiplantae; phylum Streptophyta; class Pinopsida; order Cupressales; family Cupressaceae; genus Cupressus; species Cupressus sempervirens. The sequence continues at coordinate 230,152,695 of CM053784.1, forward strand.
AAACAACATTTAAAACTACTAAAGGGTTATATGAATGGCTTTCCATTCAATTTTGTCTAAGCAATTCCCTAGCACCTTTATGAGGCTAATGAATGAAATTCTTAATGACTTCATAGGTATGTTTGTAGTGGACTATCTTGATGACATACTAATCTTTAGTAGGTCCAAAGAAGAACACATGAAACATTTGGAACTAGTCCTTCAAAGGCTACATGAAAAGAACTTGGAAATCAACCTTGAAATGTGTGTATTCATGCAAACAAAATTGGTATTCTTGGGCTTTGTCATCTCAAAGAGTACCTTGAAGATGGATCCCTTGTCAACACCTAAAATAGTAAGGGCAATCAGAAGTTTCCATGGATTGGAAACTTTCCATAGGAAATTTGTCAAAAAATTCCATGACATATGTGCACCTCTTTTGGATACCATCAAGGGAGGAAAGAAGACAAAGTTTCAATGGACTACTCAAGAAGATGAGTCATTTGAATACTTGAAAGATAGGGTAGCACAATATCCATTGTTGGCACTACCTACCTTCAACAAATTGTTCATAGTAGAAACTAATGCAAGTAACCTTGCCATAAGAGTATTTCTCAGTTAGGAGGAAAGACTAGTAGCTTTCCTCTCTAAAAAACTAAGTGATGCCCCGAAGAAGTATAGTACATATGACCTAGAACTATATGTTATGGTTCAAGCTCTAAAGAAATGGAGGCACTACTTTCTTCCTAAAAAAATCATTTTCTATATAGACAATCATGCACTAAGCTTCCTAAATAGCCAAGACATCTTGAGTTATAGACACATGAACTAGGTTGAGCAACTCCAAGCATTCACATTTTCAATCAAACATAAGAAAGGTACTACAAAAAAAGTAGTAGATGCTCTCATCAAGAGAGTGATCTTGGTGGAAGAAGTCCAAGTGAAAATCATGGGGATTGATTCCCTTAAGAAATTATACAAAGATGATACAAACTTTGGGGAAATCTAAAAGGTTTGTTCTACATTATTTGATGCCTATAACACAATATATTTTGAATACTTGTTGCAGAATGGTTTATTGTTCAAAGGTGAACAACTTTACATTCCTAGATGCTCCATGAAGGAAAATCTAATTAAAGAGAATCATTGTGGCACATTAGGTCATTTTGGGATTGGCAAAACTCTATAACTCCTAAGGAGGAACTATCATTGGCCCAAGTTACCTACTAATGTCAAAAGATTTGTTGAGACTTGCACAATATGCAAAAGTGAAAAGGGAGTAAAGACAAATCAAGTCTTTATCAGCCCTTACCTAATCCATCCAAACCATGGGATATTGTAAGCATGGATTTTTGTAGTAGATTTTCAAAGGACAAGACAAGGTTTTGATAGCATTTTTTTTTATTGTAGATAGATTTAGTAAAATGGCTCATTTTGTTCCTTGTAAGAGCTCTAATGATGCTTCACACATTACTAACTTGTTTTTTAAAGAAGTAGTTAGGATTCATGGATTACTACCATCCATTATCTTGGACAGAGATGTGAAATTCCAAGTTCATTTTTGGAGGACCTTATGGAAAAATTTGGGCAAAAATCTATCCTTCAGCTCTGCCTACCATCCACAAATAGATGGGTAGACTAAAGTAGTCAATAGATCATTAGGAAACCTTTTAAGGTGTCTAAAAAAGCAACATGAGTAGACATGGGATGTGATTCTCCCTCAAGTAGAATTTTCCTTCAATGACTCAGTCAACAGATCAACAAGGAAGAGACCATTCCAAGAAAACTATGGTTTCCATCCTAGAGGAGTCATGGACCTGAGAGACTTACCAAGTGAGTTCAAAAGCAGTGCACAAGGTGAATAATTCTCAGCATGGATCAAAAAAAATTAATGATCAAGTCAGAGATACTCATAATCAGAACACTGCAAGATACAAACAACAGACAAACAAGAAAAAGAGACATGTTTCATTCAAAGAAAGGGAGCATGTATGGGCTTATCTGAAAAAAAGAATATTACTTGGACGACACACAAAATTGAAAATGAGAAAGATTGGATCCTATCAAATATCACACAAATTTGTAGAGAATTCTTATGAAATTTTATTACCTCCTAACATATCAATTTCTCCCAATTTTAATGTTTCGGATCTCACCCTTTTCAAAGTTGATGAATGTACTAATGATGTCATGCAAGATGTTGATGAACATGTAGAATGGATCAAGGATCTACCATCTAGCCAATCACTTTAGTTAGAAAAGATTTTGGATTCTAAGATGGTCAAGAAGGCCTATATATCCTACTTGGTCAAGTAGAAGGGCCCTCCATACATAGATGCTACATGGATAAATGAAGAATGCATTGCCAAGCATGGCAGCTCTATCCAACAACTATCCTCAAGTGGGACTTGAGTTTTTTAAGCAAGGGAGTATGGTGCAAGAGCACCTAACCCTCCATTCTTCATATCATCTAACATTTTAACTCTACATGAATTCTACTCAAGGGAATTTGTTCCTAAGAGACAAATGTAATAGGTACTCATAGTTTCCTAATAAATTGAGCCTATTTGTGAGACCTAGTTCCCATTTGGTGCTTTATAAACCATTGGGCTTTAACTAAGGTCAAAGGGCACATTCTAGACCTAGCATAGATTAGGATTGTTTAATGGGTTTTCTTATATGTTTTAGCTGCCTAGGGCACAAGGAAAAATTCCTAGATGAGTTAGATTGCACAATTTGCAAAAAATGCCAAAAAATGCATAATGCAAGAAAAGTTGCTTGACAACTTTTGCAAAAAGTTGTCAACTTTTCCTAAAACAATCCCCAATGGTCATAGCCTTTGAATATTAGTTGGATTTTTTGGGGGAAGTATTCAAATAGCCCTTTTAGGTGGGTGGAAGATAGAGAATGTAATTTTTCCATTTGAATCAATAAAAGATCCCATTTTTCCTTATAAAATGCTAAATTTTCATGGTGTATGGACTAGTACAGATTGGAACATGTGAATAAAAAATATTTTTGGAATCCTAAAGGTCATAGTTGAAGAATGAAATTAGTTTGAGAGTTTGAAGTGCTCTATAACAAAAGTTATATAAAGATCTTCCTTAGGTGTACCAAAACCCTCCATTTGGTGGATAGTTTTAGAAATAATGGCCTAACTTGCATTCCCACTATGGAATCCACATGCCACTTATTGAAATGCAAGTAAGGAAGATGTATCATAAGATGCCTAAAGGATGGGAGTGTTTGAAATATAAGAGGAGTAACTAAGAGGGGAGGGGTGAATCAGTTACCACAAAAATAAATTCCAAAGCTCTTCGATGTCAATACAAATCAAAACTAAACTTTGTTATAACTTGGTAAACACATAAGAATTTTTTTTTAACTTTATAACACTAAACTAACTCAAAAAATGCTTAACTTGAAAATCTTAAGATAGTATCTATAATTGATCTTACTTTAACTTAGTTGCAAACACATAAAAGAAATAGCATGAACACAATTGATACCAAGATTTAACGTGGAAACCCAATTTGGAAAAAATCACCAATTGCAACTAGTTATTGATTTTCACTCTTTTAAAGTGATCCATGTTAGGAACCAACCCTATTAAAGGTTACGAAGCACACTGTTAGGTGTGACCTTGTTAGAGGATTTAATCACCCTATTAGGAGTGGCCTTATTAGAGGTCTTTTGGACAATTCAATAGAAATTCCACCTTGTTAGAGGATTTATAAATAGTTGTTAAGAAAAATTTGTTAAGAGACTTAGATCATCGCTACAATAGTTAGAGAGTAACAATGAGATGGCCTGATTTCTTATGCAACTGAATTGCTGATTACAGATCTCAATTCTGGCTTGAATACTTGATCCTTCCTAATCAAATGAATCTTTTCTTCTCAAAAAGGATTTTCTACTTATCCTTATAATTCACTTCCTCTAAACATCATCAAATCTTCAATTATGTTCCTCTTATTCTTCTTCTTCTAATCCTCAACTGGAATTTATATTTATATCTTACACATTGTCAAGTTGTCTTGAATACAACTTAGAATAATTAATATTCATCTTCTTAGTCGGCTAGAACCAAGAAACAAATCAATTGATCTCAATATGACAAAATAATAAAATTCTTCATTAGCCAACCCTACTTGGTAGACACTAACTTAAAGCAATTTTCCTATCTTAACCAAGTGAACTCAGTTAACACTGCATATTCTAAAAGTTCAATTGGTAACCAAGTGAGCTCAATTAACACTAGTTCAATCCAACATTTCCTTCTATAACCGAGTGAGCTCAATTAACACTCAACTTTTGTAAACTTTCCTTTATTTCCTGAGTGAACTTGGTAGACACTATCTTTTGAACTAGGCAAACTTTGGAATGCTCAGCAAACATAGGAAACTATCCTCAATGCCTGAGTGAGCTTGACATACACTAACTAGCAATAATATGACATTTTGTGTAACATCAAGGACATTACAAAATTAATCAATTGTTTCCAACAATATCCATCTTTGGCATTGATGGAAACACAACATGTCATAATAAAATGAAATTTTAGAGCAACAATAAAACAACATACTTGATCTCTCTCTTCATACATGCCAACAGCTATTTGAACCAAAAAATATTATCTAACAATTAACTACTGTTGCTACATATTTTATCTCTGTTTTGGACTAAGAAATGAAATTATGCTTCTTGCTTATCCAAGACACTAGTCCTTTATCAAGAAAGAATGCTCCACCACTGGTGATCTTTTTGTCATCAACACTTCCCACCTAATCAGTACCTGTGAATACTTTCAAATCCAAATTGCCTTCTTTTTTGTACCATAACCCATAGTCATCAGTACCATAAGCTACTAAATTTCTAACACCTTCTAATCTTGTAATAAGAGAAAAAGTTTCACCATAATCAATACCTTCTTCTTGAGAATAACCTTTACATACTAACCTTGCTTTGTTTCTAGAAACTTCTCCATCTTCATTTAGCTTATTTTCGAATATCCACTTTGTGCCAATTACATTTTTATCCTTAGGTCTAGCAACAAGAGTCCAAGTTTTTTTCTTCTCAATATATTCTATTTCCTCATTTGTTCCTCCAATCCAAATTTCATTATCCAAAGCATCTTTAAAATTTCTAGGTTCAAATTCAGCAAACAAATATGTACCTTTCAATTTGTTTCTTGTCATTGTTCCATTTGACTTGTCTCCAATGATTTGATTGGGTGCATGATGTCTTCTAACATATCTTGCTAACATGGGTACTTTAGATTTGGAGTTTTTCTAATTAACTTCTTCATGATCTTTTTTATTAAGTTTGGGTCCCACTATCTGTGATTCGGATCTGTTAGACTTGATTTTCTCTAGCAACATCTTGGTAGCTTCTGACTATGACTTTAGTTGCATTAATTGCAACTCAATAGCTTTTGAAGATTTTGGGGACCTGGAAGGTGAGACCTCCTGACATCTAAATAGATTTGGCACTATATTAGGTTCAAAGTAAACAAATCTTCTGTAATCATCAGGTTCTTTTTTCCTCTCTTCTTCACTCTTTTCTGCAAACTCATCAATTCTCACATGTGCACTTTCTATGATTTTATAAGTATATAGATTCAAATATTTGTATGCTTTGCATCTGTAGGAGTATCCTAGGAATATGCCTTCATCATCTTTTACATCAAATTTACCTTTCCTACATTCTTTCAAGATATAACATTTGCTACCAAATACTTTCAAGTAACTTACATTAGATTTGTATCCATACTATAGTTCATAAGGATTTTGATTTGAATCTTTATTCAATTTTACTATGTTTAAGGTATGCATTGCAGTACTGATTGCTTCCTTCTAGTATTTTATTGCAAAATTCTTTTCTATCATCAATGTTCTTGCATAATCCATGATGGATCTTTTCCTTCTTTTAGCTATAACATTTTGCTAAGGTGTACTAGAGGTTGATACTTGTCTCTTAATTCCTTTTTCAATGTAGAATTCATTGAAATCATTGGAAATGAATTTACCACCTCTATTTGATCTCAAACATTTCAGCTTCTTTTTCTACTCTTGCCAAATACCACTTAAATTTTTTAAAAGCTTTAAATTTTTTTGTTAGAGACATTATAGTCATCATTCTAAAATAATCATCAACAAACAAAATGAAAAACTTATCTCCATTGTAACTCTCTATTCCAATAGGTCCAAATAAGTCTATATGTACAAGCTCTAAGAATTCTTCAAAATCATAGTTCTTGCTTTTGAAACTAGCTTTTCCCATCTAACCAATTTGAAAAAATTTCCATAGACCCAAATCAAGTTTCCTTAAGCTAGGAATACCTCTTATTCTTCTATTTTTTCTTATTTTGACTAGATTATAAAAGTTTACATGACATAATATTTTGTGCATACTAATTCACCCCCCCCCCCCCCCCCTACCCCCCACCCCCACCTACCCCCTCAGATTTTACTTTCCCATTGTTATTTCCAAGAATTAGTATCAGAGCCTAGTTCTCTAGAAAGGAAATCTTTGTAGCTTTGAGGAAAGATCTTGAAGATGGAAGTCTACGAGTTGGGAAGGACTGTTGAGAATCAGAAGATTGAAATTCAGCTTTCCCTACACCAACTTATGGAAGCAAGAGATGAACTACAATGTTCATTGAAGAGAAGGAAAGGGATAGCTATTCAAAAAAATGACACTCATCACCAAGAGGAAGACACTACAGAATTGTTTACAAATGGAAACTCAAGTGATTTTGATCCAACTGTTGCAAATATGATCGAAAAGAATGGTGCCCTAGCTAAAGAGGTCAGAACTCTTAAGATAGAACAATAAGTCTAATTAGTATTTCTATGTGAGGTGATCGATTAGAAAAAGAAAGCTAAAGAAGACAAAGTCATGATAGAAGATGACAAAAGAAAACTGACCAATAGACTAGAAGAGAAGACATTAGAGGTACAAATGATTGCTAACATGCAACTGGAAATAATGAATCAAGAGATGATTGCCAATCATGAATTGAATGGAAAGGACATTAAGATCACAACCTTGAAACTACAAAATGAACAACTAAGGAATGAACTGAGAAAAGACCAAGAATTTTTTGTAAGTTTCAACAAACCTAGTAAAGCCATCATATACTTTGAGAAAATGATGAGATCTCCTAGATCTAAAAATGATACTATTGGATTGGGATACACCAATACTAAGGAATGAGAATCATCTAAAATTGGTGAACAAAGAAACAACAAAGGTAAGAACTACAAACCCACTTATCATAATTGTGTAAAGTTAGGTCATACAACAAATGTTTGTAGGAGAATCAATGCAAATCAAAACCCTAAGGATAAATTCAAGGGCTACTGTCATAAGTGAAACAGTCAAGGACATTAGGCACATGAATTTAGGACGAAGATCTTAAGCACACAAAGATTTGAAGGATATTACCACAATTATCAGAAGTATGGACATAAAGCATATGAATGTAGGTCTAATGCCAAATGGACATCAAACAAGTAGACAAAGGTACAACACAATGGAAAATCCTACAATTTAGATTATATCACAAAGTATAGTTGTCACTATTGTCAAGAGTATGGACATGTTTCCAAGAATTGCATTAGAACACATTTCAGAGGAAACTATAATAGATGGTTGAGTGAGACTAAATTCTTTAGCTATTTGAAGACTAGACATAATAGCAGAAATTGTCCAACTAGATCACCAGTGCTCAGTGATAGAAACAATAGGCAAAGAGAAGGTCAATTTTGAAAAGGTAAAAGTGTAGACAAACAAGACATGAAAAAGGAGGGAAGATTGTAGAACATCACATTCTAATGAGGTCACTTCATCTAATGGATCATTTGATCACATCACCTCCAACTAGGAAATCAAAAGATATAGGTGGGATTGATATTTCAAAGTTAGATTATACATCAGTTCCAAGAATCTAAGTTCTGGAAAGATAATATATGCATGAATTGAGATGCAATGTATTGGTTAGAACTTGGAAGAAATCAATAGTTTTATTAGTTTTCATGTTTCCAAGCATGAAAGATTTCTTAAATTTACTATTGAACGTGAATAGAATTTTAGTTGTTGCCAAGTTATGAAGGTATGGTAGTATTGGTTGAGTTTTCTATGTGAACCAAGTGTAGTGAAAATCATGCGTAAGCCAAGTGAGTTGGAAACCCTATGTTGACCAAGCTTACAAATGTGTAAGCATTAAGGATTTATTGCAATATTTTAAGGGTTATATAGTCATTTCTTAACTCATTTGCATTCACCAATAATCAAAGAGAGCATGAAGGTGAATTGCAATAGGAGATTCTTATGTTTGCGAACCATATTCAACTACAACTCAACATATTTATCAGATTGGAAAGGAATTTTACTAGTGTCGATTTTTGTTGTTTGAATTTTCATCTTCCCTAAGTATCAAATATGGAAGCTAGCTCTTTTGTAAGTGTTAGGAAGAAATGAAATGAAGTGTTTAATGTACAATTAATTAGTAATATTGTAAGATAACTACCTCCCCAAGAAATACTTGAGCTATCATATAAGGGAGACCCGTCTAGTGTGATATCAATGATACCACCAAAATTCTTAATGATTCAAGATGTCAGGTGTTGTTATACATGCAAAGTTGGAAGTATAAGAGACATAGAGATAAGGGAGCTATATAGTCAACTTTTTTATGATGGAGTCTTAAGGGAAGAGAATGAAATTGTAGAGAGGAAAGGGTTAACCCATGCCCTATATTTCCCTAATGTATTCAAGACTGAATGGATCAAGATTGTGCTTAGTATAATACATGATGACTTCATATGGTTGGAAAATGGACCAAGTAAAATCAATAAAAGGATCATCAATCGAGTGATAGGGTATCCTACCCTAGATAGACCTATGAGCATGCAAAGTGATTCAAAAGAGATAATATAGAAGAACATAGGTGTGGTATGGAATAAGAGTGGAATGTCAATAGATTCTATCTTAGACCCCTTATTTTCCTTTCCTATGAGAGTGATAGCTCACAAGTTCTTTCAATCTAGCAGACCAAATAGTGTGTCTTGCATGACAATAGATTTGGGATACAAAATAGTGAAGAGAGAGCACACATATGACATTGTCGAGTTACAATTTTAGCAACTATCTGAAAACTTGGAGGCCATAAGGAAAACTAAGAGTGCATCTCGCAAATTTGGCTCTTTACTAGTGTGTATATTCTTTTATGTGCAAAACACATTTCCTATGTTCAGAAAAGTTGCTTGGAAGACCAATAAGGCTAGTATAGTTTAGATTGCAGAATTCATAAAGAAACTTGGAGATAACTTTGAGTCAGTGATGACTAGTTATTTTGAGGATTTTAAGAAATCCATGAAACAAAAACTAAGGGTTCCAGTATCACTAGTGGAGAAACATTACAATGATGTATGCTTCTTAGTTGATGTTGATTATACATATGTGTAGGTAGCTATTCCTAGGGTTAGATGGCTTAAGCCCTTGCAATATGAGATCAATGTTGATGAGGCATCTATAGCTATTATAGCTCTACTAGAAAAAGAAATGGATAAAAGTGCCACCTCATTTGGAAACTATGAGAAAGCCAAGTCTAGGATTACAATTAACTTGAAGACAACTTATGTGGTATGGAAGAAGAATAAACTTGTGAAGAAGCTAAAGGAAAGATTTGGTGAAGGGGGAGAAGAAGATGATGATAAAGATGAAGAAGAGGATGAGAAATTCCAAGCCACTTTGGCAATCACTCAAGGACAAGGAAAAGATTAGGGAGTAAATGAAGAAGGTGTTGAGGAAGAAGAAACCAAGGAAGCACCCAAGCTTGCTGAGAAGAAAAGAAAGGCTAAGGAGCTTGAAGTGGAGAAACCCAAGAAGAAGCTTGTGAAACTTTCACAAACAAAGCTAGTAGTACCTACTACCAGGTCTAGCACAAGGGCAGCCACTAAGAAAGTCAAGGTTGCTGAGAAACCTAGAGGAAAGAGGACTATTTCTTCAACAAAGCTGAGCCAACCAACCAAGAAGACATATGCACAGATAAAATATACTCCAGGGGCCAATCAATAAGATGAGAAGAAGAAAAAATCTGATGGCATAAGTCAATTCAAGGTGGTAAGCCATAGTCCCTTCTCTGACTTAGATAATTTGTGTGACAATATAAAATCAAATGCAAATTTATCTAGTTTTACACACATAGATTTTGATAACTTAGGAAAAGTTGAACAAAATACTATTGAGGAAGCCATATATGTAATTATGGCTACATTCAAATCAAATCCTATTAAGATTGCCAACTCACTACCTAATAGTCTATATGATTGAGTTGAGCATAAATTGAAATACAATTTGCAAATAGAGAAACAAATTAGGGAATCCACTCTAGCCAAAGATATGCTAGAATTAGATAAGAGGAAGATTACCAAAGCTATGGAAAATCAAAAAACAAAATTTTCCCACAGATATAGAGCTTTCCATATACTAAAGAAGTAGATTGAGGATGTGGTAGCCAAAAGTACAACTAGTTGGAGAACTATTTATGGGTTTACTACTCCTGAAATAAAAGAGAAAGGTGAGCAAGAGACAATAGAAATATCACAAGAGGTATCAGCAAAGGATGGTAATTGGGGAGGCACTGAGGAAGCAATAGTAGAAGAGGCTACAACTGAAGAAGAGCAACAAGATGAATAGAATGTATATGATGTACAAGTGCCCAACAATAGTCCTCCACATGTAGACCAAGTGAGTCAAAAAGACTCGATACAAATCAAGGATATTCTTGACAATTCTTCTTAGAACATCACTCCTTTGATTGATGTTGATTTGAAGAAGATATTGAAGGGTTCCACCATGGCAGCAAAGTTATGCACAAATCTTGTATTTTTGAGAATAGATAAAATTGAAAAGATGGAAGTGGTAGTAGCAGGAGAAAAACCAATTGACACATCCAATTTACCCCCTACATCTACAAAGAAAAAAGATAGAAGTGCAAGCACTAAACAACTAAGTGTTATTACTTGAACACTAGTAAAATTGTCTCTTGTGCCACTCATTTCAACTAATCAAGCCTTAGTTACAATTGAAAAAGATGTCCAACAAAAGTCAAACTAGGTCAAGAATCTAGTCTTGTACATACTCCACAAATTCAAGGTGAAGATCAATAGGAAGTGAGACAAGTTGATAGGTCTGAAGTATTGAAGATGACTACTACTCGAGAGGAACAAATTTCTATCTAGACTCTAGTTACCTTACCAATTTATGTGACTCTTAGGAGTAGTCAAGTTCTTTAGAGGTTGAGCACTCACCCCACACCACTGCAGATATCAAGGCCCAGTGTAGAAACATCAAGGATCTCAAAAGAAATATCTTATGGATATGTAATCCTAGATGAGGTGATTGAACTATCCAAGTTTTCTCTTAACACAATCACCATTGATCAGATGAGCATTCTACAAGAATCTCTATATAGGGAGAAACAACAAGAGTTGCTAAGAAGGGAGCATAAGCAGAAGCAATGCTATACCAAACAAGAGTTGCTATAAATATAGATAAACCAATCATTGAGCAACTAGTCAGCATAGTTGATAAGCTTAGTGATGAAGACCTAGATTGTAATGTTAAAGTTCTAGAATGGTTTGAAAAGAAGTTCCACACTAAGGTACTTGAAAAGATATGTAGTGCTATTGCACTAAGATAGGTTGACTTAGCAACCAAAATGGAGGATGTGAAAAAGGTGTTAGAGAATATATTTTCTCTATACACAAAGCTTTGCAATGTGAATTTATTCACATAGGAAGTATAGAGGGCTATTGAATGGCTAGAAGGAGATCTACGGTCTATAGATACAACATTGAAACTATCTCCTAGTAAAAGCCATACTCATTTTCAGAGACTACTATCTACTTAAGATAACCTAGTTGCACTACAAGCACAAGATGCTAACATAAGGGCTACCTTGATTAGTATCTAGTCCATGTTTACCCCACACATGGATGTATTGAATAAGGAACTAGCATATGCTAAAACATTGATGAAGATAGATTCTCATCTTTCCAATCAGATGGCCTAGTTAACCTTGCTGCTAAGCTAGACATCTAGTATTAATCTCTAGAGGTAGTGTTCAACAATTTGGATGCAACATTGAAAATCATAATGGAGATCCACTAATCATTTTTGGATAAACACACTATTAGTGTGCCAGCCATGACATAAGTGTCAAAAAAAGAGGATAATGATTATAAGGAGAGTAGTAATGCAGAAATAGGATACAATAAATATACTCAATAAGAGTATCAGATTTAGATAAAGAAAGGATACATTTACTTAGGGTGAGTAATGGAATAATGAAGGAATGAAGTATGATTTTTAGTCATCCATTTTGCAAAATTTTTGGAGTTTTGAAATTCTATATGAGAGCCGAGTCACAGATATATATTGTCTGAGTTATGCTCAAAATAAGGATTGTATATGCATGACAACATATTTTTGCCACTCATGTGAAAAGGGGGATATTGTTATTCTCGGATTGGTTTTGACAAGGCAGTGACAAAACAATTAGTCATTATTCAGCAGAATTGCACTACAATCTAAGAGATCAGAGCAAGCCAAGAAATCAATGTGAGCCAAGTGATCAAAGAAATCCAAGCATAAGTTGCCAAATAGTACATGTCATGTAAATTATACATAGTTAGTGCCAAGCACCAATATGTGTCAAGCAGATAGTTAGTGCCAAATCACTCTGGAACTAAGTAAATAGAGTATGTTGAGTCATTCAAAAAATGAGTCACAACATTGAAGATATAGTGGATGTCGAGCATCAGAGACTTCAATTGTTGAGTGAATGGTTTTGGGCATAGTTATTTGTAATGTAAACCATTTTTGGGCTGATTGAATGATTATTTTATAGTCCTAGAAGATATATGCATGTTTATATTATGAATCCATATGCATTACATGCAACCAATCAAATTGAGGGATGCTCTAAGTGGCAAAATGGATCAACCATATTCGTTGATTCTAACCTAACCCTAGCTAACTTGTGTTTACTCAAGGAGACTAACCCTAAACATTTTGTATTGCATGAAGGAAGAAAAGGAGATGCAAGAGAGTCAAATGACAAGTACAAAGAGAATTCATGGTGGCTATGGAGGTTGTGATAATTATATGAATTGGAGAATTAGTTAGAGGAGAACAGAGGAAGGGTATGTGTAGGATCATGGTGTACCAAACTATGGCCTTAAGTGGCAATGAAAAAATTAGCAAATCAAGGTTATGTCAACTTGACACATAATTTTAAAGTGGTTATGGAGATTATATCAAAAAGTTGTAAGAAAATAATCTATAGGAAATTGAATGTAGTTTATAAACTAGTAGGCCTTATTACGAGAAAAAAATAATTGATTGGTCAAAAGTTTGGATTTTAATGGAGTACTATGAAAATTTCAGGGCGAAAATAAAAAGAAGGTGTATGTCTGACCACCTTAATCAAAATAAAATTATAATATTTTTTAAATATAATTATAGATATAAAAAGTAGACTCATGCCCGAATGTGACACATATTTTTTGGTATTTTTATTCCAAATAAAAAATTAAATATAAATTTTCTAACAAAACATTTTTGGAAAAAAAAAAACTCTCATGTCCAACCACCTTAACTAATAGAAAATTTTACCAATTTTTTTTTTTTCTTATACTAGGTGAAGCATAGAATGTGACACAAATTTTAGATTTAAAAAATGTTATACAATTAGAAAGTTATAGCTATTTTTCAATTAGTATGTCAATCAGCACTTTACAATAATTTTTATTGATAATTAACTAATAAATACGTATCAAACTCAAAATTTGACAGCAATTATATCGATGGAATCTTGAGAGCGATATTAAAAAACCCTTTTCATTTCATTCAATTTCGATCAAAATAACATTGTTAGATGGCTACCCGAAGTCTGAGTGTCACTAAAATCCTCCTCAAACACATTTTTTGGGTTGACTGGTCAGGCTTCGTAAATACCACGCCTAATCGGATATCCAATATGGCTCGGTGACCTCCCATCTATTTTTGGAGGGAAATTTCAAAAGAATTTTTTTTTTAATTTTAAATTTGGAGGGAGACAAATTTAAAGGGAAATAAACATAAAACAATAACTTCAGACAATTTCAAAAGAAATTATATATTTCATGAATGTGTGAACATTAATATTATAATTATTATTACATTATACTAATATATATGATTATTATTATTAAATATAATATAGTTTTAAATATAATATAGTGATATATATGATATATATTATTATTAAATCTAGAATCTCATAACATATATGATTATTATTGTTATATAATCTAATAATATATTATTATTATATTAAAATATACAATATAATATAATTATTAAATATAATATTAACATGCATAGGGTATATATAATATACCCTATGACCCCCTTCGACCCATAAGAACGATTCTAATATGTCCCTACGGGTCCTAGGACCCCTAGGGACATATGTCATCATGGAATGGGCCGAATGAGGTCATAGGTCAACCTATGACCCCCTTCAACCCATAAGAATGATTCTAATGTGTCCCTAGAGGTCCTAGGACCCCTACAGACAAATGTCGTCATGTAATGGGTCGAAGGGGGTCATAGGTCAACCTATGACCCCGTTCGACCAATAAGAATGATTCTAATATATCCCTAAGGGTCCTAGGACCCCTAGAGACATATATCATCATGTAATGGGTCGAAGGGGGTCATAGGTCATAGGTCAACCTATGACCCCCTTTGACCCATAAGAACTATTCTAATATCTCCCTAGTGGTCCTAGGGCCCTAGGGACATATGTCATCATGTAATGGGTCGAAGGGGGTCATAGGTCACCCAATGACCCCCTTCAACCCATAAGAATGATTCTAATATGTCTGTAGGGGTCGTAGGACCCCCAAGGACATATGTCATCATGTAATGGGTCGAAGGGGGCCATAGGTCAACCTATGACCAGCTTCGACCCATAAGAATGATTCTAATGTGTCGCTAGGGGCCTTAGGACCCCTAGGGACATATGTCGTAATGTAATGGGTTAAAGGGGGTCAGAGGGTGTGACCCATAAGAAAGATTATAATATGTCCCTAGGGATCCTAGGACCCCTAGGAACAAATGTCATCATGTAATGGGTCGAAGGGGGTCATAAATCAACCTATGACCCCTTTTGACCCATAATAATAATTCTAATATGTCTCTAGGGGTCCTAGGACCCCTAGGGACATATGTCATCATGTAATGGGTTGAAGGGGACCTATGACCCCCTTTGACCCATAAGAATGATTCTAATATGTCTCTAGGGGCCCTAGGGCCTCTAGGGACATATGTCATCATGTAATGGGTTGAAGGGGGTAATAGGTCAACCTATGACCCCCTTCAACCCATAAGACTAATTCTAATATGTCCTTAGGAGTCTTAGGATCCCTTGGGGCATATGTCATCATGTAATGGGTCGAAGGGCGTCATAGGTCAACCTATAACCCCTTTTGACCCATAAGAACTATTACAATATGTCCCTAGGGGTCATAAGACCCCTAGGGATATATGTCCTTTTGACCCATAAGAATGATTCTAATTTATCTCTAGGGGCCCTAGGACCCCTAGGGATATATGTCATCATGTAATGGGTTGAAGGGGGTCATAGGTCAACCTATGACCAAGACCCCTAGGGACATATTGTCATTTTGACCCATAAGAATGATTCTAATTTGTCTCTAGGGGCCCTAGGACCCCTAGGGATATATGTCATCATGTAATGGGTCGAAGGGGGTCATAGGTCAACCTATGACCCCCTTCAACCCATAAGAATGATTCTAATATGTCCCTAGGGGCCTTAGGACCCCTAGGGACAAATGTCATCATGTAATGTGTCAAAGGGGGTCATAGGTCACCCTATACCACCTTCAACCCATAAGAATGATTCTAATATGTCCTTAGGGGTCCTAGGAACCCTAGGTACATATGTCATCATGTAATGGGTTGAACGAGGTCATAGGTCACCCTATGATGCCCTTTGACCCATAAGAAATATTCTAATATGTCCCTAGGGGTCCTAGGACACCTAAGGATATTTTTCGTCATTTAATGGGTTGAAAGGGGTCATAGGTCAACCTATGACCCCCTTTGACCCATAAGAACAATTCTAATATGTCCCTAGGGGTCCTAGGACCCCTAAGGACATATGTCATCATGTAATGGATCAAAGGGGGTCATAGAGTGCCTTCGACCCATAAGAATGATTCTAATATGTCCCTAGGGGTCCTAGGACCCCTAGGGACATATATATATATATATATATATATATATATAATATTTACAGATTAGAACACTAATAAGATAATATATTATTATATATTAATAACATAGCTCATAATAATAATAATATAATAGAATAATATATATTATATTCTTAGATTATAATAGGAATAACATAATATGTTAATAGATTATATGTTATATCTTTACGTTACATTATTATATTATATATATATATATATATATATTTATTTATTTATATATTTATTTATTTATTTATTTATATATTTATTTATATATATATATATATATATATATATATATATATATATATATATATATATATATATATATATATATATATATATATATATATATATATATTTACATAGTAATATAACTCAAATAATTGATAAGTTATAAACTATTAACTCACAAACTCGATTTTCCCTCCAATATGTCTTTAAGGGGCATATTGGATATCCAATATTACTAGCATCAATTTTCAACATATTCTCTGTCCCTATAGACCAGACATCATTTTTTGAGTTTTTTTTTTCACGATTTTTACAAAAAGTTGTGTTTTGGGGCCAACCAATCGAGAAAAGTTTGAAAATATAACCCTAGGTGTCTGATATTGTCATCTGAATGCTGAGCAACAGTCGTTGAAAGGCTAAACGCAAAAGGAAGATATCCAATGAAGACATTATGGCATATAGGGAAAGGGACAAAATGGAACACTGAAGAAAAAGACAAGGTATGCTAAATATTAGTCAAGTTGATGATGAATTAGTCAAAGGTGAAATCATAGAGTTAGATAATGAATATGTACAGTTGGGGAATGAAAATTTCCCTATTGAAAATGATAATGCCAAAATTGAAAATGTAAAGAATGAAAATTTTGAAGACGAAATGCTACCAAGTCATAATCCAAATTGCATAATTGACCATGTCATACATGACAATGCACAGGAACCTAACGCACAAGAACCTTACATATCTCCTAATTATAATCGACATGAAGGTTCTAAAACACCAAAATGGATAATTGAAATTGATGAAATGATTATTACTAGTTTGGAAAGGAAAAAATCCGAAAGAACCATTTGGTTATGGGCTTCAAGACTATATAAGATGTTTTTCGACAACAAGACAGTGGTAGAACAATGTCATCTTTTCATGCACTTATTGAAGATGTAAACGATGAGACCTATGCTTTCCAAATTGAAGATTTGTGTCAATAAAAAGTTGGAAAGAAATACCATTATTGTGAAGAATCTTTTTAGTGCTCTCAATAGCATTGGGATAAATAGCAAGGAGAAGGATAACAGAGCTACTTGAAGGGTTATTACAACCTCTTTGGTAAGTCATCATTTGAGAAAGGGTAGATATATGAGAAAACCTTGTATTGATTTGAATTTAAATCGTACTACTTTGAGAAGAGAACTTAGTCGACGACAGAAAATTGATAATCCTCTTCAAAATGAAACACGGGCATTTGGTGGGAGACTTCCACATTTTGATAAGAAGCTATCCAATGATGTGAAGGAAGAAATTACACAATTTTGGCACTCTAACTCACAAGTATCACCTAATGCTAAAGACATGTTAAAGTTGAGAATTGGCACCAGAGACCGCATGCCACATCCTAAACACTATTTGGAGGTAAGTCAAACTATGTTGTTCAAACAATTTAGAGAGAGTCATCAGAGTCTTCATATATCACAAAGGGCTTTTGAATCTTTGAAGCCATTTTATTGTGTGCCACTCAAAATTTGAAATACATGTTGTTGCCAATATCATGTTGAGTTTTCTATGCACCATAACTATTATGCTCCATCCATTCTACTTTGCATAGTAAAGAAATTTTGGAGGATTGTGGTGCTAGTGGGCTTCCAAAATCATCAAGAGACTTGCTAGATCAACTTTTATGTCATAGAGTTGATAGTTGTTTCTTTTATAGAAATTCTTGCTTAAATGAGAAGTGTTCAGAATGTGGTGCCTTATCCAAGTTTGACATATGTTTCCATGAGGGGTGCGAACAAGATCTTGGAAAGACAATAGTGAAAAAAAAAGGTATATAAAATGGTGAAATACACATTGAAGAGTGGAGATGAGAGCTCTAGATGTGAATTGGTTGGGAAAGATATTAGTGTGGCTAATTTTATTTTAGATTTCAAGGAAAATCTTTTTTATAAGTATGCAAGACATAGTCACAAGTCTCAGTGGTTGGATCAACAATTTAGAATGTGCAAGGAAATTTTTCCCATTGGCACTATTATATCAGTTGTTGATTATTCTAAGAACTACACATTGCAACCTCAAAATGAGACACAATCTCAGTATTACAACTCTATTTAGATTGTTATTTTTGTTCTCATAACATATAGACATGCCCCTAATAGTGCTGAAGATAATCAAAAGATTATTAGAGAGTATCATTTTTATATGAGTGACGATAGATCTCACTCTCATAAGTTTGTGCAACATTATTTCGAGAATTATTTTGATTTCTTACATGAGAATGCAATTGCTATGGATAGACATATCATTTGGTCAGATAATTGTACAAGTCAATTCAAGAATGCTTGCATGTTTTATTGGTTGTGTAGGATGCACATAGAGAGAGGGGTGCCTCATATTTGGAGTTTTTTTGAGTCCGGCCATGGAAAAGGGGAACATGATGGAGTAGGGGCATGTGTGAAGAGAGCTTTAGTTAAGAAGCAACTGAAGATTTCAGCAGTAGAGCTTCTTGATGCTCGTAGCATTGTTGATTGGTATAGTTTAGCATTATCATAGGGGGGGACTCTTGATTCAGTGGTATGCAGGTTCTTTTGGTTGGTTGAGGAAAGGTCCATAGCTGATAGATTAGATTGTGCTATAGTGAGATACTCATCAAAAATGCATTCATTCTAGAGCTTTGATTGTAGTACATGGACCATTTGGACATGACAACTAGCTCGCTTTTGTCCTAATTGTTTTCAGTGTGATTGGGTGTTGAGATAATGGGTGTTGCACACATTGCATAATATTGTTATATTTTATTTTTTATTATGTAATGTTGTACCTAGATGGACGTGCAACATGTAAAGATTCCCATGGAATATTCTTGATGAGTTGTATTGTAACATTGTGAAAATATTTCATGTAATTATTTAATATTGGGGAAAAGAATTAAATGCCCAATATTAAATTTGGGGTCAGTGGGTTAGGTAGCACATGGTTTATGTAATACCACTTAGTGGTTTTGTGGGACTTGCTACTATATAAGCAACCACAAGGGTAGTTGTTGTAGAGAGAAAAGGAGTGAGAAAGGCAAGAGTCGAGTGGGACAAGGCTTGACAGGTTAGCCAAGGGAGCATTTGTGACGGTTGAAAGCATGGCATGGGATGTGTGGATTCATGCTTGTTCACATAGTTTGCTCGGTTGTGGCTATGGCCATGAAGGCTTCCATGGTTGTATGGCAATGGTATTTTTGCTGAATAATACATGGTGATGGATGCTTTTGGAGGCTGGGTTTTTCCCTCAATGAGGGTTTCCCAGGGTATATCTTGTGTCACATTTTATGGGTATGCTGTCTATTCTCTTGCATGTGGATTTTAATTCTGTGTTTATTTTAGATTTATTATGGGTTATGTGGAAACGGTTATATTCTTTATTGCCAAGTTTACTTACATTGGGATCACTGTGAGTCAAGTGAGTGGGTGGACATATGGGCTCCGCATGATCTTACTCCATTGTCTATCATACCCTCTATTAGAAATGATGACATGGAAAGTTCACTTGAGCATAACCATCTATCAGATCTACTTTAGCTAGGACATGTCTTTGCATTGGTTGCACCACAGGGGAATGATGAGAAATCTGATTATTGGTTAGCATGTTGTGTAAGAGGTAAACAAAAACTTGCACAACCGATCACAGATGATGATGGATTCACATATCTTTTTGGTTCAGTGGTTGTTGTTGGAACATGGCTGCGAACATACATGCTTAGAAGGAACAAAATTCTTGCATTTGAAGACTATCAGAAGCACAAAATAATTTTCATATATTTGCATCTTATTATAGCAACAAATGTAAAGTTGTTGAAGCATCAAGGAAGACCAAAAGTAAAAGAACTTTTTACTATTGCTAACGCTCATCATGAAACCTTGTTGGAGACCCTAAAACAAAGAGAGGACCCTATTGTAACACTCGACTAGGTATATTTACTTCTTATTTTATTTTCTTTGTAATGATTCAATGAACTAATAATTATCTTGTTTAATACAATAAGTTACTAATTTTTTTATGATATTGGAATGTAGGTACATCATGAAGAGTTGGGGAGGGGGGGCGGGGGGGAGAATTCCTAAGATTTATGATGTATTATGATATAAAATGTGAACTTTTTTTGTATATGGGTTTTGTAATAATGAAAAAGACAAGTTAAATTAGTTGCACATTCTAATTTGTATTTTGGTAGGTTCTTTGTAAGGAATTATAAGAGGAAGATATAGAACAAGTTCTTGCAAATCATATTTGCATGTGATAGAAAGCTATAAGGAAAATTTTAAGAGCATTTATAACTATATGAAAGATAATTGCTTGTGGATATCTTATTACAAGTTTGGCTTTTTCCATGTTTGACATAAAGCTAACATTATGATTATTAAAAAATACTTTTATCAAACTAATCAAATAAAAAAATCCTATAAAGTATGGATGAACGATTAGAATACTTGATTTCTTCCATTTTGCAACCAATCATGGCATTTGAAAGCATAAAGAGTCATAATATTGTATAATGTTTTGAAAGACTTTCATATTGAAAAGTTGTAAAGGACCATGAGATTTGAATTTTAGTAACGTCTAGGTTTGCATAGGGTAAGTGAGTCATTAGATAGATCCTCATAAAGTCTCATAATAATCTCAAGTCATTTCATAAGTTGAAACATTCAACAAGTCACTTAAAATTTAGCTTATTGCTTTAGAAAATTCAAATCTTGAATGTAATGGCTACATGAGCATTTTGGAGGGAAGCTCCATAGTTTAAATTTTATGAAGGAATAGGAAGTGAAACCGATTGGAGGTGGTTGACGGGGTTATTAATCATCCCCTAAAACTTATAAATAGTGTTTTAATGGACTATAAGGGCAGTATGTACGGACTGATTCAAAATTTTGAATAAAAAGGCTTGGATTTTAATAGCAATTTGAAGGTTCTTTGGAGTTTCTAAGTTCTTTATGATATTCTAATGCATTGAGACATCTTCTAAGATCTGTAAGGAGGTTTAGGACCAAGTTTTGATTTCATTTTTGAAGGGTTATTCATCTAACTTGTTGATTGTTGGCTGTAGCAGTCCTTTTCATAAGCATTCTGATATTTTTTC
The DNA here is from genome assembly GCA_028749045.1 of Cupressus sempervirens. Classification (NCBI taxonomy): domain Eukaryota; kingdom Viridiplantae; phylum Streptophyta; class Pinopsida; order Cupressales; family Cupressaceae; genus Cupressus; species Cupressus sempervirens. Next base: position 230,174,362 of record CM053784.1, read on the forward strand.
ATCTAATCATGTTCATTCCATGAAATTCTTACCTGATTCTTCATGGAATTCCATTTTCCTAACATTTATAATGTCTTCTAACCCTAAAATGATCAACTAACTAGAATAATTGGTGGCCACCAAACATAAAAGGGTGAAAACAAGGGTTGAAAGTGAGGGGACAGTCCTATAGGAAGAGATTTTCCTTAAAGAGGGTAGTGTTTGTGGGTTGATTCATTTTTATGGTGATAAAACATAGATTTCTAAATTTTTAATTAGTCCAAGAAGGCTTGGCACGTGTGAGATTGGTGATGCCCTAGGAACAAGGGTTTTGAGAAGGTGAATTGGGGCTTTTGGGGTTAGGGAACCCATAGACTGAAATTGAAAGTGGATTTGTCTAATTGAAGTTATTTTAGGATCCTATGCAAAGTTTGGAGTCCAGATCTTAAGTCCTTCGAGTGGTTGCTTTGTAAATGCATCTTTTTTACATTGTTAAAAAATAGGAGAAGTGTGAAAGTTCATTGATATTTTCCAAAGGAAGGGTATCTAACTCTTATCTATGTTTTTTCAATGGATAAATGGTATCCAAAACATCCATTTATTCAAGGATTCTTTTGGAAAAAATAAAATTTATCCACCTATTTGTCTTGTTGTTATCACCGAATTGTAAAGTTGCATAGACAACATTTTGGCATGTTATGCATTTTGGCTTGAAAAGTATTGAAAATCAAGGTTAAGTGTTGGAACATGTTGAATATGTTAAAACAAACTCATTGAAGCCTTAAAACCTCCTGGAGTTGACCATTTGTGGGATTTGACCATCAGGACCCAGAAGGGTCACTTGGCACATTATTACAAATCTGCTTATTTTATATTGTCAACATTTGGGACTGAGGAAACATGTTGCATTTGATCCTCTCCATAATCTTTTGTATGTTCAAGTGCATCATGGTTCATAGTGTTTCTCCTTTTTGTTGGTTCATCATGGTTACCATGCATTATTACAATCATGCCAACTCTTCCTCCATTGGTTACCATGCTTAAAATCATTGGAAAAATTGCATATACTCTAAATTTTTACTAGCAAGGTTCTCACAATTTATTTTTACAATACTATAAAAATAATCTTCTAAGCTTTGGTTAGCTACCATCTCCAAATGAGCTATTCATTAATATGGTGATTTAACATCATTCTAATATGTTGAGCTCTTAGGCCCACCCCTTGAAACAAGAGTAAAATCAATAAGAATTTCTTTGCATGCAGTCTCAAGCCTCCCCAAATGAACTAGTCATTACCAAGGTGGTTCAACATCACCCATTAGTGTTGAACCCTTAGGCCCACCCTTCCAACTGAGAGGAAAACTGGTTCTTAGTCCAATAATATTAATGAAATACAGGGAACACTAGTGCAAAGCACCTAATCATTTTTCTTTTTTTGATGTAATAAGGTCTAGCGATAGATCTAATGATCTCCCTGTGATTATCCACATTTGTAATGGACACAAGACCCCATGGTACAACTATAAGCCTTGGCCATCAATTGGTCCAATAAAGTGGATTTTTGGTAAATTCCATGTTTCTAAGGTAAGTCTAGATGTTTAGAACATTATTAGGGTCCCTAAGAGTTTTTAGAGTCCATTTGCAATCAAATTTTCTATAAAACTTGTCTTAGTGCAAAAATTGCAAAAAGTTGCTTAGCAACTTTTGCAATTTTCTTAACAACTTTTCAAAATCTAACTCCTAATGGCTAGAACTGTTTGAATCATTAGTTTTATTAGCTTGGGGTGGGTGGGTGAACCCTAGTGACACCCTTCTTCCAGCCACAAAGACCATCCATCGTCCGTGGCTACCCTGTACCGAGGAGTCCCCAAGGTTCTCTAAGTGCATTTTGAGGTCGATCTTTCGAGGGTCATAACTTAGAGCTCATGAGGCTTATCGATGAATTGTCAAATACTATAGGATAGTGATGTTGAGGCCTATAATAAATTATCTCATTTTTGAGAGATCACATTCCATTTGCATTCAATACAACGATCTCACTTGATGCCAAAACTCGCAATGTGCCTCAGTTCATAGGTGCACCACAACGTAACTTTGACACCGCTGATCTTGGCATCAAATCTTTAGCGCCATTAGCTCTGGGTGGGTGGGTAAACCCTAGTGAGACCCTTGTTCTAGCCATAGAGACCATCCATCATTTGCGGCCACCCCATACCAAGGAGTCTCCAAGGTGCTCTAAGTGCATTTCGAGGTCGATCTTTCAAGGGTCATAACTCAGAGATCGTGAGGGCTATTGATGAACTATCAAATGCTATAGGAAAATGATGTTGAGGCCTAAAATAACCTATCTCATTGTTGAGAGATCACATTCCATTTGGATGCAGCACAACGATCTCACTCGATGCCAAAACTCGTAGTGTGCCTCAGTTCATAGGTGCACCACAGCGTAACTTTGAAACCGTTGATCTTGGCATTGAATCGTCAGTGCCATTAGCTCCAGGTGGATGGGTGAACCCTAGTCACACCCTTGTTCTAGCCACGAAGACCATCCATCATCTGCAGCCACCCCATACTGAGGAGTCTCCAAGGTGCTCTAAGTGCCTATCGAGGTCAATCTTTGAAGGGTCATAACTCGAAGCTCGTGAGGGCTATCAATGAACTGTCAAATGCTAAAGGACGATGATGCTGAGACCTAAAATAAACTATCGCTGAGACCTAAAATAAACTATCTTATTTTTTAGAGATCACATTCTGTACTATCTTATTTTTTAGAGATCACATTCCGTTTAGATTTGGCACAATGATCTCGCTTGATGCCAAAACTTGCATTATGCCTCAGTTCATAGGTGCACCATAGTGTAACTTTGAAACCGTTGATCTTGGCATTGAATCATCGGCACCATTAGCTCTAGGTGTGTGGGTGAACTAGTCAAACCCTTGTTTTGGCCATGAAGACCATCCATCGTCCATGGCCACCCCGTACCAAAGTGCCTTTCGAGGTCGATCTTTTGAAAGTCATAATTTGGAGCTCATGAGGGCTATTGATGAACTTTCAAATGCTATAGGACAGTGATTCTGAGGCCCAAAATAACCTATCTCATTTTCAAGAGATCACATTCTGTCTACATTCGGCACAACAATCTTGCTTGATGCCAAAACTCGCAGTGTGCCTTAGTTCATAGGTGCACCACAATGTAACTTTGAAACTACTGATCTTGACATCGAATCGTCAGTGCCATTAGCTCTGGGTGGGTGGGTGAACCCTAGTCACACCCTTGTTTTGGCTACAGAGATGATCCATCGTCCGCAGCCACCCTGTACCGAGGAGTCTCCAAGGTGCTCTAAGTGCATTTTGAGGTTGATATTTTGAGGGCCATAACTCAGAGCTCATGAGGGCTATTGATGAACTATCAAATTGTATAGGATGGTGATGCTAAGGCCTAAAATAACCTATCTCATTTTTGAGAGATCACATTCTATTTGCATTCAGCACAGCGATCTCGTTCAATGCCAAAACTCGCATTTGCCTTAGTTCATAGGTGCACCACAACATAACTTTGAAATCGCTAATCTTGGCATCAAATCATTAGTGCCATTAGCTCTGGGTGGCTGGGTGAACCCTACTCACACCATTGTTCCAGCCATGGAGACCATCCATCACCCACGGCCACCTCGTACTGAGGAGTCTCCAAGGTGCTCTCTAAGTGCCTTTCAAGGTCGATCTTTCGAGGGTCATAACTTGAAGCTCGTGAGGGCTATTGATGAACTGTCAAATGCTACAAGATGGTGATGCTAAGGTCTAAAATAACCTATCTCATTTTTTAGAGTTCACATTCCATTTGCATTTAGCATAGTGATCTCGCTTGATGCCAAAACTCACAGTGTGCCTCAATTCATAGGTGCACCACAACGTAACTTTGAAACTGCTGATCTTGGCATTGAATTGTCAATGCCATTAGCTTTGGGTGGGCAAGTGAACCTTAATGACACCCTTGTTCTATCCATAGAGACCACCCATTGTCCGCGGCGACCCCGTACCGAGGAGTCTCCAAGGTGCTCTAAGTGCATTTTGAGGTCGATATTTCAAAGGTCATAACTTAGAGCTTGTGAGGGCTATCAATGAACCGTTGAATGCTCCAAGACGGTGATGTTGATGCCTAAAATAACTTAGAGCTCATGAGGGCTATTGATGAACTATCCAATCAAGTCTCTTAAGTTGAGATATTTTGAAGTTATGTTGAAATTGAAAAGTTGTAGTATGAGGATAGTAACAAAGTGAAGTGCTAGTTATCAAAGATTATGAATCTATGAATGACTTGGTGGTTGGGAATAGAATCCATGGTTGAGGAGTGGAGTCCTTAACTATGTTGAGATTAGATTTGAATCCAAGAGTTAGTTTCAAGGTTGAAGGTGGATTTTAAAATCAGATTTGGGGTTATCTGAACCCTGTGTAGGAGGTTAACAAGTGTGTTTATGTCATGATAGCACTTCAAATTATACATTGCATAAAAATTTGATAATAAAGGTTGTTAAAATGTTATTAAAAAATTATTGCATTTGAATTGAATATAAAAAACATAATCAGAATTAATGATATTCCATAAACACGAACAATACACATGATCCACAATAAATTGAACAATACTAGATACTAAATTAATATGTATATCATTGTGCACATAAATGACAAAAATATATATCAAAATACATGTATCCGTAGACAAAATTTTACACAAATATATATCAAAGATCATGTATCCATAGACAAATTACTCAAATATATATCAAAATACATAGATCCATATACAAAATGTGGCTAATCATGCCATTAAAATGTGTATAATATCAATTTATGTATGCAATGTGGCATATGCCATCTCAAAATGTCTCATGATGCATCTTACGACGACTATACTATCCTAGGGTGCTGGTGGATGATCAAAATGCAGCCTATTCACTGCACTAGGTGGATCAGATGCCTCCTACATAAACAAAAAAGGAAAACCCAAAGTTAGACTACTAAATTTATATGATTCTTTCTATCTAACGTTGAATTACTCAAATGCATAATAATCTTTTTTTTAATGGAAATTTATACTATCAAAATTTCATAATTAATACCTCTCTCGTCGACCTCCTATGCCGGTTAGGAGTCCTCTCGTATGGCCTCGGCAATGCTGGTACCTCTCTGATTATGGGCTGTATATGTTCAAATACATTTGTCAAATGAATCTACAATTTAAACTATAACATTATAATTAACATACTAAATTTATAAAAATTTTAATCATGAATTCAAACTACAACTTACTATTGTAGGCTCCTCCTCGGGAGTGAGTAGCTGCGCCATCAAATCTACATAACTCTCTCGTCGAACCTCATGTGCACTAGGAGTCTCCTATGAGATACAAAATAGTAGTTGATAATATAACAGAAATTAGTTTTGAATTTATTTATGAAGATAAGGATAATAAAAAAAAATGATACTTATACATACAATGGGGCTTTCAGTGCAAATGGAAATCCTTGATGGTCTACAATGTGAAATTTGTACAAGCTCATTGCTAGTAGCCATGCCCTATATATAATAAATAATGTAATTAAATGGGATTACCACAAACATTTTACAAGAAGGCATCGATATTTAATCAAATAGAAAGCACCTAATTACCTTTCCTTTGTCAATGCGTGTTGGCTCACCCCCTGCACTTTGTCCCCTCGGGATAGGTGGTACTTGTAAGATAAAAGAAACATTAGCAACCATATATGCTACAATATCAAATAGAAAAAAAATGCGAACACAACATAATGTATTGTAGATGTCTCAAGCCCAAATGAAATGGTTGAGAGTGTGGCATCATCAATCTGTCTGAGCTCCTCCTCGGTCATCAACTAAACATGAATGAAGATCACATACATATAAAAGTCAATATGGCTTAAAATTTAAAATTAATCTATTATAAAAATTAACTTTAAATCGTATATGTCATAACAAAAATATATATACATGTACTGACATCGAAGGAGTCTATGCCTCTACATTCCACTTCTCTCTCACATCAAGGTCTATAGCCTCTGTGTGTGTGTCTGGTGTATCCTCGTCTAATACAAAATGATACTCAAGAAGATTACCTATGGGACCTAGGCAAATATTCTTGCATGTAATGCAAGTGTGAGGCACACAAACATGTGATGAGCTAGGCAATGATGAACTGGCACCAACATCATCAACACGAGGAGGCAGGACTAACCTAGCCTGAGATATCATTAGGCTACTCGGCCTATGAATGGCTTTGATGGTCTGAGAGCTAGCCTCTATCATAATATCTGGATGCTACACTTAAGGAGGGGGGGAGATATTAGTGGGGGGGACAAAAGTGCCAACTTTCTTCCACTAGGAAGAGGGTCTATCCTGAGGAGCTTCTAGTCCTACACCCATGTTGGGCTTCATGCTCCAATAGTTCACTTTAAGTTTCAACACAAATTTTGCATATAATTTTCTAAGGAAATAAAATGGTATGTCTAAATTGCCATGTGGAGGGATATCAAAGACCATCCACCAACAATCATAAGAGTTTGCACATATGACATCATTTGTGCACCATTTAATCGATAGTTTGGATTTTTTTGGGTCGACTGGTAAACCCATTTTCAGGTTCGCAAAAAGGCTAGTCAAATCATCTTTGCTTATGTTGAGGGCCGCAACCTCATCATAATCTAAACTATCATCAAACATCTCATGCATTTCATCATGCCAATGAAGAGTGGCATTTTTTTGGTTCGTAAGGGTTTCAATGTTATCCACTATGGTGTTTAATGTGGATAACATAGGAACCAATGCGGGTACATTATTATATGTTCTATGCAAACCTCTCAACTTAGTGAGATTTTCATTTATCAAATCCTCTATTCGAAGAGGATTTTGAGGGGGTAGAGGATCATTTGGTGGACGATTTTGTGGGGGTACTGGATCGTTTGGTGGGGGGTTACAAGGAATATTGTTCCCTACCTCAATGTCATCATTCTAATTAGCCATTCCTATTTAATTGCAAAACATAATATATATTAAAAAAAAATTAATTTTAACCATTTTTAAAAAAAAAACCCTAGATTCAACTTTAAAAAAAAAATCATCCTAAAATCGATTGAATTTAGATTAAAAATGAGTTGGAAAAAAAAAATTCCTTAATATCTAATAACTGATCTTGAATCATATATCTGATCGCTCGTGCAATACTGGCCCCAAATTAGCATAATACGAGGGCCCGTGGGTCTGTGGTTTTATTTTTATGTTGCACAGGTATCAGATATCCAATATTATATCAGATATCTGATATAATATTGGATATCCGATATGCACATAATATTATATATAAATGATAACATATAATATCTTACATTTTTATTATTATATTATATTTTATATTATATTATATTATATTTTCTATTTTTTTTAATTATATTTTATATATATTATATTACATTACTATATATTATAATATAAAATATTATATTATATTATTATAATTTATAATATATTATACTTTTTTATTATATATTATATTATAATATATTACTTTTTTATTATTATATTATATTTTATATATATTATATTACATTACTATATATTATAATATTAAATATTATATTATATTATTATAATATAATATTATTATTATAGTATAATAATTATATTGTTATAATATTATTATGCTAATTATCGGATATCTGATATGAGATCGGATATCCGATATCAAATCGGATATCTGATAAGGCTCGGCCTTACCTTTCAAGTTTGGTACCTGGATAGGTGAGAAAAGGTCAGAACAGATTTTGAAGCGCTTTTAGATGTCTTCAAACTCTACTTTTTTCACATCACCACTTTTTGGCACACCATGATCCTGCACATACCCAAAAAGTAGAGAGAGGACAAAGGAAACATATCTAATCAGAAGGATCAAGTACACACCAAGAAAGAGAAGATCTGACATCTAGCAACAAAGTGCTAACCGAAGGATCATGGTGTTGAATCATTCTAACAAGTGATGTAGAGCAAATCACCTAACAAAGTAGTCCTAATAGGCTTGTGTAATTATCTTAACTGAGTTCTTGTTTTATTGCAAGTTTAAGTCCTCTAACAAGGCACACTTTTAGCAGGGTGTTTAAATCCTTTAACAAGGTGAGACTTAACAATCTTTGTAAGACTTTAATAGGGAAGACCTTTCATAGGGTAGATCATAGTTTATGGTAAAACTTCTTGTAACCTTAATTGGCTACACTTTACATTTGCAATAGTAAAGATTTCTGGGTGTCATCCCCACCCTAGTTTTACCTTCTCATTGGAGGGTTTCTAGATAAAAAAACTATTGGAAATATAAGAGGAGTAACTGAGAGGGGAGGGTTGAATCAATTACCACTAAAATAAATCCTAGATCCCTTAGATGTTAATACAAAACCAAACTCTAAAAACTGAATATTGTTGATGCTTGACAAACAAAGAAATGTTGTAACTTGGTAAACACTAATTTATTCTTGGTAAGAATTAAGATGCAAAACTTTAGATATTATCTATGATTACCATTACTTTAACTTAGTTGCAAATACATAAAAATAAATATCATGAACACTTTTGACAGGTCAAGATTTAATGTGGAAACCCAATTTGGGAAAACCACCAATTGCAACTAGTTATTATTTTCACTCTTCTGAAGTGAGCCCTGATAGAAGCCAACCCTATTAAAATTACAAAACACACTATTAGGTCTGACCCTATTAGAGGATTTAATCACCCTGTTAGGAGTGGCCTTGTTAGAGGTCTTTAAGACAATTCAATAAAATTGCCACCTTGCTAGAGGATTTACAAATAGCTATTAAGCTAACTCTGTTAAGAGATTTAGATCACTGCTATAATGGTTAGAGAGTAACAATGAGATGACCTAATTTGAATTCAACCAAATTGCTGATTATGGATCTTTGCTCTAGCTTGTACTTGATCCTTCTTGATTGAATATATATTTTTGGCTCCACAAGGATATTCTACTTATCCTTCACTTCCTCTGCTCATTATTAAATCTTCAATTCGTTCACACACTCATATTTTACATTCACAACTTAACCTTATACTTATATTAGCCACATTATCAAGTCGGGTAAAATACAACTTAGAATAATTAATATTCATCATCTTAGTCAACTAGAACTAATAGATAAATCAATTAAACTTAAAATGCCAAAACAAGAAAATCCTTCGTTAGCTGACCTTGCTCGATAGACACTAACTCAAAAATGATTTCCTGTGTTAACCAACAAAAGCTTGGTTAACACTACATATTCTTGTAGATCCTTTGGTAACCAAGTGAGCTCAGTTGACACTGGTTCCATCCAACTTTTCTTTCATTAACTAAGTGAGCTTGGTTAACACTCATCTTCAACAAACTTTCCTTCGATGCCCGAGTGAACTCAATAGACACTCCCTTCTGAACTTGGCAGACACAAGAATGCTCGATAGACATAGAAAACTATTTTCACTACCCGAGTGAGCTTGACATACACTAACTGAAACTGATATGACATTTGTGTAACATTAAAGACAATACACAATTAATTAATTGTATCCAACACAGACCTATTGTGTTATGTGTTATTTATTTCATGTTATGGATGAACATGTGTAGCTAGCTTTATGAGATGAATGTGTGGTGAATGTCTTATGGTTAACTTTATGAAGTACTAATTCAACCCTCTCCTCCCCCCTCGAGTTTACTTTCCCATTTTTATTTCCAACACAAAGTTACAAAATGAACCATAACCATTAAACATTCAACATAGTAACATAAGTACATTGTAATGCCCCACCCGGAGATCCTTGGAAACAAGGATTCAAATCAAGCCAAGATATTTTTTTTTTACAAGTATGAATGCACAAGACAACATCATGCAGGGATCACAAAGATCACAACGGAAGACTTCAACACAATCCCGACAACCAATGAATCTTCGAACACCACTACCCAATTGACACACCCAAACAAAAGCGAACAACCACCACAAAAAGATGAGGGCACAAGAAATGACCACCCATCAAGAAAACACCAAGCTGGGGTAAAATAAACAATCCCGAAATTTGGCTAAGCCTGAAATCCTGAAGCCCTGAAAATTGGCTAAGTCTGGATTTCTGAAGCCCTGAAATTTCCTAGAATCCATAACTTATCTTCAAGAGGTCTGAAACCTATCTCAAAAGATTTTTCGCATATATTAAAATATATCTTAAGTATAAGGAATTAAATATACGTCAACTTATACTTAAACAATATATTTCAAACCCCTAGGAAATCTATTTTAAACCAGGAAGGTGTAAAAACCAAAAGGGTGTCCAAACCCAACTTCCGAACTTTCATCCGACAAGCCTAGATAGCCCATGTTTCTCGTGCGAGAAAGAAAACTAGTCTCGAGTTTTGCGCGAGAAAGTTCACACTTCACGCGAGGACTACTGAGCTTCACGTGAGGATTCACATTCTTGCACGAGGATTCCCTACGTGCCGCACGAAGATTTACATTCTCGTGCAAGAAGTGTATTCTTTCGCGCAAGAAAGATACAATCTCGCACGAGGAAAATACAATTTTGCGCGAGGAAACAAATCAGCGTGACACAAAAAGCAAACAAAAAGCTAAACAAACAAGGAAACCTCCACATTGGGGAGTACCAGATCCACGAAAATGGAGGAAAGAACACTCGAGAGCACTAACAGCAAGGAAAGAGGAACATCTATCCATCTAAACCATAATAGCAAAGCACATATTGAAATAAACATTGCAATGAACAAAATACATTTCAGAACTAAACTACCAAATAAGTGTGCGGTTCCTCCCAACCATCAATAGCATCATAAGACCATTGTGGGTCCTAGCCATCCCCCGCGTGTAACATCCCAAGCCACCGACCAGATCGTTGGTACTATTGTAATAGGGACGTCACTACTAAAAACATGCAACAATAACATCATAAGAAAATCTAACATGCTAGTGATAACGCATAAGATAATCCTACAGTAGACAACATCACCTATCACATGCTAAATAGTAGTAAGCAACAGATATACTACTAAAGCAAATCACATCATCTAATCATATGCTAAACATCATAATAAGGGAATGCACCAAATAAAATAACATCATCTAAACATGATATACAACCATCCCAATGAAAGCACAAATCACAAGAAAGCATACTCCGGAACCCGAAGTACCAAGTGAAGACATCTAGCAATGGTCGCACTAGGACAAAAGATCATCTATGTACATTGATCCCTAGCGGTGGTGAAGGTAGCTATGCCTCCCAACCACGTGGCACCCATAGGTCCACACCCGCTATGCTGATGGAGATAGTGATCCAACCAAAAACACACAAAAGCACAACATCCAAGGCTAACACTCACGCCAAACAATATGATGGCTACAACCAAGAACCTAAGACAATGCAAAGAGTACAGGTCCTGGTCAGACACTCAACAAGCTACTAAGTAGGGACTAACATCATGGAGAGTCACTTGGCATCGAAAAGCCCAAGCTCAGATCTGTGTAGCTCAACTCCCTCAACAGAAGGCCAATACATCGTGTAGCTCAACTCCCTCAATGGAAGGCCAATACAAAAAAGTACCATTTTATTATCTTAAGTTTTATTACCAGTCACACATTTTCTTTAATTATCACTTAGTTAAAACTTCCTTTGCCAACCCTATGGGACTAAGGTCACCAGGTGGTGAGATAGAAGCCCCCTACCCTACCCTACCCATGCTCATCCTACGACAAGTGCCCGTGTGCATGCATACTCCCATCCCAACCCCAATGATCATAACTTTTGACAAATCCACAAAAGATCGGGCCTCGCAAGTCACCCAACAAATGTACGCATACGTACTCGTGTGTGGCGCACCACCATCATGAAGATCATAACACAAGGACATGAATGAGAACATAATACAAAACAAAACACCCACCAGAAAGTAACTCAAGAGAACGGATTCTACATGAATCCCAAAGCCAATAAAATTGTACATCGTAAAATCACTCAACAGGCCTCAATCCGAGAGTATGGATTCTACACGAATCCCAATGATGTAACAAGATCAAAATTCATGAACTTACTCAACCAGCCTCAATCCGAGAGTATGGATTCTACACAAATCCTAGTGTTCATGAAACAAAAGCAAAGGTCTAAAGGAAACCATAACAAGTATAAAATCACTCAACCGAACACGTCGAGAGTACGGATGCAACACACACCCCAATGCAACATAAAAGTGCAGAAGTGGTCTGACTGATACCCAAACGGATCATCCAAGTCCATGACCCACAATGTGTCAAGAAAACTCGAGAAAATAGGACAGCACGCAAAACGAGGTAAAATTTTCAAATTTTGAAAAAACTTCAAAATTAAAACCCATTTGGCCTTTGGGTTCAAAAACCCCAAAAATCCAAAAATAAATGGAAACAGACACCATATGCAAAAATGGCCAGCATAATGGTGCAAAATTCCAAACCCTCATCCCAAAAAACAGGGAAATGTTCATACCTGCCCAACCGGGTAGAACTAGCATACAGAAACAGAGGGGAACAATAGTTCTTTGCCTCCAAACAAATGGCTACCAAAAACAGAAGTAGAAACGAAGCAGAAACAATAAAACAGGAAATCCCTACCTCACAGCCAAAAGGGCAAAACGAGAATCTGAACCATAAAATAAATATGAGGTAGAAGTAGCTGAAAATCGCGACAATCCAAAGTTTCCATGAGCTGGATCCAACGAGCCCAACCTCGCGACGATCCCACGCCCGTAGCTCCCACAATGAACAAAACAGTAAATCCTCACGAAGAGGATTTTGGGTTTTACTCTCCAACTTTCTAATTTGAAAGTGAGAAGTGAGGAATTAAATTCCTCTTTGGATATTTATTCACTTTTTGGGTGAATAATCGATTAGGGCATTTAACCAGCCAATCTAGTTAAACCTCGAATCGACCCAAACAAAAATAGGCTATTCGTACAAATAGGAATTCATCTATGGCAAAGCTGCCAAAAATAAAAATAAATCAATTAAAAAGCTCGAAAACCCAAAAACACATAAATCTCCTAAACAACTTTCGCAACAAAGAAAAACTCTAAATGCACAGACACGCTTACTGGTCTAATCACATAATGCAAAAGAGTTCGGATTTAATAATCACCGAAAGGTTTAAATTAAACATTAATAAAGGATATGTCGACCATATAAGGACGACATTGGTAAAATAAGAATGGTTGAATCACTAACTTCATGTGCCACTGCCAGGGATATAAATCCTGCACACTAAACAACACGATCAAGTGCAATTGCATATAATAACATAGCCGAAGCACTAAATGCACTAAATCACCTAATTTAACCATTTATTTAATTATATTAAAATAATCTATTTACATCACTCACGTTTGCATAATGCATAACAACGCAGGAATGAAGTAAATAACCATAGCATTAAATCCATCACATAACATAATCAGAGGTATGTCCAAATACCAGATAACCAGATATCATCATAAAACACACTTTCATCTCAAAATGGCATCATCATGCAATATGATTAACTGAACAACATAGTAGTCTAAAATCTATGATACTAGAATCAAGGTGTAACATCTGACCCTCAGGTCCTCTCAAATATAAACATAACATGAGTAACACATATCTCTCTAATCAGAAATGTAACAAGGTAAATGCCCGCAACACATAACCAAATAATCTCACATGAACAATCCATTTAATTACTTAAGCATTTAATAATGATTGTTTACACTGCATTAAAAAGGCATTTAAAACACATAAACAACCATAGTCATAAACATGACTAACCACTGCTACAGGAACCTAGTCCAGTGTAGCATGGTAATAGTACATAGTGCAATCTCTGCACACATCTCAAGGTAATCATGGAACAACCTCATGATACCACATCGATCCTGGTAACCACTGGCACAAACCTCAGTGAACCAAAAATCACATCATAATCTCCTAGATCAGTCAAAAGCATAATCAAAGCAACTGATACAGAAACATAAATTGAAACACCTCGACAGTGTAGACCACTCAGGGTCACAATCGTGATCCCATCACAACAAGGATAAAAAAAGTTGCATCCATTAGGACGACTTACAAAAGTCAAATGGGAGAGGCACTACATACATAACCATAATAACATTCAAAAAATCAAAATTCAAATAGAAATTCAAGTATTCATCCCAACGATGTCATGGTAACGGAGTGGTGAAGGTGGGGGTACTCAGGTACATATGCGGAGACATCTTGTGGAAAGGTACTATGAGGTTTTTGGGGAGGTGCAAGTCCCCGAGCATCACTATTATAAATCAAAATATCAAATAAGTGTGAAAGGGAGTTTGAAAAAAAAAATTCTAATGAAAAATTGTGGTGTGTATTGAAAAGGTTGTTGTTTTTAATAATAGATGTTTTCCATGTATCAATTGTTTCATTTTAATCTACAAATAATCATGTGATGACTCTCACTCCATGTTTTAGAGTGTTAAGATTAATCCTTATGATATTAGCATCAATGTCTATGAGCTTAATATGCAATTACTCAGGGATGCAATTTAAACACGTTAGTATATTTTAAAGAAAGAGTTGGAAGTACATGCTTGAGTGGATACATTAGTATTAAATAAGCATTGATGCAATAAGAAGTTTAAATGAGCTTTTTAATGCATTTCTCTACCATACAGCTTGCATATACATTATGAGAAATGCGTATTCTTGATAGCCTAAGTATGTTATATTTTATTACCTAAATGTATGTACATGCATATGGAAGGAATAATTGGTTTAGAAATTTGTCATCCATTAACTCATATCCATTTATATTTGTAACTAAGATGGTATGAGCTCGAAAATAAAAATGTAAATAACATATGGATGTGTGTTTATATTATGTGTCAAATAAATAAACTTTGTTAAATTAATAAGTTCTACTTTTAGTTTAATTGGATGTTACTTGTACATGTTGTAAGCCTTCCTAATGAGTGATGTAATTATGCCCATATAGAATAAATAGTAATTGATAAATTTTATTTAAATATAATTTGTGTTTAATTGTAAAGAGCACGATTATTGATTCATGATGTTTTGTTATGTAACAAGAATTAATAAGTACATGTGTGATTAATAGCATAAAAAGTGATCTACTTTACAAAGTCAATACATAAATTGAACAATATAAGATTGTCTCAAATAGAAATGCATGTATAAAAATATATTTGTAAATATGTATCGTTAACTTTAATAAATTTATTCAAATTGGTCAAATTAGGAAAACAAACCTCTTAAGAGATGTAAGTGAACTCAAATCAGTTATCAATATCTAGAAATCAAATATTTGAACTCACAAAACAAATATATAAACCCACATTCAGATTCTACAAAGGATAGAATATGTATGCTTCATTTAAATACATTTAGACACTTCCCCAACAAATGCGAATAGTCTCGTACTATTATCACCATATAAAGACCAAAATAAAAGCGCTATGAAAAATATCATAAACTATAAAAGTTCACATTTGAAATAGCTTAAATCTTACAATGTCTTTTGGCATTAAGATGGTCGAGACAAAGTAATATTAGTGTCCCGAATGATCTTTTATTTTACATAGTATTTTATTTTTTATCAATTGTAAAGGACTTTTGCAGCAGAAAGCGATCCAGAATAACTTTACACGTTTGCAGGGACCGAAAATAAATATTCGATTGGTCGAGGCTGAAAAAAATCTGGAATATTGACGTACTACCATTTTCTCACTAATGTCACAAAGCGTAAGAAGCAAGCATAGTGAATAAAGGAAAAAGCGATAAAGAACAAGGAAGGAAAATACTTCGTACAATTAACTTCGTCGATAAATTTTAAAAGTAGACTTATATTATTAAAGCTTTACTCTTCTCGCAACGAAAAGTATAAATTAAAATCTTGTTTATTTATTTACTTAATTGAATTAATCCACCTTGTGTCCACTAAACAAATGGAATCTTAAAAGGCTTATAAGTCAACGAGCTATCTGAGGAAGAAAATGCGAGTCCTACTGTTATTTCCTTCCTTATATGCAAAGTTACATCTCCATAGATCATCGCTGAAAATCTCTCAGGTAAACAAGATCTCCCGTTGAATGTTTTCATGAGTTATTTATTTATTACACTTATTATTACAAAGTTGTCATCTGTGACTGCTGCAGGTTATCCTGAGTCATAACGACTTCACTTCTCTCTATTTTCTACAATGGTTTTTCATTCAAGCCGAATTATGAAAATCATCCAAATCCACAATGCCCCTCAGTGATATAATCGATCAGTTGTCTATACTGGCCATAAAAGCGTCTACTAATGCAAGAAATTTTTCATTAAGAGAAGTCCACCATATATGATTTTTTAAATATTTAGATTAATCTTTTGTTTTAGTAATTATACAAGTTTAGTATGTCCAGTCTGTTGGGCTTGGTATGTCCAGTGGGGAGGGATAGTTGATCAAGGGCCTTTAATCTAAGTTTGCTAGATCTGGAGGCCTATTTTTGTTTCGATTTATCTAATGATTTTGATTTTTAGACATGACTATCATCTTTTGAAATTAATTTTGCCTGCCTTAGCCTCCAAAAATTCAGACATATGTCTCCCCCTGATTGGCAGCCCAAAAATACTATTGAATAAACAAATAAAAAAGAAATCTTTTATCTTTCGAACACTAATTGAGATTTATTTGATTTACTCTATGTAAAGAAAAAGTTTTGGGAGTTGAAGCCCTACAGGTAATTGTAAAGCTTCCCATTTAAATTGTATCAGAGTTTCAAAGGCTAAAATAATATTATACAAGGTACTGTGCATGGGTCCTGTTTTGGGGACCGGAGAGTAGTTGTGATGTTTTATCTTTCTTTGGTTTATTGTTTGTGATGACAAATATGGTAGCGTAGCTATAATTTTGTTCATATTATTCATGTTTTTGAAGGGGATCACTTTTCTTGTTGGTAAATAAGATTGTAAATTGCATTAGAATTGTCATGGTTATTTTTGTGTCAAAGAATGGTTTTTTTTTTTAAAGAATTTCAATAAAAGCAATAGATTTTTATCATAATTGAATAAATATTTTTGTAAAATATATATTTAATAAATTAAATATATCTATATATACAGATCTACCATAAATAAATGTTCATCTTATTTTATCATTGTAAAATATTTTTAAATTTTTAATGAAACTTAGAAATTCAAGAATGCATTTCATAGTTTTAGAGAAGCATACATTTATTTTTACTATTCTTATTGTTCGGCTCATAATGATCTCATATTCACATTTGAGTGCTATTTTCTTACAAAATTAAGCTGATCATAATAAACAATGGAGGTGTGTGTGAATTTAGTCAAATTTTAGCCTTCTGTAAAAATTATGGAATTAAGATAGACTAATTGAAGGAAGAATAGTATTGTTATTAAGATGAAAAGGACTATAATAGAAAGAATGTGAATAAGAATAGCATATACTCTAATTGAGACTAAGGCTCTATGCAAAGTTTCTTTGAGGCCATTAATTCTTATAATCTCCTCATTTGATTATACTCTTCATAGGGAATCTAACTTGATCAAGAATGAAAAGTCTCCCTAACTTGAGATCTACAACCTAAAAAATAACTACTTGCCTCAACTTTAAGGAAAGAATTGCTAGATTTATTAAGGGATGTCTTCATCCACTTATTTTTTAGTGAATATTTCACAATAGCTATTCTAAGAGGGTAAGGAGTGTCTATAGTAGTAGAAGAATATAATCTTGTACTATTATTATTGAACATAATCCTACAACGCTCTTGTAGTGCTATGTGATTTTAATCAAGAAAATAACAATAAAACATAAGAACAATAGACATTTAATAACCACCAATATAATATTGATGATTCTTATAAAAATTATTTTTGAGAAAAAACTGAATATTTTTTAAAAGGATGTTTTGTCCTATTATTTTTTTAATCACCTTATTATTATATAGATTCTAATAAAATAAATAGAAATGTATGATGTATTACACTAAAACAATCTAACGATATACTTAATCTATAAATTATATACCTCTTATTATGATCTATGTAAAATATGACAATAAATATGAAAATTAAGCAATGTTTAAGAAATGGTTGAACCATTAAAATCGAATGCTTATTTTTACAGGTACCCTCTTCAAGAAGAGTATTCTAAGACTCCAAAATTATTCTATTTTAATATAACATCAATGTATAAACAATAGAATATCGAATATAAAGTTTTTCTTTCATTTTTATAAAATATTCTAGTCATTTATATTCAATCATAAATGTAAATATTGAAAAATGGAAAAATAATATTGGTAGGAGGAATTAAATTCACTCCATATAATCATCCAACTTGCTCAGAAACCGCCCCCCGCACACAATCAAATAAAAACATGAGCCAAACCCAGAAACAAGACACCCCTCTCAGTTAATCTCACCTCTCGAATTATCCTTCTCACATTACATCTCAAGTATATAGTTAATCTTCTGAATACAAATAGAAAGAATCCCAAATCCATCGTTCCAGGTGACGAAATTTCTCTTTCAAAACACAAATTCTATATGGAAGGCATTTGCAGTGAACTAAATCCACAAGTTTGGCACCAACAAAGAAAACTTCATTACCTTAGTGAGTTTCCTGTACCTGAAAAAAAATTAAATAGACTGCTGCAAGTGAATAATTTGATCCATAGGGGTTCCTTTTAAATATACATCATGGTTCCATACTAAGAAAAATACAGAACATTAGTGATTTTTCTCGAGATTATAGGTTGAACTGTACTAGCGAGAAAATATAAGGATTAATGATGCTTTGCACCGCTTCCTTTGCAACCATAAGCTGTGGGAAGTAGGCCGCGCTTCATTTGTTTTCTCTGCAATGAAAAGATTAAAAACATTAGAAATTAAATCTAACTCTTCATTAGAGTTCAGCAGCTAAATCTTCTAAAATCATTTCAATTCATAAATTTGCTTTCTTGAATTGAAGTTTGGCGCTCACTTGCTCATTAACCCACGTAGATTGTTCAGCCCACCATTTTTCTTCCTTCCCATTAATTATACCTTTGCCCGTCAAAGTAAAGCTTTCGAGTTTATCAAATTGCAATAGTTTATCAGTATTCTTCTCGGTTTTTGGATTTTGGAGTGCAGCTATGATTCCATCTACCTGCACTTGGAAACAAATCATTTATTTTTAGTAAAGAAAAATAAATAAACCAGTTACAAGTAAAATGAGCATTTCTGTTCAACTTATTGACCTTAAAAATGAAGCCAGGCTTGCAAGGACCCTTCAAAATCAAATTGGTTATTAGAAATTTCTTGCCTAGTGGCACTAACAAAGTAGCTGATGACTTTGTACAGGCTGCATTCCACGCTCTTACAAATGCCTGCCAGAGAAAACATAAAATTCTATGAAATAACAATTTTTATCATGTCATAAACTAATTGAAAATCTATTTCTCTTTTTATCTGCACGTAAATGATCTATTTCTATTGAGTTGATTCAGATCAGGAGAGCATTTTACTCCTTTTCAGTAATCTGTAGACAAAAACAGAATTTCTTTTCCTTACTTTCATAAGTACTAATTAGCAGCTACTACTCTTCCAAACCCCACACACATATATATCAGAGCAAAACAAGAGGAAAATAGTTTATCTGTGCTAGAAGTGACAAATATTTTACATAGTTTATAAATGTGTTAATTCTGATGACTAACATTGCATCCCTTCTTTGATCTGAAGGGTTCATTACGAAACAAAACATTATTTTGAACTGCTCAGACTTCTGTTCATACTTTAGTGAGAATACAGTCGGCTATTGTGAAGCTTCTTAAGAAACGCCTATTACAATGGTAGGTCATAAACTTTAGTCTATTGATAGGTTCAAGCATTTCTCAGCATATATAGAATCAAAATGAATTCATGTCTCTTCTATACAAAATTATGGGTCTAGAATATTAACTAGTAAAAACGAATCCTTGATAATCAAAACTACTTTTTATAGTATTTAATTTCTAGATTCCTAAAACTCTCACAATAGATTTGAATCAAGTACCGAATTTTTATGCAATGATTTTTTCCATCAGGAGATTTCTGTGATAGCAGTTTTACCTATGGAACACTTCACCTTTCTTCAAAGACTACTCAATTCTACGTGCTTACTTTGTTGAAATGTCTGAATACTGAATAGGTACATCATGCTAGACATCTTCCACTGTGTGCTTCCTTATTGTTGCAACAAAATAGATGTAGAAATCTTACAGCAGCAGCAAAAATATGAATGTTAGCAAAAAGAAACTACAGCAATGAAAAACAGGGGATGCCATCCCCTGTTTTTGTTAATCGGTAATACTCAGGATTTTTCCAGAACTCTGTTTCTGATCAAAATGTATTTTATTGATAGCTCATTCTTAAGAGTCTTTAACAGCCTAAAAATGTGGCAGATTACTCTACCAGTTCTTACTTCAATGGTTATTATTCTTCTGTGCTAGATGCGACGAGTCTTAGTAGCAATCTCCACAAACACTGTTTTATCCTTCATTTCGTCTTTCATTTTGAGGCTTGTTACTTTCTCTTTGTTGCTGCAATGTATTGAACACATATTTTGACTTAACCTGTGATGTCTACATTTAACAGCAGATTCTCTCCTAAAATAATAATTACAATCCCATACAATTTTTCTGTAACCTTTTATTCGTGTCACTGGTGATCTTCAGCTCTGCTATCATATGTAAAATCTGGAAAAGAGGTGAATGCAAAGAAAAACAGAGCAAACATAAACAGATATAAAAAACACTGAGAACATAATGATTTAGCACAAAAATACATTAAAACTTCTATTGATCTCTCATTTTGATTACATATTGCAGGCTACCTAGATTAATTATGTTAGAGAGTTTATAAGGTTGCAGCCTTGAGAAAAGAGGGGTAAAAATTTATTAAGACAAAGGAAAACAAGAAGGAGAGCTCAACAAGGACCTCGATCCTGAGCAACAAGATCATCAAATTCTTGCACCATCTCAAAGGAAAGTTGCCTCCTATCCCTAATATTCCAACCCGGATCATGACTAGAAGCCCATTTGGCTAAACAATCAGCAGCTCTGTTCCATTCATGAGGAATACATGTGGACCTAATGAATTGAAAAGAGGTAGAGAAGAGAATAATCTGATTAACAACAGTGGCCAGCTGCCAACTAACATCCTCAAGCTCCTGCGGAGAAAGCAAGTTCACCACCACCTGGGAATCAGACTCACAGATAATCTTACTCCATCCCCGCAAGCAACACTATTCCACAGCATATAAAATAGCCTGAGCTTCCATGAGATTGTTAGTGTAATCACCCTTATGAACTGAGAAAAAGAATTTAACATCACTAGAACTACAACGAGCCACTCCCCCAATACCAGCAGGGCTTGGATTCCCACGGAAAGAACCATCAGTGTTAATTTTCAGAACTCCACAGGGAGGAGGAGTCCAATGCCCATCCCGGTTAACTCGACCCTTCCTCTGATGTTGAAGTTGCCTGGAGATAGAATGAAACCTTTGAGTTGCAGCCCCATCCTGAAGATGAAAATTGAGGCGATTACAGATAGCAAGATCAACCGGATCCATACCCCCATCTAGCTCACACTTCACATGACTAGTTTCCTGAAGAGAATGTGATATCTTCCACCAAAGATGCAAAACAACAAGCCGAACATCTTGGAATATTCGACGATTCCTCACCAACCAGATATGCCAAAGCATGAACGATGGGCCAGCAATCCAAGCAGCATGGAGAGAAGAAGACTTGGAGGGAGCACTGCCCAAGGGAGCCCAGAACTCAAGCAAAGAGGAATCATGCCTACAAGAGCAACCCCAAGCGCTCCACCAAAGGTGCCATAGTTGAGTAGAATAGGAGCAATGGAAGAACAAATGGGAGACAAACTCCTCTCCATTACCACACAAAACACAATAAGAGGGGCCTTGAAATCCATGTTTACAAAGATTATACCAGGTAAGACAGCGGTTGTGAACCACTAGCCAGATGAAAAAATTGCACTTGGACTAAGAAAATTTATTCCAAACTTGCTTGCACCAAGGGACCTTAGCATCCCCAAATAATTGTCATCTCCTGATACCTAGCAGAGACATGATATTTACCAGACAAGGTACCGCCCCAAGCCAAAACATACGAACCAAGCAAAGAGGAACACTCTCGAGAGGCCAGAATTTGAGAAAGCTCCTGACAATCCATGTCTGTACCTCCAGGAGGCCAATCAGAAGAATGCTTCCATCTGTAACCAACACCAGGTCTCAATTGATAACGAGTCTTGTAATGAGCCACTTTATCCCATCTAGCGGCAAGAAAAGAGTCACAAAGAGACTGAAGATGAGGATACATGGATAAAATGGAAGGAAATCAATCCCAAGCATCAGACCAAAACAAAGCCTGAGAACCTCCATTACATATCCAAAATAGACCCCTCTTCACTAACACCGCACCTGTCTTCAAAGTATGCCAAACCATTGAGCCACGACCTTCAAGAGGAAGTGCAAAAACAGAGCAAGGATCAGCACCATGAAAATATTTATAAGTGATAATACGAGCCCAAAGTTGATGTTGTCCAGAGCACCATCGCCAATAAAGTTTAGCAGCCAATGCTTGACTACTCAAGAGATCTGATCGAAGACCAAGATCACCCTTCTTTTTAGGCCTACAAACAGTTTTCCAACTAACCAAGCTCCATTTAGTACTACGCAAATTACCACTCCAAAGGAATTGCCGAGAAAGAGCATCAAACTCCTTGAGAAAGTAAATAGGAGCAGCCTGAACCATGCTTCTATAAGTAGGAAGAGCTTGGATAACAGCTTGAAGAAGAGTCACCCGAGCAGCAGTAGAAAGCCATCTATGAGTCCAACGATTTACCTTATCTTGAAGCTTGGTAATCAAATTTTGTCAGAAGAAATGTGGCTGCCTAGAAACAGCAATAGGAATGCCAAGATAAGTCAAAGGAAGTGACCCAATCTAAAATCGTAGGATACCAACAATCCTGTGCTGAATAGAATCAGGAGTGTTAAAAAAGTAAATGGAAGATTTGTGCTCATTAACTTTCTAGCCTGAAGCTGCCAAATAATCGTCCAAAGCGTGTCGAAAGGCTTCAGCTTCCTTGATCCTAGCAAGACCTGCAAGAGCATAATCATCAACAAATTGAAGATGGGAAAGAGAAGGTAAGCCATTACCCCACTGCCACCCATGAATAGAATTTTGGGACACCTGATACTTAATGAATCTGCCCAAGCCTTCAACCATGATGATGAATAGATATGGGGACAGAGGGTCACCCTGGCGGAGGCCTCTAGAAGCACCAAATAGTTGAGAAGGTTGACCATTAATAAGAACAGAAAAAGAGGCAGAAGTAACACAACTCATAGTCCAACTCACCCAATCAGAGCTAAATCCAAAAGAAAGAAGAAAACTCCTCAAGAAACTCCATTTAACTCTATCGTAGGCCTTAGCCATATCCAGCTTAACAAACATTGCTCTCTCCCTTGAAGTAGCCATAGAGTGAATAGCCTCAGTAGCAATAACCACCCCATCCAAAATTTGTCTGCCAACAACAAAACGACCTTGTTCTTTTGAGATAATAATGGGAAGCCACTTTTTCATTCTCTCAGCAATCAACTTGGTAATAACTTTGTAAACCACATTACATAAGGCAATTGGTCTAAAAAATTCCAATTGATTAGCACCCTCTCTCTTAGGAATAAGAGTCAAGAATGTAGAATTCAAAGCTCGAAGCATCTGCTTGCTAGAATAGGATTCCTTAACCACCTCCAACAAATCATGATTAATGATGTCCCAAAATTCTTGAAAGAATTCAACTAGAAAGCCATCAAGACCAGGAGCCCTCCCCTTAGGCATGCCAAAGACCACCTCCTTCAGCTCTTCCAAAGATATTGGACGCATGAGATAATCATTCATTTCCTGAGTGATAAGGGAAGGAATACAAGACAAAATAATATTTTCTCCATTATCAGTAGGAGGAGAGTCCTCAGAGAAGAGGGTAGAGAAGTACTGAGTAGCCTCCTGGAACAAAGCTGGCAAGGAATTCAGTTGGATACCTTGAGAATTAACCAAAGAAGAGATAGTGCTCTGATTCTGGCGAGATTGCACTGTTTTATCGAAAAAGGCAGTGTTTCAATCACCTTCCTCAACTCTAGCATTTTGCTTCCAAAAAATTTCCTCTTGAAGTTCGCATTCTTCTAGAGCTCTAGAAGCAAGGGATTCAGCCTTGCCAAGATCCTCTGAGAAACCTCGATCTCTAATCTCCCTTGTGATGACATCAAGATCTTCTTGAGCAAGCCTCCTCATAGAGTGAAGGTTCCCAAAGCATTGCCTATTCCATATCCTGAGCTGCCTTTTAACATATTGAAGCCTTTTAGAAAATGAGAACATTACAGTACCATATGTAGGAGTACCATCTTTCCACCAACATAAAACAAAATCACGAAGAGAGGAGTCACGAAGCCACATCAACTGGAACTTAAAAGGAGGATGCATCGGAACACAAGCCCCTATAGCAAAAAATTTGATTGGCCAATGATCAGAACCCCTCTAATCAAGGATTTTTGAAGAGACAGTAAGGGTGCTACTAACCCAGAAGCAAGAAACAAGAAATCCATCCAGACGTTCTGAGATAGCAACAACACCAATCCTTCGATTATTCCAAGTATAGAGACCATTAGAAGGCTTAACATCAAAGAGATGCAAAAGAGATATGTGTTCCCGAAGAAGAGCAAAAGAAGGCCCCAGTATAGCCAAACCACCTTGCTTCTCCTCCAAACTGAATTGAAGTCCCCTGCAATTGAATATGGTCCCAAAGTTCCTCCTTTCCCACAAGATCAATAGGTGCATACACATTAGTAACCATGATTACCTCTCCTGAGTCTAAAGCAGAAGCTACCATAGAGAGAGCTGAGCGAGAAGACACCAAGCCAATGGGAGAAATTTTTCGTGGATCCCAAAATATAGCTAAACCATCAGCACTGCCTGTTGCCCCAACACACTAGCATTGGTCACGAGACCAAATACTAGAGGCATGTTGGACCATAGACTCCACAGAGAGCTTAGTCTCTTGGATACAAAAAAATCAGGACTATGATCAACCACCAAGTTATGAATAGCCTTTTGTCTAGAGATGCTATTCAACCCCCTAACATTCCATGAGAGAATAATCATCATTGGGTAGAATTGGGAAAATGAGAATCCAAAGTTTTCACTGAACCAGACTCAATCAATAAATCTCCTGTGAGTTTAATCTTCTCTTGGTCTATTTTGCGCCCACTCCTTAGAGGGGGAGTAAAAGAAACCCGCTTAAAGGGTCGAGGCATCAAGCCCAAGGGGAGAGGAGATCCCGTGCCTTTACCTTGATGGTAGCACATCCTTAACCAAGTCAGCCAAAACAACATCATTATCCTCCAACACCGCAGGTGTCACCAGAGCCTTTGTCACAGGAGCTACAGGAACCTCACAGTTGTGGTATACTACAACTTGGGATGCCCCACAAGCGTCATTAGGAACAGATCCCTCATCTAGGCAAACTAGATTAGAAGAGATAGGAGGAGGAATACCCTCCTCTAGAACCATACTATCCAGCACCTCAAAGCGGTTAAAACCTGAATAAGATAATCTTTCTTTCAAAAGCCTCTTCTGACCATGTCCCTTACCTCGTGGGCAAGCAGGGGTAAATCCATCATTATCTTGCATTTGAGCCTTACCCTTACCTGTAGCATCTTGCGGATTCATCCCCTTGGTAGTATTAGCCATCTGAGATTGTCCTTTCCCTGTAGTATTTGCCAAACCACCAACATTGCCAGCTATAGAACCATCTGCTCCTTTGGAAGTCAAGTTACGGGGGCACTAATGCTGTAAATGACCATACTCATGACAAAATCCGGCAGCGGAAAGGGAGGGATTCATAATCTAACTGCTGCACCCAAGAAGAAGCCCCAAGACAAATTTCCAAAGAATCTGGTAATGGGTTATTCAAATTAATTTCAACACAAATTCTAGCATAAGAAATAACCTTTTTATCGAGGGATTGATGTGCGATCGCAGTCAGCTTCCCCAACAAAGCAGCAATTTGTCGGAGGATCTCTTCATGCCAAAATTCCAAGGGAAGGCGAGGCAAGCGAACCCAAACTGGAACTGTTGAAGGGAGATCTTCAGCAGAATTAAATCCTGAATGTCAGGATTTGACAAATAACCCCACATGGTTGTAGAAATAAAGGCCTCCTTCAAAAACATGATCACGATCAGACATGCAAGAGAATACAACAAAAAAAACTATTCCCTGCCAACATAATCTCCATATCGCCTTCCACCTGCCATGAGTAGCGGATCCATGCCTCAAGAGCGGATAGGGAAATCCGAATTCTAAGAAATTTGCATATCAAAGCATGCTTGGTCCAATATTCAATGTCCTCCATTATAGCCGCTAGAGGAATAACCAGAACAAGGCGATCATGGCTACGCAGAAAACAACCATTAACTTTTTTCAACTTGGAGCTCTCACCTGAATAAAACGATTCAGATCGCATTGCATGCACAGTTGGAGAAGAACCATCTGTTCTCACCAACGCAGAAGAAATCCCAGGCCCTGCCATGCAAACAATAAAAACCCCAATCCAAAATTGACTGCAAAAGATTTCCAAACACACCCACGCAAACTATGTCCAACAGCTAGCAATCCAAACAGAACAAGAAAAAAATAGTAGAGATCAAACAACAATAACAGGCAAGAGTGGATGTAGGCAAGTTTTGCTGAACCACTATAATTTGTTGTGTTATGTGTTTGTTCTATTTTTCTATCGCTGTCTTGATATGATTGTTAAGTTTATCTACTTAGTTGAAACTTACAATTGGTATCAGGGCTTGGTTGAAAGCAAGGAGCAACTATGGAGTACAGGAAGGTTCTTAGTTTGACTTCAACAAAAGTTGTAGCAAATGATTGGGTATCGACATAGGGGCATCATTACATACTACCCCGCATAGGGAATTCTTCAAAACCTTTCAAAGTGGCAAATTTGGTAAGGTATTTCTTGCTGATGATAAATTTCTCAATATTATTGGAAAGGGAGAAGTTTTGTTAAAATTAGGCAATGGAAATAGTTGGCTTCTACAGGACGTTAAGTATGTCCCTCAGCACAAAAATAAGTCTATTTCAGTTGCGCAATTACTCTCTCAAAGATTTTATGCCAGGTTGGAATTCAATAAATGGAAAGTGACAAAAGAATCCTTATTAATTGCCAGAGGAAGTAAAAATAGATACTTTATATCTACTAGAGTCTCTCAATGAAGTGGGAGCTATTCATCATAGTAGTGGGAAGTGGCGACACAAGTTTCTTAGGCATCCAAAACAACAAGATGTAAAAAACGAGTAGCTGAAACGTAAGGTAAGAAATTGGGAAGTCAACATCAATTTCAATTTCGTATATAAGAAATTGAAAGAAGAAATAGTGCCTGACAATGAAAGAATTGTAGGCTACCTAGATTGATTATGTTAGACAGTTTTTATAGAGGTTGCACCCTTTAACCATATGGTTCCTTCCTATTTTATATTTCATCTATTCAGTATGCATTATTTCAACAACAGTTAAACTGACAGCTCACAAACTATGGAAGCACTATCATGCAGGAATTTTGTTTTATTTCTTGGAAAACTAAATAACTAACTCATGCTGAGTTTCAAATCTTTATCATCTTCAACTAAAATACTTCTCGCACTTCCTCAAACAATAGTTGCCCACGATTTTTTTAAAACAATACCTTTGCTATTAACCGCGACAAACATTTTCTTACCTTCATCTTCAATCTCTTTCCCTGAAGAAGAATTAGCTAGATCATTTGTATTAAACAAACACAAATATATCATATCACACATGACATGACATACGGATTTCTTTAATTTCAAATTTTCATTTTCTTTCCCCAACAACATACAGACCTGCACAAAGGTAAGCTAAATTGTCTCCACCACATCAATTTTTTCAATTAACTTTTTTAAGATTATCAATCTTAACCTAGATGAAAAGATAAAATATCTTCTTCCATTCCATAAATGGATACTATAGAAACAACTCAAAGCAAAACACTCTATACTATGAATCAAACTACTTAGTCATAAACCTTGACCACATATGATCACCTTATTACCCAAATAGTTCCAATTATACTCTCATATCCACACCTTCTAAAGATACCATTTTTACATCAGTTCAACAACAGATTACAAAGGAAGGGCATTCTTCAAGCCACATCAGACACCAGTTCAAGATCATGGTGGCTAGACAAAGCTTCATGAGACATGGTACTGCCTTCATCAAAAATCCCTTGGCTCCATTTGGTGTTGATATGGACGAAGATTGAGTGTGGATTTTCAAATGCAAGCATAATGTAGAACTGGATGGCCTTGGTAGCGAGAATTCTTCGGAGGATGAAAACGAAGAGGGTGTGTTAGTAATTGAAGAATCAGAGGATGATGAGGAAGTCATCCTAGAGATCGAGGAAGTGGACGAAGAGGAGAAAGAAGAGAAGGTAGATGAGGGAGCTGAGGGGGAAGAAGAGGGTGGTGAAAGAGAATGGTGTAGAGGAAGACGTTGAGGAAGAAGATGAGCTAGATCAAGAGGGCACACATGGTTACTCTTCTTCATTTAACAGGGGTTAACAGATATGCCCTTTACTGGCTCTTTTTGGAGTGTCTCCCTGCATTTCATAGTCTTAGCTTAGGCTTTTCTTAGATAGCCAAAGCATAGATAATCTCAGATATGTAGTTGGAAGCCTTTGGCCTCCATTTTGAATGTCTTGAGACCTTTTGGCAGAGAGTAGTCCGTAGAACTTGGACTTCTTTTTTTAATTGAAAAATACATGTTTCAAATTTCAAAGTTACAGTTAAAGACTGCAAGAAAATCAGTTAGAGACACAAAATACAATAAAGTCAATTAGAGACACAAAATACAAGAAAATCAACTAAAGACACAAAATAGAGTACATGGCTACAGCAGTACAAAATAGAGAACACGGCATAGCTATGGCAATACAAACAACAGCAGCAATACAAAATAGAGAACTTAAGACTTTTTCTTTATGTATCTCAATATATTTTAACAATATCAACTACCAGCCTGACCCCTTGTTTATAAACCAAAAAATATATAGAAATCGTTACTTTTATACTTCAATAGTTAATTTGCCGGAATTAACATGATTTGCCCAACTAATTTGTCCATAACCATAACTTCCTGCTCTATATATCCAATGGCTTCAAACGAGGTAGCAGGGAACATTCACTGGAAGCTGAAATCAAAGCCCAGTATGACAGAGAAAGGATTAAAAACATTTGAATCTCGTCTACAGACTTAGATTTGTACACTTTCCCAGTCATGGTAAAGCAACATAAATCTTGTTCATACCCAAAAATAAACAAAAAACTATCATGCCCTTTGCATAGGTTCATAGAAAACAAAAATTGTTTTCTACCCCAACTAAAACTAATTTGCAACTCCATTTCCTTTCCCTTCCCTGATATCATTATTAGCCCAGGAGAGGCAGAACAAAAATAGATTTTCCTCCTATTTCATTGTAGTAATGCTTACATTATCATTTTATAGGCAGGCAATCAACTTGTCACAGAACCGATTTTTTTTTTCAAAATTTACAAATACATTTATTTTAATATTTCACGGATATCGGAAGTAAGCCAAGTTGTATTTAATTCTAACAAAAAAGACCATTCACTTTCAGAGGAAGAAAAATGAAAAAGGAAAGGGTTTCTGCAGGGAAAATCATGGTATCCATTTAATCTTCACCAATGGTACTAATTAGCAGTAAGAAAACAAGAATAGTAAAGTTACCTCGGTAGAATTATGCTTTCCATCCCCTATTGCTCCATAATTTTCTACACTGAAAATACTGCCAGCAGCATCATGAGAATCATCAATTGTTAGTGATCCTGCAAGATGTTGATTGAGATCATTAATATTTGAAATAATCCCCGCAGTTTGAATTGTTATTGTCGCTGTTATAATGAATTGCAAGCCCATCAGGGCCATGAATTTCGGGGCCATGTTCATGCTAAACAAATGTTCTCCTGTTCTCGCTCGTTTGAATAGAATTCTTTGTATCTCAGTTTGATATGCTGAACTTTTTTTTAAGGTTTATGATAATTCTCTTTCAACTTTTACTCTCTGAATAGTTCGAAAAGCAGCTACCGTTTTAGGAATTTTATTTTTTTTAAATCAAACATTCTTTAACCAATATGCTTCCTCTTCTGAAATTCCTCAATCCTAACGAAAGGCGGTCTAAATCGTGCAAGGTAGGAAACTTCCTCCCTCATTTTCAATAAAAAGGCAAACATTCCTCGCTAAATCACTTGGCGTGGCTATTAAGCTACATAAGCTTCGGGAATGTTCTTTTAAGGCTAGATTAGTCGATGCATTGGATAAGGCTGATATGATGAATTTATGATCCTCTATTTGTCGAGGAATATTCCAATTTGAAATGAGTTATTCTTGTTTCAATGATGTGGTAATATGTGGTCTTTTACGTAAAATTTTAAAATTTAAATATGTACTATTTTATGTGGTTTCAAGTACGAGTGGGTTTGTCTCAGGTTTCTAAAAAGTTTGTGGCCTTCACTGGTTGGTAGCTCACAGGTCTAAACCCTCCATTAAAAAAAACTAAAATTTTACTTTTATAATTTTGAATGAAGTATTAAGATAAGAGTGTGAATTTGAAGTGAAAAAGTAGTTTGTCAATTATAACTCAAAGTGAATATATTATTAAGAGACTTATTTTCATAAAGTTAAGACAATGAATATTAATTGAATGCGGAAAATATAAATTTTCTAAGATTTTTTGAGTATTAAAAGAAGTATGTGTCTAGAAAAATTATTTCAAGCTTCAACACACTCATCCAATAAGAACAACATGCAAATCCTTATCCATGTTTCATAAATTTAAGACAATGAATATTAATTGAATGTGGAAAATATAAATTTTTAAAGATTTTTTGAGTATTAAAAGAAGTATGTGTCTATAAAAATTATTTCAAGCTTCAACACACTCATCCAATAAGAACAACATGTAAATCCTCATCCATGTCAACCACAGGGGAACTAGGAACACACAGATCTACAGTATTATGTAGATCCAAAACCAAATCAACAACTAGTGAATCCACACCAGCAACATCAAACTTCACATTAGTAGCAAAATCCATATCCTCCATCATGTCAGCAATAACATATGAATTCGGATCTATATCAATAGCCATATGCAAATCCTCATTCATAGGTAAATCACCATAATCATCAATCTCAACAATCTCATTGCTCACAACATGTAACTCATCACCAACAACAACCTAATTATCCACGACCAAGTGCTCTGCAATCTCCATATCAGACTCAACCAATTGATCATGAAAACAAATCTCCATCCCAACATCAACAAGGTTAGGAATATCCTTAGCAATAGCCTCAAGTTTCTCTACAGGTTTCACATCAGACTCCACAAACCAATCAACAAAACCAACTTCTTCCTTCTTGACCTTTCCATGTCATCTTCTCTCTTGAACAAGTCTTCTAACTAGCCAGACAACTCTCTTTTGGATTGGTAGACTCCAACTCTAGTAGCATACAACTTCCTTCTTTTGTTTCTCAACTCTTTTAGAAAAAGTAGTATCCACAACATCGTCCACTTGAGCTATTGTCTCATTAATCCTTCTCTCCACTATATTATAGATATTCGCAATCATCTTAGGGTCCAATCCTCTTGGAGCCATCTCCCAAGATATTCGCAAACCCTTTGCAACAAATCTTTCCCATGGTCCTTATGACAACCTTGAATTGTTTGCAAGTCAGATCGCAATCTACCACCTTGCACGAACAATCAAGAACCAAATCACAAGTCCAGGAACACAGATCTGCAATCCACAAACTCTCTGCGATCATGCCTCGAGAAGATGAACCTTCCATCTTTGCATCCATCAATCCATCTACAAGTCCTCTGAAATTGCAAGTCAAAATTATGATCTACCACCTCACAACCTAGGAATCCAGAAAAAACAATCCACCACAAGATCAATAGCTTTTCAAATCAACTTCTCTCAACCCAAGTCCTAGTGCAAACTACCTCAACTTTTACAATCTATCAACATGCTCAAGAAAAAATTTCACTCTGATACCACCTGATGCAATGCAAGGAAGGAGAATCTCTAATGGAGATGTCCTAACCCCCAGCAAAAAACCACACAGTAGAATATAAATAGTAACGCAAGATTTGATACCAATTAACAACTCTTTATTCATTAAAAAAATTGATTACAATCAATGTGTCCAATTGTAAGGCCTTCTCGGTTATGGCCAAATATAAAGAAATTATAGTAGTTCTCCAAGATCCAACTCAAATCCTAGCTAGCCCAGATCTATAACACAATAGCAATCTGGTAGAAACCCCCAAGATCTCAACTTGTGCTCGCAAGCCACCAAACAACCTCCTTGTTTCTAAACAGGAGCTACTAGCTCTACTCACAAACTCCCATTCCAGATTCCAACTCAAATCTCTTCTCTCCATCTCCTACATTGAACTAAATTTCCACCTCCCTATTATGCTTAAGACACTACCCAAGCCCTCCTTAAATAGCTAGCTAAGCCACAAGTTGGTTACTCAAGCATTTAATTACAATACAGGTCCACCTTGGAAAAGTAAACCAAAACTACAACAAACATAAACAAAAATAAATGCCAAATTAAATTTACGTACACACATGACCCAATAACATTTCCCTCTCTTAACAAGATCCCATTTCCTCATATGAAATTGTGCAAGACAAAAACTCCACATGTTTCTATGAAAACTGCCCGAAAATTGATACCCGAGGAAAATAGTGATATCTCCTAGCTCTGATTGAATCAAAACTTTTTATTTTAACTTAAGGTAGTAATTTAGGTCCACTAAAACCCCTTAAGTGTACAAAGGCTGATTCACCAAGGATAAATGCATATCCATCCCGAAAGTCATGCATAGAAATTTGTTGTGAAAACTAACAGAAATTGATACTCCAAGAGAATTGCCATATCTTTCAATCCATAATGAATTAGACTTGCACTCTTAACTAGAGATATTAATCTAGGCCCTCTTAAATCATTGAAATTTTCAGCCTCAGAATCATTGCACAAAATTAGTTACATTGCCTGTAACAAGCACACAGAAACCATAAAATACAACTCCAGTAGCAAGGTAAAACAGTTCTAACTTCAACATGATGACTCCAATCTCTATTCTTTCATGAAGAAAGGTTCCCCAATGTGTCTCCAACACATCCCAAACCATAAAAATCATAACTCCACCAAAATCCAAGCTTGATGCTCCTACATCAGACTCCCTAGGTAAATAGAAAAGTGTGTCCTATACTTTGATGCTCAAAGAAAGATCTGCCACTAACTTCATCTTTACCCAAGGCTTCCACTTCATCATAGTCAATAGAAAAAATCAAAAAATAAACCATCTATCCTTCATTTGTTGAAACATCGAAAATCAATTGAATCTCAACAACCCAATCAACATTCTCACTCCCAAGAACAAATTGAAAGATTGTGTCATACATGGGTACAGATCTAACATGGATAGTAACCCTATCATCATTTTTCTACACAATAATCCCTAATACACATTTATGGGGTTTTTAGTATACAAATATAAGTTTTCATTTTTTATTACTAGGCTAACACATTTATTAGATTGACCTATTCACACTTATCTTTATTTTTTTTATGCTTTTGACTCGTTCCATGTGGTTTAAACATGTGTACACATCTATTGAAGTACCTTTTTCATGAACACTTTATATATTCTCACACACTTGTCATTTGAGCTTAGATGTTTTGCACATTTGAGGGGTAGTCAAATTTTAACTCTTGACTTTTTAGCTGCTCTTTCTCACTGATATATACAAAGCATATATGTATATATCTTATAATGATAAAGATTATATGTGTTTGTTTTGTTTCACTAAATGAGGAGTGATGCTGGATTTAATTAATTATAATTACACTTTACTTAAGTTTACTTTTGATAATGCATTTTCATATTAGTTATCATGTGGACACATAGGAGTTTGTGCACATGATGTCAATGAAATATACTTGAGGAGGAGTTAGTTGTCATCTCATACATCTTTCTATGTGAAATCCACCTATTTCTCCTATCACATTATCTATTGATCTCTAACCCTTATTGCCTATTAGAGTCCAACACTTAGTCATTTTCTAGGAAGCATTGGTCAGTCATCATTATGAATGAGTCATACTAAGAAGGTTGAGCTGCATGGAATTTTTTATATTTCACTACATACCAAGCAAGTCAAAGGTTGCCGAGCAACCAAGTAGAGACTGAGCTACTATACATGCCGAGTGAGATATATGGAGACCGAGTGATGTAAAGTTAACTTGTGTCAAGTGACTCAGTATATGTTGAGTCTATAGTAGTCGAGAGACAACATGAATGTTTGATCATTCAATTTTTGAGTAAAATAGTTTTGGCATATGTGTTTGTAATGGCACAAATACTTATGTAAATCATTTTAGTCAACTTGTATGCGAAATTTCTAGATTGTAGAGATGGGTAAGAAGCAAAGTACACATTTTGTTGAAAGGAATTAATCCCAAAAAAGGAAGATTAACCAATCAAAAAATTAGAAGGGTGAAAAGGAAAAAGAATTTATTATGGATCATTGATTATGATCTAGAACCTTCCACAATTGTCTATTTAAGAAGGGATCTAACCCTAAATCATTGTGAGTGCAAGAAAGAGTGTGATGTATGTGAAGGAATATCATGAATGAATAAAAAGGCTAAGGAAATTGAGAAAGGCTAAGTTTGATAGAGAGATCAGACAAAGAAGCATAGTAGTGAAGGGCAAAATAGAAAAAATCAAATAAGGAGATTAGATTTAGACATTGAAGAGAGATCTCCAATAAGATTCATAGAGAAAACCAAAGGATTAGGTACTAAGAAATCCTTACCAGTGTATCAGGGAAAATCTCTTAGCAAAGTGGTTTTAACAGACCTTGTTAAATCTCTAATAGAGTGCTTACTTCATTGTAAGTTTAAATCCTTTAATCAAGGCAGACCTAGTAGCCTTGTAATCTCTTTAATTGAGCAAGCCCCTGCTAGGGTAGGTCATCAAAAATGATCAATGTAGCCCTAACAATCAAACTTTGTTGTTGTAGCAGTAAATATTTGTGGGTGTCATCCCCACCCTAGGTTTACCTCCACCTTAGAGGGTTTGGGTTACCAAATTTTTTTTCTTATATGTTTAAATTTTCATGTTGATGGATGTTATGCATAGTTAGTTTTCATTCTAGTTTTACAGTTTATGATTATATGATATTTGATATAAGATATGAGATGGATTAGGAGTGAAAGCAATTAATCAATTATTTTGTTCAAGAAGTGAAAAAATTTATAGATCCTGATTTGCCCCCACCCCCACTCTTAGTATCTTGTTTCCCAATATGACTTCCAACAATTGGTACCAGAGCTAAGTTATCTTGAAATAAGTCTAACAACTTGAGAGTTCAAATCTTGGAGATGAAAGCTTACAAATTGGAAAAGATTATTGAGAATCAGATGATTGAAATATAGATCATACTACAACAACTTAAAGCAACAAAAGAAGAGTTAAGGAAATCCTTAAAGAAAAGGAAAGAAATGGTCATTCGATAGAATGATACACTATATAAAGAGGTTGATACCAAAGGATTTCTTATTAGTGGAAAATTCCAATGAAACTAATGCAACAGGGTAAAAGCACAAACCTATGTCACCTGAGATGTGATATCAGAATTTAAAGTCTTCAACTTTAACGACATAAAAGTGGCATTTGTGCTTAGAAATTGAGGATGATGTAAACTAATGAAATGTGTAAAATTGGATGAAGTTTATGTCTATAATTTGTTTTTAAAAAATTGAGTGAAAATTTTATTTATTTTTGAATTTTTAAAGTGTATTCTTTAATTTTTTAAAAATACTAAAAATATAGATTTTCTTTCCCGTCAAACAAATATATGAAAATATTCATATTTTGGTTTGATTTTAGAATATGTTAGAGTTGACATGTATACCTAGTGCACTGAAAAAGAAAAATTGAAATTTGGCTAATATTTTTGAAGTTATAACTGGTCAAAGTCAAAGGTATCAAAAATTGATAGTTTTTTTCTCCCATCAAACTTTTTCCATCAAATCTACATATTTTTTTTTAAAAATTACATATTCTTGAAGAAGACTCTCTCCTCTAGTACAACATTAAAAAATAATAATTTTTTAACATGATTTACTATTTTTTTCTTATTTTTGAATAGACATCTTCCTAAATCTTAAGATACCTACTTGTAATATTTCCAAATTATAACATATTATTCATAATCAAAATTTTAAAAAAATTATATGATCATAATCGTGACTCCAAGAACTACAAAAGTATATTTTTAGTTTTAAAAAAATTTCAATTTAGTAAGTCAAATTGGCCTTCAAAGTGAGATGTTTACATAAATTCTGATTTTTGCTTGTTTGGCTACCACATAGGATGCCACATAGACTATTTCGGTCAGAACCCTTTCAGGTGGAATGATTTTGGCCAAAACCCCTATCAGTGGATTAAACCACCAGCAGTTAATGTCACTGTTTGATATAAAATAAAGTTATTTTTTCTTTAAAAAAAAATTAAATATACAAAACAACGAAAATTGGAAGAGGATTTTTGAAAGACAATTAATTTTGAAGCAATTTTCAACAACTATTCTGTGGATTTAATCAATATTGCAAAGGATCAAATATTTTGAAGGTACTTTTTTTCTCGTTTACTTATTTTTATTTTTATTTTTATGTATTCTATATCGAACCATTAGCTAATATTTAGTGAAATCTAAATTTATTTATTTTTGTTTCTATAGATTGAAGTATTTAATGGGTAGTAAAAGGAAAAGATCAAGAAAATATGATAGAATAAGAGATGAAAAAATGAAAGGCCATACAAAACATAATCAAAACCAACCTACAGAAATTCCTGAACAGGATGAGATTCATGAAAAAAATGAAAGTAATGAAGAGGAAGAAATTGGCAGTTCTATTAATACAGACAAATTAGAAAGCATAAAAAAATTGATGGATTTGGATGAAGAACTACTTTTTAACCAAATTCCATCTAAAGATATAATAAATGATAACACTATATGAAAGCATTGTCAGAACATGTGGGATGAATATTTCAAGGATAAAAGTATATTTGGATAGGCACAATTATTTATGAAGTTATTTAGGAGAAAAGATATGAGACCTATTTTGGATTTGTTGGGTTTTCATAATAGGAAAAGCCATGCACATAATATTAATAAAACAATAGTTGAAAACTTGCAAAATGCTTATAACAAAATTGACAACACAACTCGAGGAGGTGATTTGAGTAATGCATGTAGAGCATTGATGACTACTATATTTAGTAGAAAATTGACACATAAAAAATAGGTACGTGCAATTTTTGATGTACTACATATATCTAGAAGAACTGTTTAGAGATACATCAAGAGGAGAAATATGCTAGATGATAACATTGAGAATATTTGGGTGAATATTTGTAGAGTTCCTCGAAAAGACAAGATTTTTGAAGATGTAAAAAGACAAGTTATTGAATTTTGGACCACACATTCTCTTGTTTCTTCCAACAAGCATGATACTATACAAATTAAAGATCAAGAAATAGGGGCCAAAATTGAACATCCAAAACATTTCATAGATATAACTCAAAGTGAATTGTTTCAAGCATTCAAACAAGAATTTTCAAATGTCAAAATATGTCAAAGAATGTTTGAGAGTTTTCATCCTTCCTTTGTATGCATAAATAAGATGCATGAAACTTGTTCTTGTAGAAATCATGTTGAATTTGGTCTACACTTGCAATCATTTAAAAAAGTTATGGCAGTACTTGATCCTAATTTGGTCATCCCTAGCAGTACAACACAATTTGTGAGGTCCATATTATGTGATAAATTAGAAAATTCAAATGAATTCAAAGTGCAATGCATCAAAAAATAGTGTTAAGATTATGAAGATTTATAGAAATTTTATGAAATTATGCAAGTTGAGAATATTAATGAATCCACACCAGTTTCATGGATGAGATATGAATATGAGACATACCAAAATAAGAGAGGAGATGAATCCAAAAAAATTGTATTGAAGGAAAGTGAATTGCATTATGATGAGTTCATGACCAAGTTTTGTCCATTGATATATCCACATATCCAACATTTTCATGGTGCATGACGGCAAGCTAAACAGTTTCGTGATTCCAAAAATTGTTTTCCATCTAATTGTATACTTTCAGTTGTAGATTTTTCTGAGAATTATACATTTGCACCTTATACAGAGCTTCAAGGCCAATATTATCATTCTAAACAAGTTGCAATATTTGTGCAAGTGACCTATAGACATGCACAATTTGAGGTGGATCAGATAGAAAGATTGGATGAAAATGAACACATCATCATCAAAGAGGTTCATTTTTATATTAGTGATGATAGAGTTCATTAGAGGAGTTATGTGGCTCATTGTTTTCCAATTTTCTCTGAAGATCTCAGAAATCATGGAATAAATGTTTCAGAGCTCTGGATTTGGTCTGATGGATGTGCAAGTTAGTATACATGAAGTAGTTACACATTTATTTAACTTTATTTTAAACTTATATTTATTTGGACATGTCTATTTCTATTTGATATATGTACATGGATAATCTTATCATGTTTCATGTTCATAGGACAATTCAAATCTACAAAAGCATTTAATTGATTAGCAATGCAACATGCTAGAACCAATGTTACGTTTTTATGAAATTTCTTTGAAAGTGGACATGGAAAAGGGGAGCATGATGGAGTAGGAGCATGTATAAAATGTGTGCTTCAACAACATGAACTTGTAGGTAAATATATGCATTTTTTAAATGTGCATGTTTAATACTCTAGTAGCATATATATTTTAAATTTTATATATACATGCATATCGTATGTACATACAAGAAATAGGATAGAGAGCACAAATCAAATTGTTGAATGGTGCAAAGTTCATTTTGCTACTCAAGATACTAAATACAATAAGCATTACTTTTGGGAGGTGAAAGGTGAACTAAGTTATATTTATTTTTAATGTATTTTTCAAATCAAGTTGAGTTTTTAATTAAATATTTATTTTAAAATATGAAAATTATTTTTTGTATTTGTAACATATATAGATCAATCTAATTCTTACAATTGTCAAACGATTCCTGGTATTAGAAGTTTACATCAAGTGGTGACCACAGGAAACCATAAACCTCTCGTAATTAAAGTAAGAGAGAAAACATGTTTTTGTGATGATTGCATTAAGGATAATCTAGTGAGTGCATGTGAAAATATTGTGAATGGATATGTTTCACATTGGGATTTGAGGGAGATAGTTAGAAAGCCTCCTTTTGAAGATGCTGACATTGACATTGACATTCATGATCCTGTATATTTAGCTAATTATGAGCACATTTCTGATTTAGTTATGGCACGTTTGTGTGCATATATACATATATATAAATTAATATACATGTATATTTGTTTTAAAATTAATTTATATTTATCTATATTTTTATATACATGCAAGAGATATTTTTGCAGTTCAAGCCTTACCAGATAGTGTGGAAAATGTGGACTATTATCTTTTAAGATGCACAAAAGCAAAACACAAGTTGCTAGAAGGAACTATAGATGCTGATGAACAGTCATATTCAATTGGATCAGTTGTTATTGAAGGAACATATTATCAACAAACAAGGGTAATTGATAGTGGTATTGAATTTATTGAATAAAAGCCTGGAGAAAAGGCTTTACACTATAGTAACCATGTTATAGAAACCAAATTACAATTTGAAGCAATACAAAGAAAAGGATGTCGTGCAAATCAAAAGTGGAAATTGCCTATTGAAGAACATGAAAAACTTCTAGAGATAATAAAAAATAGAGAGGATCCTAACAATACATAGTTTGTGGAGCTCTAGTTTACCTATGTACTTATTGTGGAGCTCTAGTTGAGCTATGTCTATATAGCTCTTATACTTTCATATTTAATATTGACAGGATATTTGTTTTATAAATTTTTGTACATTGGATCATTTATCTTGGATATGTAAAATTAGACATGTATTGTTATTTTTATTTAAATTGAACATGGATATCTCATTTAAGACCACCTCTTAGGACCTCCCCTTAAGACAATCTATTTGGACCTACCATTAAGACCACCTATTAGAACATCCCCTTAGTACTACCTTTTACCTGAACTCTCCTTAAGAAAACCCCTTTAGTATTTGTATGTATTTATAATATGTACATTGTTTATGTTTTCTTACATATGATTGTTAATGTTGTTATGTATTTATGTACATATAATCTTTATATGTTCTTATATGATACATTCTTTATGTTTGTATATAATTGTTATGTTCTTGCATGTATTAACTTTTACTAATTAAACATTGTAACATGCATTCTATAGGTCATACTCTTTATATGTTCTTACATGTATATGTTATATGCACTATGTTACATATTACATACATTATATTTTATTAATTAAATATTGTTAATTATAGTTAATTAAGAATGTATGTCATTAAATATAGTTAATTATAGTTAGAATAAATATAGTTAATTAAGACATGTCATTAAATAGAGTTAATTATTAAGACATTAAATATAATTAGATTAAATATAGTTAATTATACTTAGATTAAATATATAGAACTTAATTATAGTTATATTAAGACATGTCATTAAGTATAGTTAATTAAACTTAAATTAAGGCATTAAAAACAAGAACATGTATGTATAAACATGAATATTAAAAACATATATATATATATATATATATATATATATATATATATATATATATATATATATATATATATATAAACTTTTATTAATTAAATGTTGTAGTTCATGCATTCTTTCTAGGTGATCATAGTCTTTATATGTTCTTATGTACATGTATATGTTATATTCTTATGTACATGGACCATTAAAATTATATAGTTAATTACACTTAGATTAAGGCATTAAGATGAATAACTATACATATACATGTAAACTTGAATATTGAAAACATGAATATAAGGCATTAAGATGAATAAAATATAGAAACATGTGCATAACACATACATAAGTTACATAAAAGATTAAGACATCAAAATATCAATAATATACACGTGTACATTAAAATATCAATAACATACATGTACATATATCTGGAGAATATAATGTACCCATATCAAATGTATAAAAATAGATCATGTATCAAATGTCTGGAAATAACATATATAAAACATCAAAATCTCCATATAAACATGTATCTAGAAATAACATATAAAACATCACTTAGTGTCCATGATATAAACACGTATCTAGAAATAACATATAAAACATCAAAGTGTCCATATAAACCATGTATCTAAAAATAACATATAAAACATCAAAGTGTCCATATAAATATGTATCTAGACATAACATGTGTGTAATAAAATAAAAGGCCACATATGATCTAATCAACTACATCCCCCCTCCTAATCCTAGGCCTTGTCCCCAAAAGGGTCTATCAGCTGCATCTGAACCCTGTGTCAAATGATAACTTGAACTATTTAATTATGTGTATAGACAAATTATATCAAGATCTACATGTATATAAATCAAATATATATGTATTTAAATTGTAACATACTAGGGACTCACGACGTGTAGGATCTGTCGGTGTCTGCAGATCAACAAAACGTATCATACTATCACTCAAACCCTATAACACATACACAAATACACAGATATACATAAATTTAAACATATAGACATATTATTTATATAATAAAAATAAATCTAAACATATAGAGATATTTACCATAGTAGTATGTAATGCTCTGCCGATCTGACTGATATCTGAATCATGTAATGAAAAAATAGTATCAACATCCAAGTCAATAGTGTGGCCCTGATCTAAAAGCATGGAGGTAAATAGACCAAGCTATCTAGCACTGAGATCCTGAGTTGGGTGGGGGGGGGTGGTGTTTGCTATAGGGTCTTGAGTAGCTGGGGCTGGTGCTGTAGCCTAGGCCTATGTATCAGCAGGAATAGTAGAAGGTGCAGGAATGTTCTCTTGCCTTTGTGAATCCTTTGGGACTACTGTACGTGACAAAATATGACTAATCTGAGATCTCATGTCATGAAGTGGAATCCCTGAGAGTGTAGACAATGCTCAATATGCATCTAAAAGATCAGATGCTAAATATGATGCCAAAGGATGCAATGCATCCACCTCTAAGACTGCAGAAATGTCTACAGGAGAAGGTATGCTTGCAACTCCATAATCATCATCAACAGGTGCGCTAGATGATGCAGCTGTGGGAGTGGTACCTCAAGACCATAGCATAGATCTACCAAATCAATTAGAAGAAATCTCATGTAACTGTGTGGTGATAGTGGCAATGCTAGAAAAAATTTGTGTCCTAATTATGTCATCAGGAACACTCTTACCTGCAGTAGTCATCTGTGGACCTCTTGGCATAACCAAAAGGTTTGGACCCACCATTGCTTGTTTTTTAATGAGTACAAGAGTGTCTACGGGTATAAATCTATCAAAAAGTCTCCCATGACCCTACCCAACATGCCCTAGATAATCTGTATAGTCAACATCGTATTATAAATGAAATTCTACAAATAATTGTTTGCAAAAATATAGAGGGAACTCATCCTTTTGTGGCCATCTATGATGAGTGACCAACCAACAAGGATACATCAATGGTGCAACAAGTGGATTAGTACACTTTGTTGCAGAGTAGCCTCTAACTCTCTAATGATCTGTACAAGATGGAAACATGGATTTCACCATGTCGATGGAAACCTCAGTGTCAATCTGTGTTTACTTCATAGTACCAGTGACACTATGAGATAAAGAAGAATAAAATGTCTCAATGCTCATATCATCAAAATGGTTGTATGATTCAACTATTTGAATCATACGAAATAACTCCTCTCATAATGTTGTGACCACCTCCCTATTAGGGAGGGTGGTAGAAGAAGAAAGTGAGGTATCCAAAACCTGCATAGCATGAGATAATCTCACAACTGTATCTCTAAATAACTATTTTCTATCATTAGAGGAGGAGGTCGATCTGCGTGCTGTACCAAACTTAGCACTCTGACCCCCACCACAGGCTCTAGTGTCCCCTAAGGATGCAGGAGCATGATCCCTAGAACCAGATGCCATAATGTATATATGAAAATAAATATGAGGATATGAATGTGAAGCTACAAGAGTCATAAATATCTAGAGACCTACACATGCATATATATACAAATATAAACATACAAGTGCATTTAAATTAAAATAATTAAAAGTTAAATTTAATTTGAAACACACATACATATAAGTACACAACATTAAATGTATGGTGCTAAATTCAATCATGTAACATGTATGTATTTTTACACAAATTATCTTAGAGACCATATCTAATGTACATTGTAACGTGCTCATGCAAATGTGAAAAATAAATATTCGTACCTATACATGTGTATATGCCATAAAAATAAAATAAAATTTCTTGATTAAATGATAACTAAGTGTACACATGTATACATGCAATAAAAGAATATAATTCTTGACTAAATTCTAGATTTTGATGTAAATGCTTTGATGATTATGGGGAGTGTAGATGAGAGTTAGGACATAGGGATATAAATTTATTTTACTAGATAAGTAAATGAGTTTAGTTAGGAAATGTTAGCTTACAATTTAGAATTCATGACTTAATTTAGTAGTTTGAATTAGAGTTAAGAATGTTAATAAAGTAAATGGGATATAGTTTTATTAAGGTTGATTGTAAGGTTAGTCTATTATGTGCTAGTAAACATATGAATACCTATTAGAACCTATAACAGACGTAATGACCTAGTAGGAGTCCCTAGGTCCCCTTAACATATATATGAATAAAAATACCTAGAAATGTATCATAAGAGGTCATTATGTGTCATTTGGTAATGTAAGAATCATCATTACCTAATAAGACCTATTATATCCTAATAATACATATTAAGA
This sequence comes from Cupressus sempervirens, assembly GCA_028749045.1. NCBI lineage: Eukaryota > Viridiplantae > Streptophyta > Pinopsida > Cupressales > Cupressaceae > Cupressus > Cupressus sempervirens. Next base: position 230,218,643 of record CM053784.1, read on the forward strand.
CTTATTAGAATCTATAAAAAATAGTATGACCTATTACGACTCCTATGTCCCCTTAAGACACACATGTATGGATAACGTACTGAAAAATGCAACATATGTGATCTTAATGTGTTGTTTGGTAATGTAAGACTCATTATTACTTGACAATAACTATTATGTTCTAGTAAACATATGAATACCTATTAGAACCTATAATAGACATAATGACCTAGTAGGAGTCCCTAGGTCCCCTTAACATATATATAGATAAAAATACCTAGAAATGTATCATAAGAGGTCGTTATGTGTCATTTGGTAATGTAAGAATCATCATTACCTAATAAGACCTATTATATCCTAATAATACATATTAAGACTTATTAGAACCTATAAAAAATAGTATGACCTATTATGACTCCTATGTCCCCTTAAGACACACATGTATGGACAACGTACTGAAAAATGCAACATAAGTGATCTTGATGTGTTGTTTGGTAATGTAAAACTCATTATTACCTGATAATACCTATTATGTGCTAGTAAACATATGAATACCTATTAGAACCTTTAACAGACATAATGACCTAGCAGAAGTCCCTAGGTCCCCTTAACATATATATGGATAAAAATACCTAGAAATGTATCATAAGAGGTCGTTATGTGTCATTTGGTAATGTAAGAATCATCATTACCTAATAAGACCTATTATATCCTAATAATACATGTATTAAGACTTATTAGAACCTATAAAAATTAATATGACCTATTACAACTCCTATGTCCCCTTAAGACACACATGTATGGTTAACATACCGAAAAACATAACATAAGTGATCTTAATGTGTTGTTTGGTAATCTAAGACTCATTATTACCTAACAATACCTATTATGTGATAGTAAACATATGAATACCTATTAGAACCTATAACAAACATAATGACCTAGTAGGAGTCCCTAGGTCCCCTTAACATATATATGGATAAAAATATCTAGAAATGTATCATTAGGTCATTATGTGACATTTGGTAATGTAAGAATAATAATTACCTAATAAGACCTATTATATCCTAATAATACATATTAAGACTTATTATAACCTATAAAAAATAGTATGACCTATTACGACTCCTTTGTCCCCTTAAGACACAGATGCATGGATAACATACCTAAAAACATATCATTTAACTAATCTTAATGTGTTGTTTGGTAATCTAAGACTCATTATTACCTAACAATAACTAGTTGTTAAAATGAACATCATGAATATCTAAGTGTGGTTCATTCGGTTAGTAGAGTGCCTATGCTATGGTTAGAATGTTGTATGGATTATGATTGTAGTTAATATAGGTTATGTTGGAAGGTGTATTTAATGTCAAAATTAATTTCACCATAAGAGATTATTGTTTCACCTCTAGATCCATCAGGTTATGTTAGAAACTAAACAATGTCCCCAAAAGTTTTGCTACATTTTTTACTAATGTTTTCCTACATTTTTAACTCATGTTTTTCTATATTTTTTAACTAATTTTTTTGACATTTTTACCTAATGTTTTTCTATATTTTTACCTAATATTTTTCTACACTTTTAACTAATGTTTTTCTACATTTTTATCTCATGTTTAACTACATTTTTTCTAACAAATTAATTTAAATACCATTCTAAAATAATCTAAAATAATTAAATTAATTTAAATAATTTAAATATATTAAAAAATAAACAATTTTAAATATTTCACTCACAAAATAGGTTAAAAAAACTACTTTAAGTACAATTAACATTTATTAATAAAAAAAAATGTTTATTTTTTTAAAAAAGTAGGGAGGAAAAAGCCACTAACCAGTTATGGCTGAAACACTTGACCTACTTTCCGTGAACCTAGGAACTATAATAGTCAAAATGATAGCCGCAAGAGGTTTATGACAATTTTATTACAATGCAAGGGTTTCAACTAGAGCTATTTCAGTTGAAATGGCTTCGATCGAAATGGTACGAGCTAGGTAGGTGCGTGAAACTGCCATATATGTTTGGCTAGAACTGTTCTAGCCGAAACTATTTCGGTCGAAAGGTTTTCGGCCAAAACCCCTAATGGTATCACAAAGGGTGACACAGGTTTGTTCTTCCACCTAGCAATAGAAAATCTATTTGAGAGGAACAACATACTGAGTGAAGAAGTCAATAGATTGAAGAGAGAACATAAAATCCAATCAATAAGGCTATGTGAAGTGACCAAACAAAAGAATAAAGTTAAAAAAGAAAAGATTATGGTTGAAGAAGATAAAATAAAAATGGCTACCAAACTTGAAGACAGGTCATCTATTGTGGAGAAGCTTACAAAAAATCAACTGGACATGATGAATCAATTGTTACTTGCAAATCATGTACTGAATAGAAAGGACATGGAAATCACAAATCTGAGATCACAGAGTGACCAACTAAGGAACGAGTTGACATCAAAGAAAGAACTTCTAGAAAGAATGAATAAACCAAGTGAATCTGTAAGATACTTTGAAGAGCTAATGAGATCACCAAGGTCATCCAGTGATACTTCTAGTCTAGGACATATCAAGCACTCTTCATCTAGTCAAGAAGGAGAGTCATCCAAGAGTGGAAAGAAAATAAATATTAAAACTATATGTAAACCTACATGTCATCATTGTGGCAAAGTAGGACATACAAAAAACATTTGTAGAAGCAATAATGGTATGCAAAATCCTAAACCTAAGTTTAGTGGGAATTGTTTTAACTACAAGAAACAAGGGAATCAAGCACATGAGTGCAGGTCAAAGGCAAGTGATATACCTACTACAACTAGATTTTAATGGAATTGCTACATCTATAAAAAATATGGACATAGATCTCAAGAATGCAAGTCTAAAGTCAAATCCAGCTAGACAACCAAAAGGAAAACACATGCACCTAGGATTATAACACATGGTATAATTGTCATTATTATGGAGAGTGTGGTAACATTCCATAAAATTGTATTAGAGCCATTTTAGAGGGAATTATAAGAAATAGTTGAATAGAAGCCTATTTTGTTTTAGTTGTCTCAAAGTTGGACATGTTAGTAAGAACTGTAGGACCCAAGCACCAGCACAAAACAATGAATAGAAAAATGGAAAAGGCAAGATGAATCTAGCCTGGAACAAGATAGTAGAAGCTAGAGGTAATGGATCAAGTGAAGTTGAGATCACCCAATTCAATGGATCATCTGATCACACCATATCCAATTAAGAAAAGGAGGTATATAAGGAACTGTACACTTGAATGATATATCACACACTAGTTCCTAATAAGAGATGTGATTAAATTCCATATTAGCATGAATCAAGATGCACTAGGACATATTTGGGAGAAGAATTGGGCAATGAAATCAACTACACTATCAAGTGTTGAGCATGAGTAATACTGTCTATATTGACCAAGGATTATAATATGGATTGAATGTTTACAATGACCAAGCTAATGCATTGGAAAAAATAAATGGCATTGACTAAGCTAAGTGATATTAACAGAGTATTTGAAAGGATACTAGTGTGCACAAATTTTCTATGTGAAGGCCAAGACAATTGTTATGCACCTACTTTAGTACAACTCATTTATTGCAAACCTAAATCAATGAATTGAAGGTATATATCAAAGTTTGAAATTCATTTTCATTTACCAAGAGATTTCAATGCACAGATGTGATTCAAAGGTGATCAAGCCGATTTCAGCAAAAGAATAAGAGAATCATAGGGTGCCATCAATAATATTTGGAGAATTCAGTAAGGTTCATAGTGCTAAGTCAAGCTAAGTTCAAAATTGTAGAAGTGAAGTTGTTCAAAACCCTAATTTCAAAATGGCATCCACTATATCTATATCTAGGAAGGAAATGTTGAAGGATAGCAATGCACAGATTGTGAGGAATGATCAATGTCCTTCCAAATTCATGGCATACCCTAACATTGTGATAAATCGAGATGCATCTGGCACTCTATTGTCGATTCCACCTAGACTATTAATGGTTCATGATGTTCAATCATGCTATATGTGCAAAATTGAAGAAATTGGAGATTGTGAATTGCAAGTAGCTTATAACAAATTATTTGTCAATGGAGTTCTAAAAGATGAAAATAAGATTGTTGTCGAGAAAGGGCTTACTGGTGCCCTAGAATTTCTAAAGGTATTCAAATTTGAATGGATAAAGATTGTATTAATCCAAGTACATGACATGAAATTGTAGTTGGAAGGTAGACTAGTATAGATAAATAAAGAAATCATTGGTTGAGTTACTTGGTATCCCACTTTGGACAAAGCGAAGATGATGGGATTTGTCGCAAAGGATGTTGTTGAAGAATAGATGAAGGCCAAGTGGAACAACTAAGAAATGTCAATTCATGGGATTGAAGATTCAGTTATTGAGTTTTTTTATGTGTGTAATTGAACACAAACTATATCAATCAAGCCAACTAAAAAGTATTTCTTGCATTGTAGTCAACCTGGATTATAAGAATGTGAAGAAAGATCATAGTTATGACCTGGATGAGCTATAGCTACAAGAACTATTAGAAAATCTTGGAGTAATTCAGAAGGAAAATATTACATCATTTAAGTTTGGATCATTATTATATTGTATATTTTCTATGTACAAAATTCATTCCCTACTATTAGCATAGTTGTATGAGATAGGAATAGATTTGTTATTTAACGGATCTATTTTCTCATTGAACAATTGAGAGAAAATTTTGAGGCTATTAGGGACAACTATTTTGATGAGTTTAAGATCAAGTTAAGGAAAAGATTGAGGATTCCAAAGTTAGTTTTGGATCACTAATTTGATGATATATGTTTCATGGTAGACACAAATTACACCTATGCACAAATAGTGATACCAAGGGTTCCATGGTTAAGGCCAATGCAATATGAAGTCAATGTAGAAAAAGTTACTACAGCAGTCACTACGTTGTTGATGGGGACACAACCCAAGAACAGAATGGACACAACAGAAAAGGGAAATTATATTAACTGAGAAAATAAGCTAGTACAAATACTACTGAAAAAATAAATTTTAGAACATGCCCTAAGGGCTTACAATAGCATAAATCTGGAGAATATTTCTCCTTTTAGCACCTCCTCTCAAACTCCACTCCGAACTGCCTTTTACAATGCCAGAAATCTCCTTAAATAGACCCCGGAGGGTTAAGGACTAGGAGTACATTCTAGAAAGTGCTAGTAGGCATCCATCGACAAAATAGAAGGTTCCAGAAGCTGTGTTAGAAGTTGGTGCAAATCTAGAAGAATCCAGAAATGGTAGCGGAACTTCCAGGAGGCATAACATTTGAACTGTAGCTCCGATTGACGAACCGTTTACATTTTTGGAAAGCTCTTGAAGCGCTCTATAGCCCTATGGAAAAGCTTCGCTAGTCCCCCATTTTTCAACCCTTTTTGAGGTCATTTAATGCCCCAAACCTAACTTTGAAGCATTCTTAGGAGGTCTCCAAAACTCGAAAAATTGCAATAACTTTCAAACCGTGGGGCCTTTTGACCTGATTCTTTTTTTGGAATGCTCTAAATTACAATTACATTCATCTGGCCAATTCACACCTTCTAGGTCACCAAAATGATGGCCAAATTGCATGCTCCTATTTTTTTGAGATTTTCAAACACACTGATAGTGGAACTGTGAGAGTTGGAACCTTTATTTGACCCAAATGGGTATCCAAAAATGTAAAGACATGAAACAGAAACTAAGTCTAAGTACATTTTTTTTTGGGTGACACAAGATTGCCCTTATACCTCTGGATGCTCCTGCAACAGACACCCAAGGTAGATTGAAAAGTGATGCTGTCACTTTATGGATGGTAGAGGAAATCCCAAATGGGAAACCTCAGCTGTTGAAATCCAAGTTGAGTCCTCGATTGGTCGTCCTTTCCATTTGACCAAATACTCTTCATACTACCTGTTTCTGGTACTCCTACCCACACGATGATCTAGAATGTCTTCTATCTCCTCCTTCTTAGAAGCAGGAATTGAACATGGCTCTAAAACCAGCTCCTCACCTACACCATCATCATGATACTCTGTTAAATCTGCAATGTTGAAAATGGGAGAAATCTGAATACCATCTGGCAGCTCCACTTCATATGCATTTCCTGAGTTATGTTTCTTCAAAATATTGTAGGGGCCAAATTTCTTCATTTTCAGCTTGTTGTAAGTACCGAATAGAAATCTTTCTTTTCATAAGTGTACCATGACTAAATCTCCTACTTGGAATTCCTTATGTCTTCTCCTTTGATCAGCCCTAGCTTTATACTCTTGATTCATCTTGGTTATGTGTGCCTGAACCTCCTCATGTAGATGCTTGATATGTTCAGCAAATTCCTCAGCTTCAGCACTTGTCCTCTCCCCTTGTTCTATCTTCCTCAGCTCTGGTGCAGTCCTTGGGCTATTCCCATATACAATTTGGAATGGTGATTTTCTAGTACTCCTATTTATAGAGTTATTATAAGCAAACTCTGCCTGTGGTAGAATCAAATCCCATCCCTTGGGCTTATCCCCAACTAAGCATCTCAGCAAATTGCCCAAACTTCTATTTACCACTTCTGTTTGACCATCAGTCTGTGGGTGATGCGTGGAACTAAATTTTAGGTCCGTTCTCAACTTCTTCCACAATGTCCTCCAGAAATACCCCACAAATTTAGTATCTCTGTCAGAAACTATACTCCTTGGAAGACCATGTAGTCTTACCACCTCTTTGAAAAACAAGTCTGCAATATGGACAACATCATGAGTTTTGTGGCATGGAATAAAATGTGCCATTTTGGAGAACCTATTAACCACCACGAATATTGAGTCATTACCCCTTTGTGTCCTTGGAAATCAAAGAACAAAATCCATACTTATGTCCTCCCATGGCCTTGATGGAATAGGCGACGGCTGATAAAGACCCATATTGTGACTAAACCCCTTGGCAACTTGACAAACCTGGCAACTTTGTACGAACTTCTTCACATCCTATGAAATTTGAGGCCAAAAATAATGTTCTCTAAGAATGGAAATGGTCTTATCTCGACCAAAATGTCCTGCCATCCCTCCACTGTGTTTCTCCTTAATCAGATTTTCCCTCATGGAACTCCTTGGAATGCACAATTGACTACCTTTGAACAACATGCCATCCTAAATCAAATAATCTAACCACTTTGTTCTATCTACAACAACAGGCTCTTTACAAGCTTTCCATGCTTCAGCAAAATCAGGATACTCGGGGTAAAATTCTTGAGTTCATCAAACCCAACTACTTCAACCTGCATTACTGTAAGCAGTGACTGTCTCCTACTTAGTGCATCTGCAACCCTATTAGATTTTCCATTTCTATGCTTCAACACAAATGTATAACTTTGCAAGAATTCTACCCACTTCATATGCCTCTAATTCAATTTACCTTGGCTATTTAGGTACTGTAATGCCTGATGATCAGTATACAAAACAAATTCCTTTGGCAATAAATAATGCCTCCATTTCTTTAAGGCCTAAACTATTGCATAGAATTCTTGATCATAAATAGAATACTTCTTCTTTGCATCATTCAATTTTTCACTAAAATATGCAATAGGCTTACCTTCTTGGCTTAATACAGCCCCAATAGCGCTGCCACTAGCATCACAATCCACCTGGAACACTTTTCTAAAATCTAGAAGTGCCAACACAGGCTGTTTTGTCACCTTCTTCTTTAGCAATTCAAAACTTCTCATAGCTACTGCAGTCCATTTGAACTCTTTTCTATCCCCTCTTATTGTATCAGTTAGGGGTGCACATATGCCACTGAAATTCTTAATAAACTTCCTGTAAATACTAACCAGACCATGAAATGATCTTACCTCAGTAGAAAACCTTGGAGTAGGCCATTCCAAGATGGCTTTTACCTTCTCTGGATTCATTTTGAGACCTTCAGGTGATATAACAAATCCCAAATAGACTAACTCCCTTTTTGCAAAGACACACTTCTTTAGATTAATTAACAATTTCTCTTCCCTTAGCCTTTCAAGGACACTACGAATATGCAATAAATGTTCTTTCAAAGTCTTGCTGAAAATTAAAATATCATCCAAATAGACAATAACAAATTTTCCTAAGAACTTCTTAAGTACCTCATTCATGAGCTGCATGAAGGTGCTTGGGGCGTTCATCAATCCAAAGGACATGACTAACCACTCATAAAGACCCTCCTTGGTCTTGAAGGCTGTTTTCCACTCATCTCCTTCTCAAATCTATATCTGATGATAGCCACTCTTCAGATCTATCTTTGTGAAGTACTGAGCTCCACTCAAGCAGTCCATAAGATCATCCATCCTTGGTAAAGGAAACCAGTACTTGATGGTTATCCTATTTATAGCTCAAGAATCTGTACACATCCTCCACTCTCCATCCTTCTTTGGTGAAAGTACTACAGGTACTCAACATGGACTCAGGCTCTCTCAAATGAAGCCCTTCCTCAACAGCTCCTGAACCTGTCTATTTAGCTCCTCTGTTTCAGTAGGAGTCATCTTGTGAGCAACCTTGTTAGGCAAACTAGCTCTAAGAATCAGATCTATCTGATGACTGATTTGCCTTACTGGTGGCAATCCATCTGGAACATTATCAGAGATAATATCTCCAAATTCCCCTAGTAAATCTGAAACTTCAAATGGTATTTCACTACTACCTTCTTTATCTTTCCTAGGAATCAAAGCATAGCACATATGCTAATGTTTCATGCCATCTAAAAACTTCCTTCCATCAACAAGACAAATCCTAGCACTTCTACATACCTTTTCACCTTCCTTTTTCATGGGCTTTAATTTGTGGCGAACTCCATCCTTTGTTAGAGAGTATGTGTTTGCATGTCCATCATGTATTGCATGTCTATCAAACTGCCATGGTCTACCCAACAATAGATGGCAAACATCCATCGAAATAATGTCACAGAGAACTTCATCATGGTAACTCCCAATTTTGAATTTTACTAAACATTGTTCACTTACCAGGACCTTATGATCATATTTTACCCAAGAAATCCGATAGGGCTGGGGATGTTTCTCCCTCTTGAGCTTTAGCTTAGAGACCATCTCTTCTGATACCAAGTTATCAGTGCTACCACCATCAATGATCACATCACAACATTTATCCTCACACTTGTATTTGGTATGGAACAAACTCCTTCGTTGTCCTGGTTCATTCTCACCACTTAGTAGGACTCTTTTATTTACCAAGGTCTCTCCTCTTTCTGCATCCTCTGAATGTGATGATTGTGCATCCTCATCCACATGAGAAACCCTAGCTTGGTCCTCAACTCTCCTATCTGTACTTCCTTGTCGTTGAGGGCATTCAAAGGCATGATAACCTTCTTCATTACAATGGAAATAGGTACCACGAAAGCCTCCTCTTCCTTGTCCATGTCCTCTACCTCTTCCTCTTTGATTTTCAAAGTCTTGATCATGGGAGCGGTTGAAACCCTCATTCCTCTGGTTTCTGCTAGTACCCACATCTTCATTTTTCTTTTGGGTTTCATTGCGGCCTCCAGATGATCTACCGCTTCCCCTTCCTCCTTGACCGCACCCTCTTTGTCTTCCTTCAAACCTTTTACTCAGCTTCTCTTTAACTCGTAGGGCAAACTGGTATGCTTCTTCAACGCTGGTCATTCTTACCAGACTTAATTCCTCCTGGATGCTAGGTCGCAACCCACTGATATAATGAGCAACCTTCTCCTTATTTTCTTCTGCATGCCCCACTCTAATCAAGAGTCGGTAAAACACCTCTATATATTCTTGGATTGATCTTCCTGCTTGCTTTAACCCATGCATCTTCTTAAATAGATCAAGCTCATAGTCCACAGGAATGAACTGCTTCTTCAATTTGTCCACCATGCGATCCCATCTTGTGATCTTCTCCTTTCCTCTTCTATTTCTTTCCAATTGAACCTCTTGCCACGAGATTTTGGCATGGCCTTTCAGTTTGGCCTTTGCAAACTTAACCCTATCTGGGTCCCTGATATCCTCATACTCAAAGTATTCTTCCAGTTCATTGATCCAATCGATCAACTCATCTGGTTTTAGATTTCCTAAAAATACACCCACTTCAATTGTAGGTCTTTTCCCAAACTTAGTAATGGCCCTAAAAAGCCTTTCCTCTACAAAATTTAGAACTTCCCCGTCAAATTCCTCTTCTGGTCCCATTGCTTCTTCTTCATTGTCATCCTCACTGTTGTCACCTGCGGCAACATTTGCTCCTCTACAAAGCTCCTCTTGCAATGCCTGCACTTGCCTTTGGAGGGCTCTAACCTCCTTAGGATTAATAGCTCTGGCCCTTCCACCATGCTCTCTTCATGGAGGCATCTTCTAACTCGAACCCACAACCACACAGTCCTGGTGCAAATTGCCTCACAGTCGGCGTTTTGTCTACACACTCAGGAAAACCCGCTTTGATACCACTTGATGGGGACACAACCCAAGAACAGAATGGACACAATAGAAAAGGGAAATTATATTAACTAAGAAAATAAGCTAGTACAAATAGTAAAGAGAAAATAAACTTCATAACATGCCCTAAGGGCTTACAATAGCATAAATCTAGAGAATATTTCTCCTTTTAGCAACTCCTCTCAAACTCCTTTCCGAACTGCCTTTTACAATGCCAGAAATCTCCTTAAATAGATCCCAGAGGGTTAAAGACTAAGAGTACATTCTAGAAAGTGCTAGTAGGCATCCACTGACAAAATAGAAGGTTCCAGAAGCTGTGTTAGAAGTCGGAGCAAATCTAGAAGAATCTAGAAACGGTAGCCGAACTTTCGGGAGGCATAACTTTTGAACCGTAGCTCCGATTGACGAACCGTTTACATTTTCAGAAAGCTCTCAAAGCGCTCTATAGTCCTATGGACCAGCTTTGCTCATCCCCCATTTTTTTGACCCTTTTCAAGGTCATTTAATGCCCCAAACCTGACTTTGAAGCATTCTTAGGAGGTCTCCAAAACTCAAAAAACTGTAATAACTTTCAAACCATGGGGCCTTTTGACTTGATTCTTTTTTTGGAATGCTCTAAATCACAATTCATTCATTTGGCCAATTCACACCTTCTAGGTCACCAAAATGATGGCCAAATTGCATGCTCCTATTTTTTTGGGATTTTTAAACATATTGATAGTGGAACTGTGAGAGTTGGAACCTTTATTTGACCCAAATGGGTATCCAAAAATGTAAAGACAAGAAACAGAAACTAAGTCTAAGTACATTTTTTTTTTTGGGTGACACAGGATTGCCCTTATACCTCTGGATTCTCCTGCATCAGTTGTTATCTAAGGAAATTAACAAGAATGTCAAGCCCTTCAACAATTATGAGTAAGCCAAGATTAGAATGTTAATGCAAACCAGAATCCCCAAAATGGATAAGAAATGAAAGAAGATGATAGTAGATCCTAAGGGAAATCTTGGTACAAGAAAAGTCTAGATAACCAAGGGTGAAGGTGAGGATGAAGAATCTGGTAAAGAAGAAGAAGATAAAGAAGTTAAAGGTAAAGAGCTAGTCTTTTCTAAGCCCAACAAAACCAAAAAAAATAAAATTATGATTATTGATCCTAAGGTGAAGGAGGATCTAAAGAGAAATTTGAATAAGGTAGTAAGAGAAGGATAATAGCTAGATCCAAGGAAGCTTAGTTGTTAGCTGCAAAGACAAAAAGAGGCCCAACAAAGAGGAAAAAGTCCAAAGGAACTAAGAAAAGACTACCTAAGATGCCAAGAAGAAAATTGGTTTTTACACATGATGATGATGAGGAGGAGGAAGATGAAGAGGAAATCGAGTTTGATGATTTTAGCAAACTTCAAATTATACATAGACTACCTCCAATGACCATTGATCAGGTATGTGGAAAGATTAGGAATACAACTGGCATAGAAGGCCTTAAGTGGATTAAGTATGATTCATTAAATAATGATGATCAAGAGTGATTGAAAAAGAAATGATGGACATGATGATAAAATTCGTATACTCGCCTATATAATTAGGAGAAGGTATTCTTGAAGATTTGTATAATAAACTTGAAGCAAAATGGAAGTGGGCATTATCTATTGAGAAGAAAATAAGAGAGACAACATTAGCACAAACAATGTCTGATTTAGGGAAGACACATAGGGTATGTGTAGGATCATGGTGTGCCGAAAAGTGGTGACCTAAAAATTATGTAGTTTTGAAATGCCTCAAAGCATTTTAAAATCTATTCCAACTTTTTTCCCACCCATCCAAATACCAAACCCAAAAACCAATACATTTATAATTCCTATAATATCTTTGGATAGAAACCATACATGGTCAACTTTAAAAATGTCTTGAAAACATGTTTTTGGCTTGTTCTTGTGTATTTTTCACTTCAAACATGTAGCTAACAACTTTTTTTTCACCCAAATTTGATGAAACAAAAAGGGTTTCTTAAGAATGTTCTTAGCTTTCCATAAATGTAATGTCTATCAAATTATGAGTTCGGTAAGTAATTATTACTTATTTTCTAATGGAGTTGTGTATAAAGTGTTGATTGACACACTAGTTTAAAAATAGCTATAACTTTCAAATGATACAACATTTTTAAAATCCAAAAGATGCACCACATTCTATGCTTCTTTTAGTATAAGGGGGAAAAAAAAACTTTGAATTTTGAAAAGTTTTGAATTAGTTAAGGAGGTCAGATAAAAGAGTTTTTTAATTCTAAAAATACTATAGTAGAAAATTAATGATTAATTGTTTATTTGAATAAAAATACCCAAAAATATGTTTCACATCTATGAATGGGTCTAGTTCTTATATCTAGAGTCTTATTAAATAATATTATCATTTGATTTTGATCAATGTGGTCAGACATACATCTACTTCTTAGTTTTGTCCTAAATTTTTTTGTACTATTGCATTAAAATTAAATTTTTTGACCAATCAATTTTTAATTTTTTTAGATAAGGCCTAGTATTTTAGAAACTACCTTCAATTCCCTATAGCATATTTTCTATCAAAATTTTGATAGAAAGTTCATAACAACTTAAAAATTGCATTTCAAGTTGACATAACCCTAATTTCTTGATTTTTCATTAGCACTTAAGGGCATAGTTTGGTTGATCATGATCCTACACATACCCCATATGCGTATTTCCTTAAAAGATTTAACCAAGAAATTCATTCCAAAAGAGAGGACATACAAGATTTTGAGAAATAAAGCTAATGAAGTTGAGAAGGAGAGAATTTTGATATGGAATAAAGCATTTGGATTGTTAGTTCCATTAGTAGAGGAAGAAGGTATAGATGTTGTAGAATTGGGAAGTTAAGATGATGATGAGTTTGAGAGAATTGAAGGAGTGAGGAAGTTAGAAGAGAGTGAACAATAGGATGTGGTCACAATAGAGGATATTTCTAATTCATCACCATAGAATCAGACTAAATTAATTGAGGAAGACTTGAAAAGTGTTGAATCATTGTTCTATAAGTTTGGACCAATGCTCTAATACCAACTATTGGAAGCTTAATTAGGAAACTAAGATACTAAGAGGAGGTGAATCAAGATCTATAAATATTTTAATCTTCAAAACAAATTTACTGCATTCACCATATTAACCATCTCATATCTAGTTTATGCATAACATAACTTATAAAATAAAATGTTTTAATAAATAGATCTAACTATCAATCAAATCCATGAAATGTAAAAACATAACACAAAATATTTGGTAACCCAAAAACCCTCTAAGGTGAAGGTAAAATTTGGGTTGGGATGACACCCACAAGCTTCACTACTATAGTAAAAAGTTAACCTATTAAGGTTTTAATTTTGATCAGTTGTGATGATCTACCTTGTTAGGGGTATACCCTACTAAAAGAGTTTAAGATTGTTAGGTCTTACCTTTTTTAAGGATTTTACATTTGCAATGAAGTAAGGACTCTATTATGAGATTTACAAATGTTTGTTAAAATTACTCTATTTTAGAGATTTTCCCTAGTTCAATCTATTAAAACTGACTTAGTACCTGATCCTTTAGTCTAAATTGATCATGGATCTCCTCCTTCCAATATCTTATCTAATCTCCAATCTAATATAGCTTTTCTTAGTCCTTCACTACTTCATAAGGTCGCTAAACTCTATTTTTCACAACTTTTGCATGCAACATCCAAAACTTAACTCCTTCACACAATACTTTGTTTCTTATACACACTTCACAATCTCTTAAATTGCAATATCTCATTCCACAATTATGAAAAATAAAGTTTGGATCTGCCTATCTAAAGACTTCTGTGGAGTCTTCTAGATGCTTCCCTTTTTGCCTCTTCATCTAATTGGTTGTTCTTTCCACATAGGGATCAATGATCCATGTCAAAATGCATAATAATCTTTGTAACAAACTCTACGATCATTAAATGTCATGTCTATGTTATCTTGAAATGGTTTACCTCAAATTTTGTATTATTCTAAACTTTTATGTTCACTTTGTGTTACTCAACATTCACTATTTTTGATGGTCATTCATAAATATTCTTCATTTTGTTTCTTGGCCTTAACTATACTCATCTCCTTTTGTATAACTCAACATCTATGTGCTTTGTCTTTTCAGCATTCACTAGGCTCTTCTTTTACTAAAAATACTCGATGACCAAAGACTTGCTCAACTCCTATAGAACTTAGCATATACATGATTATTTACAAGTCTTTACATGACCCGACATATATAGAGTAGCTTAGTCACAGTGATGACCAACCAACTCTACCATATATATCACTAAGTTTTTGACACTAATAAACAACAAGACTTAGAGATATCAACATTTTCTAGGTAAGTGCACCAAGATGGTGTACAAAAAGGGGGGTATAAGTGGACACCTTTTTTTGAAATCAGGTAAACCTGAACTTTGATGAGACATTTGAGGGTCATCCACTAAAAATGTGAATATGTAAAACATTTAAGTTGTAGTACTTTGAATATGTTTTCTAAACTACTAGAGTTTTTACAAAATGGATAAGATTAGGTGGGTCAAACCTCGTGCACATGAAAAATAGTTCCTAGATTTTTTAGAAAACATAACATAGTTGTTTTTGTGTGTAGCATAAAAGACATTGTTATATTTAGTATTTTGAATATCCCTTTGGTAGGATGATAGTTAAGATTCATATCTAGAGTTTTCGTATTTTTTTGTAATTTTATGATCAGTATTTTTTTTGTTATGAATTATTGAGTAGACTACATCCTAAAATTTTGGTACCTATTTGTGTGTTGAGCATAACTTGCATCAAAATAATTGAAAATGGAAACTTTTTTTGAATATGTATATAATCAAGTGTAGAATAGTAATATGTAATTTATTTTGAATTTGGTTAAGTATATCAAAAGTTATTAAAAAAATGGTAGGCATATGTCTATGAGGAATGTCAAGGCATTGGTAAAAGTAATTAAAGTTTACAATGTTAATTGTAAACACAGAGTGTGATCCAAAACATTGATGCAAAAATTGGAACACAATCTTTCCAAAAAGCATAGCTAAGAATTCTAATGGATTGTGAAAAACTACTAGCTACAATGTTAATTTTGTCTATAAATAAATAAAATTTATGGTTAGAAAGCTAAGAAGATGTGTAAGACTATTGTGGTGATTTCAGAGATACCCACTTCACTATTAGCATACCTGACGAAGACAAAGATGAGAATTCATCTTAGAAGATGAAAAAAAATCTTAAGGAGGAAATGGAGGGAAAATAATCTCCCAAGCCTTTAGGTGATTTCCCTAGGCTATCAGTAAGCCATAACCCAATCAAGTTTTTTGGATTCAAATAATCTAATCAGGTTATGAAAATTAAAAATGCATTCAAAACCTGATCAGGTTTTGTATTACTACTATGCAAGGTTGGATTGAGGGAGGGAGAGAGAGAGAGAGAGAGAGAGAGAGAGAGAGAGAGAGAGAGAGAGAGAGAGAGAGAGAGAGAGAGAGAGAGAGAGAGAGAGAGATCAGGTTATGTATTATACTTAAAAGGTGTCTATCATATCCCCCAATCCTTGTCTCCATTCAATTATCTCTCTCACCATCACTCCCTCTCTCTCATTGTCGTTCATTATCCTATCCCCATCTCTCTTTCTCCTATCCCCTTCTCTCTCTCTTACTCTTTATATCATATCCCCTAGTATCTCTCTCCATCCTCTCTCTCTCTCCTATTCCCCCATTCCTCTTTCTCCTATCCCCTTCTCTCTCACTCACTCTTTCTATCCTTTCCCCAAATCTCTCTCTCTCTCTCTCTAGATTATATCCCCTAATCTCTCTATCATATCCCCTCTCTCTTTCTCCTATCCCCTCTCTCTTTGTCTCAATATCCCCTAATCCTTTCTCCATCCCATCATCTCTCTCTCTCTCTCTCTCTCTCTCTCTCTCTCTCTCTCTCTCTCTCTCCCCCCCTCCCCCAATCCTCTTCTCTCCCTCTCACTCCCACTCCCTCTCCCTCTTTGTATCCCCTTCTCTCTCTTTATCCTATCTCCACCCTTTCTCTCTCTCATTCTCTCCATCACTCACTCCCTCCTTCAATCTACGTTTGTGTAGTAGTAATACAAAAATTGATCGGGTTATAAAAAACCATAAGGATAATGCAATTAGAATTGAATAACCCAATAAAGTTATTAAGAACTATAAATAGACATATCAATGATTATTATGTTTTTTAAGTTTATTCCACTAGATTCTACCATTGTTTCATGTGTATTTCTATACCAGGTATGTAAGTGTAAGGTTTTTTGTGCTTAGAAATGCTAAATTTTATATTTTTCGTGTGCCAAAATCTTATTTTATGTTAGTATCTTGTGATTGAGTGTAAAATATTTATTCAAATTTGTTTAGTTTTATATTTTATTCATGTTATTGTTTGTAGGGTAGTTTTCATCTACAATCATGGGAAATAACAAGAGAGGAATGATTGAAAAATGAGAGGCAAAAAAGTCAAAAACGAGGGAGCATATTAAGAGATTATGTGAAGGTACACGATCAAATGTCTCCAATGTAAGTGACAAAAATATACGTATTGATATTGATGTCAAAAATGCACCTAATTTGACAGATGAAAATGTTCAACATACCCCAATTGAAATGATTATGACAAATACACTTACATCACCCGATGCCCCTAATGTGAAATCTCAAGTTGAAATGATGAATGCACATGATGTAATTAATGAAAATATTGAGCATGCACATACATCAACATCTCCTAGAATAATTTGTAGAAAACCAATGTTTCTAATTGATATTTTCAATGCATGATAAAATGTCAGAAACAAATTGTACAAGAATTGTTCAAAAGATTTGGAATAACTATTTTGAAAATTTAAATCAAAGCGGAAGATGCGAACTTCTTGTTGAAATGGTTAAAAATATGAAATTTAGAGAGACAATGAGAATTTTGGGGTTGAGAATTGTTAGAATTTCTTTAGAACAATTGAGAGGTGGCAGGGGGGCTGAATCAATTATTCAAAGTCCAAATGTCCTATTCAAACTTTTCACTAAGTTTAGTGAACCAATTCAATCATTCATTCATCTAAGCTTTAACTTTTCTAATCAACAAGTTACTGTAAATCAACATGCAAGTATAACACACAAGAAATCAACACATGACATAGTGATTTATGTGGAAACCCATTTGTGAAAAACCACAATAACATGCTTCTCAATTCTCACCCTTTTGAAGTGATGCCCTAAGAAAGGCCTATCTTATTAAAGGCTTACAACACACTGTTAAATGTGACCTTGTTAGAGGATTTAACCACCCTGTTAGAAGTGGGCCTGGTTAAAGGACTTTAGAACATTCACTTGGAATGTCACCCTATTAAAGGATTTACAAATGGCTATTAGGCCAATCGAAGTCCATAGGATTTTTAGATCTAATAAAATTGCTAGAGAGTATTAGAAAACCTTGACCTAACTACAACATACAACTTATCTTGTAGATCTCAGATCACTTCTCAGCTCATACCCTTACCTAGCCTTCGATCTTTGCAACACTTAATAGCTTGCCCTCCTTTCATGCTTTGTCTCCTTGAGTCTCTGTATTCAATGTACTAGTGTAATCATCTCTTCATGACCACTCCTAGAAGCAAAGCCTCTGTGCTCTTCCTTCTCCTAGATGTCTCCTTCTTGACACCCTTCTAACTACTTCACAGATTTGCCACTTCAACAGCAATAGTATCAGCAACTCTCTACTTCTTCATCTATGAATTCTTAAATAGAAGTCTTGGAGTACCTTTTCTCGCTTGATTCTTCCATCTTTCAATTTTAATTCGCATGGATTAGGTAGCATTCATTGCATCTAAGCCATATTTTTTTCCTCTAGAAACTTCTTGAAATATCCTTTAGAATTTGCCCAAAATAATCTACATAGGATTCTATGCCACCATCTCATCATCCTTATCCTCCAACTTATTCACAAAATTCAATGCAACCACTATGTTGGCTTAGATTTGGAAAATCTTCATCTTTTGAAATAATGCAGCAACTTGGCACTATTAAAATACTAGTGCTCAGTTCATACTATGTTACTCGGCATCAACTATGTTTTTCTTGATGCTCAACACTTGAAAATCACTCAGCACTAGCTAATTTTTTTTTGATGCTTGGCATCAAATCTTTACTTAGCACATGAAGATCACTCAACACACACTTGAAATTTCTATTACTCAACTTCTACTAAGAATTTTATTGGCTTCAACTAACTTGCTCGGCACCTACTTATGATTTTAGTTTAAGCTTTGTAGTCAACCTTGTTACAACTTCTTCCTCCAATGTTTCTAAGTGTGACCATCCTTTGTATCCTTGAGTATGTCATCAATACATTACTTGACCAATATCTTAACTAATCCTTGCACTTCATTACAAAATCATAACTCAAGCTTTCCCTTAGGTGCTCTTGTTACATCTTGTTGATCAAATCTTCTTCATCAATCAACTAAGTGATAGTACTTGGATCTTATAAGTAGGTATCATCCCTACAAATAGCAGGTTTGACATCAATGAAAAAATCATGATTGAAAATATTATTTTATAACAATCTCCCTCTTTGATCTTCAACAACAATGAGCTTTTCAATCAAATTTCCAGCAATCTCCCTCTTTGACATTGATGAAAAACCAAACTAATCAACCATCAGACTAAACCATTCAACCACAAGCTTACTAAAATGAATAGTAAGTCAAATGCCAAAAAGTAAATTGTAACATCACATCTCCTTCTACTATTTTGATTGCTTTATTTTGGCTTCTTGCTCTATGCTATTGTATCCTTGTTCTTTATCTTTCTCCCTCTATATTGCTTAGATTCTATTGTTCTGATCAACCTCAAACATCTTTTACCTTATACTATTTATTAGTTGTTTACTTCTCCCTCTTTGACAACAATGCCAAAGACATATCAATGTCTTAATATGTAGATGTAGTTTTTATAGGTCTATCCAATGTTTCCCTCTGTCACCTTGCTTGTGATTGATTTGAAATTTTAGAACTTCTACTACTTTAGGCATAAATCCCAAAGTAAACATCCTCTGCATCAATGTATAAAATCTTCAACATTTAGCTTATTTGATGTAGGGCATACTTGCCTTACCTAGGGCTATCACCCCTAACTTTTACCTCTAATATACTCAAAAGCATCTTTTGGTAGTGCTTTTGTGAAGATATCAACAATCTATTCCTTTGAGCTAACATATTCCATCTTCACTTTTTTTTTTCCACCAACTCTCTTACATAGTTATACTTGATTGCAATATGCTTAGTTTTAGCATGCATTACTAGATTATTTGATATGTTGATAGAACTTGTATTATCACAATAGAGTATCATAGGCTCATTTACTTCTTCCTTCATACCTTGTAGAAAATGTTTGATCTATACAAGATTGGTGCAGTTTATAGTAGCTGCCACATATTTGGCTTCAATAGTAGATTGTGAGGTACAAATTTTTTTTTTGCTCGTCCATGTAACCAACCTTTTTCTTAAGAAAAGTGCTCCTCCATTGGTGCTTTTTCTATCATAAATGTTACCTCCCCAATCTACATCAGTGTAGAATTTTAGTTCAAACTTCTCATTTCTCCTGTAGTATAAACCAAAGTCATTAGTTCCTTTTAGGTATCTCAATATTCTCTTTACTGCCATTAGGTGATTTTCTCTTGGATTTGGAGAAGATCTTGCTACTATCCCAATAGCTAATGCAATGTCTAGTCTACTACGTACAACATATTGCAACTTTCTAATTATTGACCTATACAATATCTAAGATACTTCAGCAAACTCATCATTCTTGGATAGTTTATGGCCTATTGCCATTGGTGTGCTGACTGGTTTTGAGTCTTCTAACCTAAATGTTTTGAGGACTTCCTTGATGTATTTGGATTGGGTCACAAATATGCCATGCTTCAACTATGTACTTGTAATCCAACAAAGAATTTTATTTTTCTAAACATTGACATCTCAAATTCATGCTTCATTTGATCAGCAAAATCTTAACATAAAACATCTTTACCTCAAAATATTATATAATGAAAAAAGATTTCTAATATCAAAATGTGTTTACCTTCCTTAGCTTTGATGTAAAAGCTTTTGTTGTCAGCTATTCTTTCAAATCCTATCTTCACAAGATACTTGTGCAACCTCTCAAACCCTGCTCTTGGTGCTTGCTTCAATCCATCAAGTGCTTTGTGTAGCTTGCAAACCATGTCCTTGTTCTTTTCATCAACAAATCCCTCTAGTTGTTCTATGTAGACTTCCTCTTCCAATATACCATTTAAAAAATCAGACTTCATATCCATCTGGTAGACTTTGAAACCTTCATATGCAACATATGCAAGTAATGTTCTTACTCCTTCCATTCTTGCAATAGGAGAAAATGTCTCTCCATAATCCAATCCTTCTTCTTGTGCATAGCCTTTGCAAAATAATCTGGATTTATTTCTTGTTATCTCACCATTCTCATCAAGTTTGTTTTTAAACACCCATTTTGTACCAATCACATTCTTATCAGCTGGTCTAGGAACTAGAGACCATGTCTTGTTTTTCTCAATTTGATCTATCTCTTCTTTCATAGATTTATAGGTGAACCCACAATAGTGGGTTACACTTTTTTCCTAAAGTGACACTAAACTCTAAATTTTTAAGAAAACGTTCACCTTCAAATGCAAATTCTCATTTAACAGTTAGGAATTTGAAGACGAAGTAAACTAGAGTCTTTTAAAATTTTCTATCTAGATTCTAAAATTATTATTTTTATTTTTAAAAAAATTGAATTTATTGAATTATTTTTTCTCCTACAAAAATTGGTATGATATCAAAAACCTGATTTTTAAAGAGTGACATTGTTGTTGACACACAACCTTTTTTGTACAATAGATATCGATGTGATTCTTTCGAATTTAGTTTGTTAACATCCATACCTAAACTGTAGATTTGGTTTTATATCTTTATCATTAGTATTTCATATTTTATTGTAGTTTAAAGTTGGCATAACACTAATTTAGACATACATGGCTTTTGACACATGTAACTTATTATATATTTACCCAATTTTTAAAAAGAAAAATTTGATTGAAAGGTGACTCAAATATGGAGGGCATACTTATTTTTCAAAAAAATTATTTTTATAATTACTATTTTTTCATGAGCATCGAATATCTCAGTTTATTTTTTATAATAAACCTATATTTAATTCATGTTAAAAAATATATACCTAAAAAATTTGAAAAGCACCAAATTCATGGTCATTAGAAAGCTAGTTCAAAGTACTTCAATCATGTAAAATTTTAGGTCTTCAGTGCTCCATTTGAACCTTGTAATTCAACTCCGAAGAAAGGAAATCATTGAAAAAACTTCAAACTATTCATGTGGGCTTCTATCTAGCTAGTTTTGATAGAAACTTAGTTTCTATCGAAACTTTTTTGCAAACTTTTGATAGAAACTAAATGTCTTAGTTTCTATTGAAACTATTCATGGTTTACACAAGTGGTTAGGAAACCGCTTTCATAGTTACGATCGAAACTTCTTAATAGTTTTGATCGAAACTAGGAAAGCGGTTTGCTAACCACTCTGCCCATAGGGGTGTTTCTCTAGTTGGCTCTTTAGGATTTTTCCTTAGTTAGCTAATAAGGAGGTTTTTTTAAAAATAAAAATGTTTATATAAATATGAATTTTATTTTTTACAATTTGCATTTATGTGAAATCAAGTTATTGGCTTTTGAATTGGGAAGAAAGAAATATTTGACAAACTTCAACCTATTTTCGAATTTTGGAAGAAGAATTTATGAGATGGGCAATAAAGATAAAAGAGCAAGTAAATATGCATGAAGAAGAACTAAGGAACAAGAAGATGAAAATTGTCAAAAAATGCTAGCAAGATACTATCTTAGATCAGGTACACATGCACAATCTTTTTTCCAATGTATTTAATTAGTTTATTTAGTTAGGATTAGGGTTTAAATCCAATTAGGAATATGATATTTATCTTAAATTAGCATTACTAGATTAACTTAATATTAGGATTTTATTTGAAATTATGTTCATATTTAGGCCATTAGGGTTTATTCAATTAAGTCCATATTTAGTCCTTAGGGTAAATATTACATTATGAATCAATTTAAATTATGAATTTATTTAGCATGGGAATTACCTTGTTTATTTAGTTATGTTAATAATTTATATTCCATTAAGGTTTATTAGATTATGATTAAATTTAAATAAATGAATTTATTTAGGACATAGTCAACCAGGACAACCTACTGACATTGGAGAAGGTTCATCCCAAGTTCAAACAGGTACATGTGCATCTCTTGCAAGTATATAATATAGATCTCTCTAGATTTCTAGGTCTCTATCAAACTCTATATCTTTAAATTTTAAATTTAGTGAGCGATATTTCCCCTTATAAACTTGATTTTATTTGTTATATCATGCACGTGCAACTCTAGTAGATGATGAAAATGTTGGACATGAGGAAATTGAAGATGAAGCAATGGATATTGAAGAAGGACCATCTGAAGGTTAGATAATTTAATCAAGTACATAATATTTCACTCAAGTTAAACATGTATATATGTATACATATATGTCCCCTAAAGAGATTGTATCTTAAGACTTTGTTTCTTTTTTGCTTGTGCAACCCAAGATCAAACAACAAATGAGAATGTTAATTTAGCTCAAAGATTGAAGAGAAAAATTAGTCATAGAAACATAGATCATTTAATTGAAATGGATGTGGAAAAATTAAGAGAATATGCTAATCAACCTACACATACTATAAAGAGGAAATTGAATAAAAAGTCTAAAGACATAATTGCACAATTTGAGAATCTATCAACAGTGGAGAAAACTCAACTATTATAAATTTCAATTCTAAAGATGAATTAAAAGAGCCACTAAGAATATTGGCTACAGATACAAGTATAAAAAAGAGGAGGACTTCTAAAATAGAAAAAGATATTGTTGAAAGTGTTAAGGAAGGGTTACATTCCATTGGGAAAAAAACTAGACCTACAGATAGATCCATTGCACAAAGAGTGATACTGACGTCTATTTTAAATAAGAAAACATCCCAAAATAGGAAAATCTCTTCATTATCATCTCATTTTGGGTATAGTCAGAAGACAGTACTACATTATCTGAAAAGGAGAAACAATTTGAATGATATTACATTAGAAGGCAATTGGGCACTAATGTGTAGAGCTCCTCAATCTGACATGATTGGGGAAACAGTTAAGAACTTAGTTATTCAATTTTAGATTGATAATACTTGTCCTTCACCAAATAGAAGAGATATCATCAAGTAGAGGATTGGACCTAAGGAATATATTCAACACAAAAAACATTGGTTGGATCTCACTCAACATGAATTGTATCTCTCATTTTGTAATTTTAATCCTAACATAAACATTGGACAAACAATGTTTGAAAGATTGAAGCCCTATTTTGTGAAGATAAATAAATCTTTTGAAAAATGTTTTTGTTGATATAATGTTGAATATGATCTATACTATGAAGGGTTTCTAAAGATGATAGAAGAAAGTGGTGGAACTTCTCAAAATACTTTTCCTAAATGACCGAGTCAATTCATAACATCAATCTTATGTGACAAACCAAATGATTGTGGAATAGGTGAAATAGATTGCATAAGAGGAACTTGTGAAACATGTGGTAACTTGACTAAATTTCCTTTGAGAGAAGAAGATACTAATACGACAAGGATGGTAAAATGTAAGAGATATAATTACATAAAGTCAGAAACAAAAGTTGGAAAAGAATCAACAAGGTTAGAATATGTAGAGGATGAGATATCGGCTGGAGAATTTATGTCAAATTTTTGTAAATTGATTCAACCATATATACACCATGCATTTTTTGCTAAGTGGCAAGCAGAACAATTTCAAATACTGAGAGAAACTTTCCCACTTGGAACAATTCTATCTATTGTTGACTTTACAGAGAATTACTCTATCATATCTCCAAAAAAAATTCAAGCACAATACTACTATACAGAGTAGGTTACTATTATGGTTCAAGTGTCTTATCGACATGCACAAATTGATCTGGATGGTGTGGAAAGTACAGATCAAGCACAAGTCATTAAAAAAGAGTATCACTTTTATATTAGTGATGACAAAGATCATGACACACATTTTGTGGAACATTGTTTTAAGACATTGTTATCATTTTTTACACCCTGCCAAATTTCAAATTTCAAATTTTTGCCCACCATAGGCTAGTTCCATGAGTTAACATTATTTTAATGACCTAAGAAACATTGAAAATTTTGAAAAATCAACTTTTTTTATGTTTCGGCAGACCTACACCTTCCTCGCCCTCAGATCTCCTTAGATCGACGATCCTTGTTACGTCGCCAAGAAAAGCTGCTCATGAGATATGTATCACGATGTAGCAATTTTTTGACATGTGGATCGATGGGCCCAATCTGGTAGGGGTGGTCAGATTTGTTTCTCCAGCGCTGAGTTTGATAAGGTCACCAACACTCGCTACCTCACTATCGAGAAACTCAAGCATCCTACCCTTAGTGACTTAGCAAGTCACCGTGAAACGATAGCTGGCAGGACTGCATGTGACGTGGAAAGGGTTTCATAGTGCTTAGAAGGATCCTGACCATCAGATCAATGAAAATTGACCATCCTCGCTCACTCGCCAAGAGAAGCTGCCTGATATTTAAGCTATGCAACTTAGCAAGAATAGGACCCACCACCTTTCAGAAGCTTCATGCAACTTCCCCACCCTAGGATGGATCTTAGATCAATGACCATCACTGACTCGCCAAGACAAGTTGCAAGATATTTTATGTATAGTGAGTTAGCGAGTGTGGTCCCACCAACTTTCAGGATGCCGGTTGCAGTTCTCCACTGTCGGATCAAAACCAATCAATGGTTTTTGTTTGCTCGCCAAGAGAAGATACTCAAAATTTAGCTATGGCGAGTTGGCAATTTGTTGCCACATGTCCTTGTGGGGCCAGGTCTGTTCCATGAGCCATATGGTGGACCCCAGGCTGATGACGCATCAGGAATGAATGAACAGGTCAGTGTACACATCGACAGTTGGTCGATTTCCCATTGGCTAGGGTGATGACAGTGCAAATAGTGGGCCAGTCCCCTTGGTGCATCTTTCAACATCATTCGATCAACATAGATCTGTGGCTCTCGTTGACTCGCTATAGGAAGTTGCTCAGAGGATAAGTATGGCGAGTTAATGACCTTGCGCCACGTGTCCCTATGGGTCTTGTTTCCTTGCAAGTTGCTGATAGATTTTTTGGTATCTTTCAAGGCTGTCGGATGATGGCAGATCGACGGCACTGTTTATGTCGCTATGGGGAAATGCATGAAAGATATGCATGGTGAGATGGAAAGCAAGGGACACACCTTTGTTCTCAATAAATTATACCGAATGTCATCGGCAGGATCAAAAAAAAATCAACGGTTCTCATTTGCTCGCTATGAAAAGAAGCTCGAAGGTTAAGTATGGCGAGGTAGCAAGTGAGGGACATGTGTCCTTGTGGGCCCTAGAAGGTAACATTGAAGCATTAATAGTTAGCAGATTGGCAGTTATGTTGTGGCCACCGTGATTAAGTTGTAACAGGCTGGTGTGGTTAGTTATAAAAAGGATGGTCAATAGCATGAAGACCTGCGAGGTGGCAGAAAGAAATGAACCAGTTGGTCCATGTGGCTCCCCCTGGTGCCAAGTTAGGTTGACTGCTGATTTTGCTGATCCATGAGACAAAAACAGGGAAGATCAGGGTTTCGCCATGCAGTTTGATCTTTGTGATCAAATCTCAACCACCAAGAAATGAATGCAAATGGGAGAGAATACTCCACCGCCTCCCACTTGATCCATCTACTTGGTTAGAGCAATAATGGTGCTGCCTCTGTCTTCTCGAGGCATCTTTTGACAGGAAGATCAGATTTCATGGTACCTAAAGATATGAAAAGATCAAATTTTCCTCAAATTTTCCCCTTGATTGTTCTCTGTAGGACTTCAATGCAGTGGTTGAGGAGTAGTTTTAGTTAGGAAAATATCTCAGTTATGCCTGAGCTATAAAGGAAAATTTTGTACATTTTGTTAAGGTTGATCATTCTTTGTTATTCTTTGCTATTGCTTTGCAACCCCAGTGTAAATTTCCTATGCCTCTAAATCGTATGACATTCTACTATATCTCCTTCAGCCATTGGTGTGAAAGTGTAGAGCTCTCTACCTCTTACTAGTGTTTTGCGAGAATTTGTAATCTACATGACTGTATCTTTTTCAGCCTTTGAATGATATATAAGTGAATCTTCTTCCTTGTGTCATTCATACAGCTTTTCTGATCTGCATGTGATTACTTGATTGAAATAAGTCTGAATGTGTAATATCCTTAGTTTCATTCTAGTTCAATAGTGCATATATGGCTAGAGTTTTGTCTAAACACTCTATTTTGGTGCATCACCTCTTTAGATTATATTAGGTAGATTTGTTTTTGTACTCTCCTTCTCCCTTTTCCTCTCCAAGAGTAGTTAGGTGCATCCTAATAGTAAGAGGAAGCTGACCTTCTCTGGAGACTCAACCTCACAGTTCAAGTCCCACAGCTTGGAGGTTGTTTCCATGTTTCACTAGGTTGTCCTCACGCATAGGCTCTGGAAAAGGGTGCAAACCTAAGTGACAATATTTTTTGGCACGCTCGGTGGGACAATAAAGCTGAAAACTTCAAGCCTACTGGTGTCAAAAGGGAAGATTTTAAGATCAATACTAAGTAGATAGTACTAGCTTTGGTGTTTAAGCCTTTAGGAGGCTCATTCTTCAAAGTACTTGGCCACTCTGAGCTTCAATACATATTTGGTTCTAGACCAAAGTTGCAGTGATACATGCCTAAAGCTGAAACAAGGGCATCTTCTAGATGTAAGTTTCATTATCAAGAACTCTCACTTTCAAATCCTAGAAGAAAGAAGACTAGAATATCTTTATCACTAGTTAGGAGTGCAGTAGTAACAAATACCCCTACAAGATCTATCTCTACTCCTCCTATTGTTAGATCTCAACCTAGAATGCAATCAATACATATCAATAGATCACTTGTCTATATGGCATTTCCTAGAGCTCATACTTTTGCCACCTTTAATGGTGGGAGCCCTCTCCTATTAGTCCAAAGACATGATATACCAGTAGCTGCTCTCAAAAGTATACCCGAGTTTACTGGTGAAACTTCTATCTCTCCCTCTAAATATATTCAAGAGGTTGCAAATGTCTACAATATTCATGGTGTTATAGAGGATGATGTTTCAGTTAGGCTCTTAGCCTCATCCTTGAAAGGAAAAGCACTACAATGGTATGGAGGTTTAGCTCACTATTCTATAATAGATTGGGATGGATTAGGAGTAGGATTGTGCAAACATTTTGAGGATAAAAGTGACTACTTGTCGCTTTTAGAATAGTTGACCACCAAAAAAAGAGCCCCCCATGAATGTATGACTGATTTTAATTATAGATTTCAAAAGACATGGGATAGAATATCTACTTCAGTGAAGCCTACCCCTGGTAATGCCTTCTTGCATTATCTTAGAGCTTTTAATAGTGATATTGCCACTACAATCCAAACTATGGGAGGAGATACCTTACCTAATGCTTATGAAATAGCAATAAAATCAGAGAATATCCTAATACAAGGAGGTAAGTTAGCTCCAAGGCCTCCTATGCCCTTCTTTCCTGATGTTCCAAATCATCAACCAGTAGTGGCTCCCCTTCCCACAACTTCTACATCTCAATCCCTTGTCCCAATCCCTCAAGCTTCCACATCCTCAAATGGGATAGATGAAATCAAAGAGATGATGCAATCTCTGATGCAGAACATGGATAGGAAAGAAAAGAACCTAGAGAAAAAATTGCAAGATCATGGGAAGGAGTTTAAAGATCAAGGAAAGAGGCTAGAGGATAATTTCTCTATAGTGCAGAAAATGAGTAACAAGGTGGTGACTTTAGAAAGATAGCAAGCTCAAGGTAGTAAACATCATCAATTGCAATATTAGACTCCAAGCGGTGGTAGGCCTCCAAATCCTAATCATTGGAACAATTCTTTTGATCAAATTAGGCAGGGCGGTCATGCTTCAACCTCAAATGTAAACCAAAGTAGGGCCATAGTTCCTCAAAATAATATGGCTCAAGATCAGGATTTTTGTCCATCTTGCAATTACTCCTATGCCTATTGCATGTGTGAAAAGGTTGAATCTTTTATGGCCTTGACAGTCCAAGAACCTATAGCAAGACAATCATACAAAGAGGACCAATGTAAGAATTCCTTAGATATGCAAAGACAAGGTGATTGCTCTTTTATGAATCATCAAATGGAGGAGCATTGTGATGTAAACTAGGATTCCATTGCTCATAACACTAGAAGCAAAAGAAGAGCTATGGAAGATGCTATCCCTCCTCCCAATCAGGCCTCAACTTCAAGTGTTGTATCTCATGAGCAAGCAACAAATAATCAATCAAGTACCTTTCAGTAGTAAAGGCAAAATCATGGTAGGAAAGATACAAGTGATCCTCAGGTTATTCCATCTCAACCTCATACAATTGTAGCTCTCAAAGCTCCTACTAAAGCACCTGCTATGCCATTCAGTGTGGTAGAGCAAATGAAGAAGACAAATGTGAATATCTCTATGTGGGATGCTATTTCTACTATACCCATGCAAAAGAGGTTGTTGTAGCAAGAATAAGAAAGAATTGAACCAAAGGATTAGACACCTAGCATCGAAAGTGCCACAAGTCTGGTACAACCATCAAAGGGGGTAGAAACAAGTAAAAAGGTTAGACCTCCTCCATTATATGTTTCTCTAATTATAGGGGTTAAACTAGTCCATAATTGCATGATTGATTCAGGGGCTAGCAGTTCAGTGATGCCTAAGTGTGTTGCTGATGCTTTAGGAATGAAATATGAGCCCATTGTTAGGGATGTATTATAGTTGGATGGTAGTACTCTCAAGACTGTAGGGATCCTTAGGAATGTGGAGATGGATTTACTTGCATGCCCTGGTTGTACTATAACCCAAGATATCTTTGTTGCTGAGGCCAAGCCATATTTTTCCATCTGTCTGTCAAGAGACTTCACTGCCCAAATAGGTGGTTTCATATCTTCTAATTGGTCATATATGTCTTTTAAAATGAGATATGGAGCCAATGCTTCAATTAGAGTAGAGCCTCAAGCCCTCCATCATACCGAATCTTACACCCCTAATCCCATCAACAAGAATTGCCCTATTCTAGAGATGGATGAGGGTGACATAGCGAATGAGCCCACTACTTCCCTAGCAGAGATACCTGATTTTTTCTTGGATGAATGGGCTAATGCATATCAATTTGACCCTATGTCAGAAACCCTTGAGACAGGCCTTAGTACATATTGTATAGTGGAAAAGGATGCTCTAGTTCTTGATCTTGTGGAAACTAAAGAAGATGTGAGTGGGATATGGAGTATGTACTTTGATGGATCAAGAAATAAAAATGGATTAGGGGCTGGTGTGATGTTGATTTCTCCTGCACAAGTAAGGTACTACTTCTCCATTATGCTCCAATTTAGTTGCACTAATAATGTAGCCGAGTATGAATCCTTGATTCAAGGTCTCCTACTTGCTCAAAAAAGAGGAATTCAAGCCTTAAAGGTGTATGGAGACAATGAGCTAGTGGTTAATCAAGTGAGAAATCAAAATATCACCAAGAATGGTTTGTTCAAGTATTATAAAAATAGAGTATGGGATTTTCTTGAAGTTTGTAATGCATTTAACATCCAGAGCATCCCTAGAAAAGAAAATAGACATGCTAATAGACTTGTAGCAATAGGCGCATCTTATGATGTGCCAGGGAATCTTGAGGAGGAGAAGAAGAAACAAATCAGAGTGGTAGTAAGGCCTGCTATCTCTGATAATAACACCCATTAGCAAGTGTTTGAATCTGATGAGCAAATTGTGAGCTTCTTGCAGAATGAGGTAGAATTTTTAGGAAGGAATCAGTCAAGACTACAGGATCAGTATGGTGATCAGATCATTCATCTTAGTTCTAGCAAGCTGCTTAAGGGTCTCATTACATTAGAAACTGTTTTCAATCCTGATGGCTAAACAAGAGGTAGAGGCATGAACCTAGCTGCTGATGAAGATGATCATATTCCAGTCATCGTTGCTGATGGAAAGTCCTTAAACATGGGAAAAGTATGCTCTGAAATTGAACAAGAAATTTTTTTTCATCTATGTGAAGAATTTAATGGTGTATTTGCTTGGACATATGATGATTTAAAGGATTTTGACCCAAGGTTATTTCAACATACCATAGATCTAGTTGATAATATAAAACCAGTAAGACAAAAGCAGAGGCTGATGAATCCTAAAATTGAACCCTTAATGAGAAAGGAGCTATCCAAATTGATTGAGGCCCACATAATTTTCCCTATTAAGCACTCATCATGGGTAGAAAACCTTGTCCCAGTTAGGAAGAAGAATAGAAAAATTAGATTGTGTGTGGACTTTAGGGACCTTAACCAAGCTTCCCTCAAAGATCACCATCCTCTCCCTTCTATGGAGCATATTTTGTCCAAGGTTAGTGGTTCAAAGAGATTTTCATTTCTTGATGGATTTTCTGGCTACAATCAAGTGCTGGTTAAAGAGTTTGATAGATACAAGACTACATTTACCACTAAATGGGGTACCTCTTCTTATTGTAAGATGCCATTTGGGCTAACTAATGCAGGTGCTACATTTTAGAAAGAAATGGAGATGGCTTTCAGAAGACTGATTGATAAGTTTGTCTTAGTTTACCTTGATGATATCACTATATATTCAAAGAATGTAGAAGATAATTTTGATCATCTAAGACAGGTATTCTTAAGATGTAGAGATTTTGGGGTGTCTCTTAACCCAAGCAAGTGTGTCTTTGCTACTAATCAAGGAAAATTACTAGGACACGTTGTATCTAAGGATGGCTTGACCATTGATCCAGAGAGAACAAAAGAAATACTTTCCCTCCCTCTCCCTAAACACAAGAAAGGGCTGCAAAGTTTCTTAGGTAGGATAAATTTTGTGAGAAGATTTATCCCTAATCTTGCTACCATGGTGAAACCTCTTACAACTATCCTCAAGAAAGGTATGGTCTTTGCATGGACCAAAGAAGGGAAGGAAAGTTTTGAAGAGATCAAGGCAGCCATAGGCTCAGCCCCTACTCTCATGAATCCAAATTTTGAGAAGGATTTCATTCTTTATACTCTAGGTGGTGAGTCAAGTATCTCTATTGTCCTAACTCAAAGGAATGACAAGAATGAAGAGCAACCCATAGCCTTCTTTAGTGAAGGGCTTAAGGAATATGAAGCTAAGTACATCTATGTACAAAAGCAAGCCCTTGTAGTCATCAGAGCTTTGAAGAAATTCAGACACCTCCTGTCCTATAACAAGATTCATTTGTTAGTACCCCATGCCAGTGTAAAGGATTTCCTTTTGAACAAAGATATTGGTGAGAAAAGAGCTGACTGGATTAGTAAGGTAATGGAATATGATGTTGACATTTAGATTACCAAGCTGGTAAGATGGAGGGGGTTGTGTAAATAGATGCTATCATCTCAGGAACCTAATGAGGAGGTTGCCATGGTATTGACAGAGCAACAAAAGGTGAGAAATAGTGATCCAAGGAGTTGCATGGATGACATGAAGAGTTTCTTATTAGGGAATGGATACCCTTAGGGATTAGATAGAACGAAAAGGAGACAATATAGATTAAACTCAATTCCTTATGTCATAGTGGATGGTATCCTGTTTAAAAGATATTTCAATGGAACCCTATTAAGATGCCTTGATACAGACCAGGCTGAAAGAATGATCAAAGAACTTCATGATGGTCTTGATGGTGCCGGTTACTTCTCAGCTAGAACAACTACAATGAAGATCATGAGGACTATTTATTTTTGGCCATCCTCATTCCATGATTTTCATAGGTATGTAAGGAAGTGTGAAAAATGTGCCTTCTGGCAAACAAACACTTGCAGCTCTTCCCCTTCATCCTATTTAGGTGGATCAACCTTTTGCTCAGTGGGGATTGGATTTCATAGGTCTTATCAATCCTCCTTCTAGTTCTGGCCGCAAGTGGATTTTAGCTACTACATATTACTTCATTAGATGGACAGAGGTAGTTGCATTAAAGGATGCCATTGAATCCTCAGTTGTTGAGTTCCTTGATGGAATTGTGACCAGGTTTGGTGCCCCTTCAACAATCATTTTAGATAATGCAAAATCTTTTGTTGGAGCTCAGATTTGTGCATTGGCAGTGGATCATAATATCTATTTGAGCACATCCTCAAATTACTATCCTCAGGGTAATGGCCTGGCCGAATCATCTAACAAAAACCTGATTAGGATCATGAAAAGGACAATAGAGGATAACCAGAGGTGTTGGCACAAAAAATTAAGGACTGCACTGTGGGCTAACAAAATAACACCTAATAGATTAGTAGGGAATTCTCCATTTATGTTGGTATATGGTAGAGAAGCAAGGCTTCCAATCTCATTGGAGTTCCCAACCCTAGAGTTAGCTCATTAGTTGTAATTGATTGAAGATGATGTTAGGACAATGAGAATGGTAGAACTGATGGAGCTGGAAGAGAAGAGAAATTAGGCCATGCAAACCCTAGAGACACACTAGCAGTAGGTCAAAAAGAGTTTTGACAAATATGCTAGGGTCAGAATCTTTAGGGAGGGAGATTTGGTCTTGAAATGGGATGTAGATAGGGAAAAACCAGGAAGACACTCAAAATTTGACACATTGTGGAGTGGCCCCTACCCGATCGAAAGTTGTAAACAGGCCAATGCTTTCAAGTTAAGTAGGCCTAGTGGTGAAATCCTGCCCATCCCAGTCAATGGGATCTATCTCAAGCCATGTTTCTGATAGGGTTTGAGATTCCATGTATATAGTTAGTTTAGTTAGTTTTCTTATTGGTTTTCTGCTTCCCAAGAAGTGCATGAGCATAGTTGTCTCCATGAGATAGCCAGTTTCAAAATTTTGAAGGTTGTAGATGAAGGTTTTGATCTTTGGTTCCTATTGTAGAGACAAGGGTTTTTTAGTGTTTTGCTATCTCAGATAGAGGGTTAGGGTTTTTACAGTGCTCAGAATATACACATATTTTTGACTCTGTAGCCTAATGGATGCTTCAGGCCACTGGTCTTATGTGCAGTAGGTTTGCATCCCCTGTGAGTTGCTAGAAATGTTATCATTTTTTATGCCCTGCCAAATTTCAAATTTTTGCCCGCCAATAGCTAGTTCCCAGAGTTAACATTATTTTAATGACTCGAGAAACATCAAAAAACTAAAAAATCAACTTGTTTTATGTTTCAGTAGACCTTCACCTTCCTCACCCTTAGATCTCCTCAGATCGATGATCCTCGTTACGTCGCCAAGAAAAATTGCTCATGAGATATGTATTGCGACATAGTGATTGTTTGATACGTGGATCGACGGGCCCAGTCTGGCAGGGGTGGTTATATCTATTTCTCCAATGCCGAGTTTGATAAGGTCACCGATGCTTGCTACCTCACTATCGAGAAACTCAAGCATCCTGCCATTAGCGACTTAGCAAGTTACTGTGAAATGATAGCTAGTGGGACCGCATGCAACGTGGAAAGGGATTCACAATGCTCAGAAGGATCCTGACCATCAGATCAATGCAAATCGACTATCCTCGCTGACTCGCCAAGAGAATCTTCTTGATATTTAAGCTATGTGACTTAGCGAGAACAGGGCCCACCACCTTTTAGAAGCTTCATGCAACTTCCCCACCCTTGGATATATCTCAGATCAACGACCATCGCTGACTCACCAAGAAAAGTTGTAGGCTATTTTACGTATAGCGAGTTAGCGAGTGTGGTCCCACCAACTTTTAGGATGCTAGTTGCAATTCTCCACCATCAGATCAAAATTGATTAATGGTTCTCATCTGCTCACCAAGAGAAGATGCTTAGAATTTAGCTATGGCAAGTTGGCGATTTGCCGCCACGTGTCCTTGTGGGGCCAGGTCTATTCCATGAGCCATATGGTGGACCTTGAGCTGATGACGCATCAGGAACAAATGAATAGGTCAGTGTACACATCGACATGTTGTTGATTTCAACATAGATTTGTGGCTCTCGTTGACTCGCTATAGGAAGTTTCTCAAAGGATAAGTATGGTGAGTTGATGACCTTGTGCCATGTGTCCCTGTGGGTCCTATTTCCTTGCAAGTTACTGATAGATTTTTTGGTATCTTTCAGGGCTCTCAAATTATGGAAGATCGACGGTGCTCATTATGTCGCTATGGGAAAATGCGTAAAAGATACACATGGAGAGGTGGTGAGAAAGGGACCCACCTTTGTTCTTAGTAAGTTGTATCGAATGTCATCCGTAGGATTATAAACAGATCAACGGTTCTCATTTTCTCGCTATGGAAAGAAGCTCGAAGGTTAAGTATGGCAAGGTAGCGAGCGAGGGACACGTGTCCTTGTGGGCCTTGGAAGGTAACGTTGAAGCATTAATAGTTAGCAGATTGGCGGTTATGTTGTGGGCATCATGGTTAAGTTGTAACAGGTTGGCATGGTTAGTTATAAAAAGGATGGTCAACCACATTAAGACTTGCGAGGTGGTAGAAAGAAATGAACTAGTTGGTCTACGTGGCTCACCTTGGTGCCAAGTTAGGTTGACTCTTGATTTTTCAGATCCATGAGATAGAAACGAGGAAGATCAGGATTTTTCCATGTAGTTTGATCTCTGCGATCAAATCTCAACCACCAAGAAATAAATGCAAATGTAGGAGAATACTCCACTGCCTCCTAGTTGATCCATCTACTTGGTCAGAGCAGTAATGGCACTGCTTCTATCTTCTTGAGGCATTTTTTGACAGCAAGATCATATTTCATGGTACCTAAAGACATGCAAAGATCAGATTTTCCTCAGATTTTCCCCTTGATTGTTCTCTATAGGACTTTAATGCAGTGGTTGAGGAGTAATTTCAGTCAGGAGAATATCTCAGTTATGCCTAAGCTATAAAGGAAAATTTTGTACATTTTGTTAAGGTCGATCATTCTTTGTTATTCTTTGTTGTTGCTCTACAACCCTAGTGTAAATTCCCTATGCCTCTAAACCGTATGACATTCTACTATATCTCCTTCAACCATTGGTGTGAAAGTGCAGAGCTCTCTGCCTCTTACTAGTGTTTTGTGGAAATCTGTAATCTACATGATTGTATTTTTTTTACCTTTGAATGATATATAAGTGAATCTTCTTAGTTGTGTTATTCATATAGCTTTTCTGATCAGCATGTGATTACTTGATTGAGATAAGTCTAAATGTGTGATATCCTTAGTTTCATTCTAGTTCAATAGTGCATATATGGGCAAAGTTTGGTCTGAACACTCTATTTTGGTGCATCACCTCTATAGATTAGATCAGGTAGATTTGCTTTTGTGCTCTCCTTCTCCCTTTTCCTATCCAAGAGTAGTTAGGTGCATCTTGATAGTAAGAGGAAGCTGGCCTTCTCTGGAGACTCAACCTCATAGTTCAAGTGCCATAGCTTGCAGGTTGTTTCCATGTTTCACTAGGTTGTCCTCACACATAGGCTCTGGACAAGGGTGCAAACCTAAGTGACAATAGACGTTTTTTGAATATTTGAAAAACAAAAACATTAAAATAGAAAAACATTTTGTATGGTTAGATGGATGTGCAACACAATTTAAATCAGCTAGACCATTTTATGCATTATGTAGATATCATTGATACCTTAATATACCACACATTTGGAGTTTTTTTGTCAGTGGACATGGAAAGGGTGAGCATGATGGTGCAAGACCTTGTATCAAACATGCTTTAAGAAAGTATCAAATGGACTATAAAGGATATCACATTAATAATGCTCATGATGTGGTTGAGTGGTGCAAAACACATTTTTTGGTGCCAACAAATATAGATAACACATCATCACAAGCAGATCGAGTCATTGCATTTAGAGTGTTTTGGGAGGTATCAGGTATATATAAATTAATTTGTTCATATTTTTAAATTGAATCTTAAATTTTTATTTAATATGTTACCTTAGATGATCTCTAACTAAGTTATGGACCTTGTGTACATTCAGGTGTTGATATAAGATCAATGCATGCATGCAAGAGGGTAGAGAAGACACAATCTTTACATTCAGTTATGAGTGCAAATAGTAATGTGTGGTCATTGTACACAAGAGAATACTCATGTTTTTGTCCTAATTGTATTGATGAAGACTATTGTGGTTGCATTAATCAAGAACGTGGATATGTGGGTGAATAGACTTTGATGCCACTAGATGTTATTAATATGAATGAGTTTGAGGATGAAAACTATGATGATATTCCATTGATTTCTAGTGATTATAACCATATTTCAGGATTGATCAAAGTTGGTATGTATGAACTATATATATACTTGGATCATGTACATGTATACATTTTTTCATAATTTTGGTTAATTTTTATTATATATATGTACTTATGTAAATGACATGTATCCAAAATTTTGACATATATAAGTTTGTGTAGGAAATGTTTTTGTAGTCATGGAAGAATTAGAAAATGTAGAAGGTGTTAGCTATTATTTATTACGTTGCACCATGGAAAGAGAGAAGCTAACAAAGACTGAAATAAGTGATGAAATTATTTTTCCCACAGGTTAGTATATAGTTGAATTATGTATATATATATATGTCAAGTATCTATGTTTTTAATGAATTCAAATTCTTTGACTTAAATTCAATATTGATGTATTTTTTAAATGTGTACATGTGCAGGTTCTTTTTTTGTACAAGGAACATATTTGAGGCAAATAAAAGTACTTAAAAATGGGATTCATTTCACCAACTATCAACCTAACAATAAGGTATATCAATATAGTAACCATGTTATTGCCACTGGTCTATCTCTTCATCTAGTCAAAGGACTTGGAATACGTAAGTGGAGGCTCCATATTGATGATCATGCGAAAATATCAAATGTTATCCAAGAACAAGCTGATCCACTTGATATGAGATA
Source organism: Cupressus sempervirens (assembly GCA_028749045.1). NCBI lineage: Eukaryota > Viridiplantae > Streptophyta > Pinopsida > Cupressales > Cupressaceae > Cupressus > Cupressus sempervirens. The sequence goes on from CM053784.1 coordinate 230,256,187, forward strand.
GAAATAATTCCTAATTTGAAATGTAACTCAAGAACAATTTGAAATTTGGTTCAAACTATTTGAAATTTGGTTGAACAATCATTTGATCAATTTGAAATTTGGTGGAATAACTAATTTTGTAAATTAAACTTTTACTCTTTCATTTTTAACTTGATGTCTTGAATTCAAATTGTCATAAAGTAACTAATTATAGAAATTATGAACTTATATGTATGTGTGTACACTAATTACCTAACATGTGCACCTTGACGGAAAGAAATTCGAACACCACTTGTCTTAAGGGGATGAAATTAGGGGTTTGTAAAATTAATTATATTGAACTTTCTATTTCACTTAACTTGTCAATTTTAGGACACATGTACACTTTCAATTTAACTAATTAGGACATGTGCTTTTAATTTTAGGACATGTGAGCTTTCAATTTAACTAATTACCTAACATGTGAGCTTTCAATTTTAGGACATGTGAGCTTTCAAGTTCAAATTGCAATTTTTTTAAACTAAATTTTGAACATGTACATGTTTTAAGTTGGACTTGAATTAGAACATTGGGCTTAAGAGGATAAAATTCTAGGATACATGTGTACAAATTAAAATTTCACTATGATTAAAATTTGAAATGTAACTCAAGAACAATTTGAAATTTTGTTCAAACTATTTGAAATTTGGTTGAACAATCATTTTATCAATTTGAAATTTGGTGGAATGACCAATTTTCTAAATTGAACTTTTACTCTTTCATTTTTAACTAGATGTCTTGAATTCAAATTGTTATAAAGTAACTAATTATAGAAATTATGAACTTATATGTATGTGTGTACACTAATTACTTGACATGTGCACCTTGAGGGAAAGAAATTCAAACACTACTTGTCTTAAGGGGATGAAATTAGGAGTTTGTAAAATTAATTATATTGAACTTTCTATTTCACTTAACTTGTCAATTTTAGGACACATGTACGCTTTCAATTTAACTAATTAGGACATGTGCTTTCAATTTTAGGACATGTGAGCTTTCAATTTAACTAATTACCTGACATGTGCAATTTTAGTTTTAGGACATGTCAGGTTTCAAGTTCAAATTGCGATTTGCTTAACTAAATTTTGAACATGTACATGTTTTAAGTTGGACTTGAATTAGAACATTGGGTTCAAACTATTTAAAATTTGGTTGAACAATTATTTGATCAATTTGAAATTTGGCGTCCAATAACTAATTTTCTAAATTGAACTTTTACTCTTTCATTTTTAACTCAATGTGTTGAATTCATTTAACTTTCTATTATATTGAACTTTCTATTTCATTTAACTTGTCAATTTTAGAACACATGTACACTTTCAATTTAACTAATTACTAGGACATGTGCTTTCAATTTTAGGATATGTGAGCTTTCAATTTAACTAATTAGTTGATATGTGAGCTTTCAAGTTCAAATTGCAATTTGTTTAAACTAAATTTTGAACAAGTACATGTTTTAAGTTGGACTTGAATTTTAGAACATTGGGCTTAAGGGGATAAAATTTTAGGATATGTGTACAAATAAAAGGGATTAGTTCTATAGATTTACTCAAATTAGGAATTATGTACAACTAATTACCTAATACTTGAACATTTAATACATGGTATATTACCAAACATTTAAATTACATGAACTATATATACATATATATATATATATGTACATGTATATATATACATATATGTACATGTATATATATACATATATGTACATGTATATATATACATATATGTACATGTATATATATACATATATGTACATATACATATATATACATATACATGTATATATATATATGTATATGTATATATATGTATATATACATGTATATATATGTATATGTATATATATGTATATGTATATGTATATATATGTATATATACATGTATATATATGTATATGTATATATATATATATGTATATGTATACATATATATATATATATATATGTATATATATATATGTATATATATGTATATGTATGTATATACATATATATCTAAATTTAATCAATATATTAAACATGTGTACATATCTAAATAAATTACTTATATATCTTAGATAGAAACAATTTATAATATACTAGATCTAGATGTATAATGTACATTAGATTCCACAACATGATGTAACATGTATCAATCATCTTGAGAACAAATAACAAAAACATGTATCTATCTAGAGATCTATCAAAAGATAATATCAAATATAAATAGAGTGCACACACGTAGACATGTAGATCCACGTACATCTGTATCAAATCAAATATAAATATAACATGCATCATGTGTGTATATAAAGTGTCTATCTAATATATGAATCTCTCTCTGGATGAAAGTCTAGAAAAAATGATCTAGATAAAAAAAACCTATAGATCATCAGTTGTAGGACTATCATCGCCACGCCTCCTCACAACATAGTCTGAAGACTGACTAGTATCAAGGTGCTCACTGGGATGTGCTGACCCCTATATATAAATTCAAGAGAAAGTGATATCAATACATACATACATTTAATCAAGAGAAAGTGATATTGAAATACATGTACACATAATCAAAACATAAATAAACATTACCTATCCACTACTGACATCATCCAATGAGTCTTGATGATGTACATGATCTGGCATCAAAGTTGGAGTAAAAAGAGGCATGTCCCTCTACATTGTACATGTGCATGTGCAACACATCATTTAATTAAAATTTCTCTACATGATTACATTTGAATCTACACGTGCATGATATATGTATACATGTGCACACATGCACATGTCTAAATTAAATTTGTTTCAAATGATTGAAATTTTAACATGAATTTTTTTTTTTTTTACCTGTGTAGATGGTGGCATCTGATAATACTCAGACTTCCTAGCATCAATCGTGTCCACTAATGCATCCAAATTTTGTTGCATCTCGTCAAGGTCAATCTTTGCATCTATGTGAGCCCCATGACTAGTGACTGGCACATGTCCTAATAATGATGAGCCAATTGGACTATGTAGATGAGATGGCATAGAAGTAGAATCATCATGTGTCAAAAATTCCATCCATCCTGTGGTCGACAAGCTCAAATCAACATCATCAAGGCCCACATCTGAACTCTAAGCCTGCACTGTAACACTGGTTGAAGGGTCTGTGTTATGTATATTTCTATCTAGAGCAAAAGAGTGGTCAGTAGGTGGATTATCATGTGCACTACCACCATGACCACTACCTAATCGATGAGAGGAATATGGTTGAGGATGTGTCCTAGTACTACCATGGACACAACCTTGAACATCTGATATGGGTATACCAAGATGCTCTGATACAAATCTATATGTATCTAATAGATCCTCAGCCAGAAAAATCATAGTATCTTGTGCCAACACTCCAGTGAGACCCTCTAAGCTAGCCACTGAAGGGATGCCTGCTGCATTGTACAAGTCTCCTGAAGATGAAGCATATGATGATGATCTGGAACACCAACGAGACATAAAATACTGACCAACCTCATCACTCAAAATAGATATGACAGCTACTGCAATCTCTCCAACTCCTTGAACGACCCCATGTAACTGAGTGCTACGCATGGCCTCATTAGCTGATGGACCTAACACAGGGGAAATAGCAAGTGCCCTCTCTTTGAAAATCAATCTATGTGCTAGTGGGCAATAACCTGGCTGCCTATTAGCCAGTCTACCATGGCCCTATCCTAAATGTCTTGGTAAATTTGTATAGTTCACTGCCCTATGTAAGCGAACCTTTGCATAAAGCTGTCGGGCAAAATAGAGTGGAATTTGGTCGTTATTTGGATAACAACCATGGGCAGCAAGGAAGCATGGGCATATCAATGCATCCATCTATGGATCTGTACACTTAAGGGGAGAATACCCCTTCACATACTTTTGTGAAAGATAATGAGGGAAACATTCCCTCTTCGAGACATCTTCAGGCACCACGCCTTGCACCTCCTAGAGTGAAAGACCAAAGGAGACCTCTTATCTCTTACTATCAAGGACAGTCTGTATAGTATGTGCAAAATATGGGACAGTGCCATGAATCTCATCTCGAATAAATGTCAAGCTATGTAAGATACTCTGGCATGTACCACTATAAACACTAGAACATGGGCCACTAGTCAAGGATTCCTGAAGTCTATGAATCTCCTGGTTAGTGCAATCATAGAGATCCTAAGGTGGGATAGGTAGCTGATCATGAGGGACATGATGCTACTTAGGGGGGATAGGCTACTGCTCAGGGCTCAGGATAGGCTACTCGGGCCCAGGTATAGGCTGCTCAAGGCTAGGAATAGGTTGCTCGGGCCTGGGTATAGACTACTCAATGGGGACAGGCTGCTCAAGGGGGATAGAAGGTTGTTGATCAGCTATTGCAATGTATGTATGTGTGTGTATAATGCGAAACCTAAAAATTAAAATTAAAATGTATGACATTTAATAAACTTGAAATTTATATTAACATATGTATGTACAATTTGACAAAATTAAAAAACTTGTATCTAAATTGTTTTAATAAAATTAAACATGTGTACATGTGTACATATATATAGAAGTCCTAAAACATAAATAAAATGTATATACCTTAAAAAAACTAAATTTTAAAACACACATGTTCTTATATATAATGTTTGTAACTCAAAGACCTTTTAAGAACTACATGTGTGCAAGTTATATTTCTATCTAAGTTAGATTGAATGTTTAAAGGTTTTAGACATATGTGTGCACATAAACTTGTCAAGTGTAATTTAGGTCCATGAAGTAAATATGTGCATATATATGTATATATAGATATATGCATATATGTACATGATATGTATATTTGCACATATATCTATCATGTGTGTGTATATATGTGCATATGTGTGCATATATATACACACACGTGCACATGATATGTGAAAATATACATATCATGACACATGCATGCATATATAGATCTATTCATGTACATACATACACACACACACACACACACACACACACACACACACACACACACAAGGATAAAGTTTAGGTTTAGGGTTTTGCATTGAGGTTAACTGGCGTGGTTGTTTAAATCATGGTTAGCAAATTAGAGTTAAAATTTGGAATAAAAATATAATTAGGTTTGGGGATGGCTAGCGTAACTGTTACTACTAATATTAAGCTTTAGGGTCAAGGTCAGGTTTAACATCATGATTAAGGTCTGGGTTAGGTTAAATTGTATTAGTGATATAGTTAGGTTTAGAATTATTCTTAGGTTAGAGAAATACTTTTCTTAGGATTATTGTTAGCGTAACTTTGGTTATGATTAAGATTGTAGTTAAGGTCATGGTTTATGGTTAAGGCTATAATAAAGGCCAGTGTTAGGATTCATATAATGCTCCATGTAGGGTTAGAGTTATGGCTTTGATTAGGGATAGGGTTACAATTAGTGTTTATATTATCTCTTAGTTAGGAAGAGAATTAGAATTTGGTTGGGTTGAGGTTTAGATATAGTTTGAAAATATTATTTGAGGTTAAGGTTAGGGTTTACATCATGGTTGGTCACGAATAGGGTTTGGGTTAAAATGACATACCTAGGTTTTATGTTTGGGTTATGGCTTAGAGTCAACATTAGGCTTTATAGTTGAGGTTTTACATCACATGGTAAGGGTTTGGATTAGTGATATATAGTTAATTTTAGCATCATCTTGGGTTAGAGAAATAATTATAGTGGGGTTTTAAAAAATCAGGGTTAGCATTTTAGTTATGATTAAAATTGGAGTAAAGCTTATAGTTGAAGTTATAATTAATGTTAGAGATTTTTTTAAAGGTCATGGAACTATGGCTAATTTTAGAGTGTAGATTACGTAAAATAGTTAGAGTGTACTTAAATAAACTTTAAATTAAAAGATAATATTATATATTTAGATCTAATATGGATGAAAAATTATCTTAAAAAAATATTTTATTTGTGCATTAAGAGATCCACAATGACATTAGAGGCTTAAGCATGAACAATAAAATAAAATATACAAAGAAACATATATAAAAAATAATAAAATATACAATAATAATAATAAAATACACAAAGAAACATATATTTAAATACTAAAAACACACAAATTTTAACTAAAACAACACAGGAAGTGAAAAACAACTGTTTCATACCTTTCTCAGATGGTTGATGAGGCTGATGCCAGTCTCTCTCTAACTTTCAATTGAAATAATGAGAAGACAGACTAGCTGCACCTCTATTTATTCAAGTGGATTAGGTTTTTGATCGAAACTATGGTCAAGTTTCGATCGAAACTTGAAACTCGCATAGCAAACCGCATCCCCAAGTTTTGATTGAAACTTGACCATAGTTTTGATCGAAACTTGGACACAATTTTGATCGAAACTTTTTTGGGAACACAGGTTTCAATTGAAACTTACATTTGATCGAAAGTTTAAATTTTTGATCGAAACTTTTAAAATTAGTTTCGATCAAAACTTCACAGATGAATTTTGGCCTCCGCACTTTTTTGGAGGAATTTCTTCCTCCAAAAAAGTGTAACCCACTATTGTGGGTTCACCTTTATACTAGTCATCATATTGTAGTGCATCATTTACTATTTTGGGTTCAACTTTACTTAGTAGACACGATTCATTCCTGAGCCTACTCCTTGTCATTGGTCTAGCATCCTTGTCACCAATGATTTGATCTACAAGGTGATGTCTTCTTATATACCTGGCTAATCTGGGTTTAGTCCTTCTTTCCATGTTTGATCCTTCACATTTAGAGTCATTTCATTCTTCTTCATCTGGTATTTCATCACTCCTTTCTTGTATACTATTTTTAGAATTAGAATGAGCATTTTTTACATTCTGCAGCTTGGCTTCTGAATCCAGCTCAACATTCACTAGTTGACACTTGGTGGATACTAAAGTTTGGTGTTGATTCCCAACTTGATTTGTAGCATTGCCTTCAAATGTCATTCCTTCATAGAAGTATATAAAGGATCTATAATCCTCTATTTTCTTTGACTCATTAACCTAAATTTCTACATGCTCATCAAAATTTACATTTGCACTCTCCACAACTTTGTTAGTGTTAGTATTCAAACACTTATATGCCTTACTTCTAGTGGAGTATCCAAGGAATATGCCTTCATCACTATTTGCATCAAACTTTCCATTTCTAGTGTCTTTTAGAATATAACATTTACAACCAAATACTTTGAAATGTTTAACATTAGGTGAATGACCATACCACAATTCAAAAGGTCTTACATTTGTACCTTTCTTCACTTGAACTCTATTTACTATGTAGACTGCAGTACTTATAGCTTCTCTCTAGTACTTTAGTGCAACATTTTTCTCCATCATCAAGGTTTTGGCATAGTCAATCATTGACCTATTCCTTCTTTTAGCAATACCATTCTATTATGGAGTTCTTGGTGCTGATGTTTGCCTTTTCATACCTTTGTCATTGCAAAATATTTCAAACTCTCTTGATGTGAACTCACCTCCTCTATCTCACATTAGGCATTTTAGGTTCTTTCTTATTTCCTTCTCAACTCTAGCCAAATACCACTTAAACATTTGGAATGCATCAAATTTTTTCTTTAAGAACATAACAGTCGTCATCCTGGAATAGTCATCTACAAATAACACTATATATTTGTCTCCTAGGTAGCTTTGCACTTCTATTGAGCCACATAAGTTTGTATGAACTAACTCTAGTACTTCTTTGGAATTGTATGTGTGCCTTTTGAAACTAGACTTAGTCATCTTCCCTAGTTGACATTGTTTGCACACTGTGTTTTCAAGTTTTTTTCTTACTGATGCTAATCAGATTATCAAAGCTAACATGACAAAGCCTTTTATGCCACAACCACACATCATCAAGTCTAACAACAAGACATATTGTATCTTCCATATCTAGGTAAAATAGATTACTCCTAGTTTTTTCACCCTTTCCTATTAGATTTCCATCAGTATCATAGATCTTGGTAGTTTTGTTTGCAAATTCAACTTTGCAACCTACATTGCCTAATTGTGATACATTCAACAAATTATAATTTAATCCTTCAACATAGTATGCATTATCACATGAGATTTTTTCTATAAGTTCGATAGATCCTTTTCCTTTTATTTGACATGGGGCATCATTACCAAATCTAAAACTATTTCCATCATATTGAGTAAAGGTAATGAACTTACTTTTATCTCCTATCATGTGACGTGAGCATCCACTATCTATGATTCACTTGTCATTCTTGTTCACACAGGTAACCAATGATGCCACTTCATCTTCATCTTTGTCTGATTCTTTCTTCATGGCTACATATATTACTTCATCATCATTCTTATCAGAGTCTTCTTCAACAATGTAACATCTCTTACTTTTCTCCTTGTGATCTTTGTTGCCATCTTCTCTTTTCTTCTTAAACTTGTTTCTCTCTTTGTAGTTCTTTTGTGGACATCTTGTAGCTATATGACCTACTTCATTGCAATTGAAACATATGATGGGGAGCTTACCTTTGAATTTTTCTTTACCTTTATGGAATCTCCTAGCTAGTAGTGCTTCTAACTATTCCACATCTTCCTCATCAGTACTGCTTTCATTGGATGCATGTCTTCCTTTTTGTCTTCTCTTTCTTGTTCTGTCTTCCTTAGTATCTTTTATTGTCATCTTGGCCTTGAAAGTAGATTCAATGTTTTTAGGTCTATAGTTGTCAAAATTGGATAGTTCAAATGCTGTTAGTCTTCCCACTATTCCTTCAAAGGTTAGTGTGTTCCCATGTACACATCTCAACTCTTGGATGGTTGAAACTCTTATAGCATAGATAGGGAGCAAGGTTCTTAAGTATTTTATGATAGCTATTTGTTCTTCCAATTTTCCACCTAGACTTCTTATTGCTCTCACTACTTCTTTCATTCTTGTAGCATACTTGGTAGCATTTTTACCTTCCTCCATCTTCATGTCATCAAACTTTCTTAAGCTTTCTCTCTTTGCTCTCTAGACATTTTGATCTCCTCCATAGATATCTAACAAGGTTTTCCACATCTTGAATGCAATGTCACAATCTTTGATGTCATCATATTCAGCATAGTTAAGTGAAGAGGCAATCTCCAATATTTCTTGATTATGCTCCTTCTTTTTGTTCAAATCATCTATAGTAAGAGGTCCTACTAGAGTTACATGTTCTATTCCAATTGAGGTTTGTGCATAGTCACCTATTGATCCAAGGTCCAACTTCATTAGACTCTGCCATAGAGAAATGTTGTCTTTATTGAGCTTGGGAACTTCTCTCTTGGACATCTTGATCTTTCTACTTCTAGTACCTTGAAACTAAATAAGCAGATGGTTCTAATACCAATTGTTAGAATTTCTTTAGAATAACTGAGACGGGGGGGGGGGGGGGAGAATTAGTTATTCAAGGTCCAAATTTACTATTCAAAATTTTCACTAAGTTGAGTGAACCAATTCAATCATTCATTTATCCAAGCTTTAACTTATCTAATTAGCAAGTTACTATAAATCAACATGCAAGTATAACACACAAGAAATTAACACATGACATAGTGATTTACATGGAAACCCAATTTGGGAAAAACCACCAGTAACATGCTACTCAATTTTCACCCTTCTGAAGTGATGCCATATTAAAGGCTTACAACACACTGTTAAATGTGACCTTGTTAGAGGATTTAACCACCCTGTTAGAAGTGGGCCTGGTTAAAGGACTTTAGAACATTCACTTGGAATGTCACCTTGTTAAAGGATTTACAAATGGCTATTAGGCCAACCTAAGTCAATAGGATTTGTAGATCTAATAAAATTGCTAAAGAGTATTAGAAAACCTTGACTTGACTATAAAATACAACTTATCTTGCAGATCTCATATCACTTCTTAGCTTATACCCTTGATTGGCCTTTGATCTCTACAACACTTAACAACTTGCCCTCCCTTCAAGCTTTGTCTCCTTGAGTCTCCATACTAAATGTACCAGTGCAATGATCTCTTCATAACTACTCCTAGAAGTAGAGCCTCTATGCTATTCCTTCTCCTAGATGTCTCCTTCTTGACACCCTTCTAACTACTTTGCAAATTTTTCACTTCAGCAGCAATAGTATCAACAGCTCTCTACTTCTTGGTCCATGACTTCTTAAATAGAAGTCTTGGAGTACCTTTTTCCACTTGATTCTTCCATCTTTCAATTTTAATTCACATGGATTAGGTAGTATTCATTGCATCGAACCCATATTCTATTTCCTCTTGAAACTTCTTGAATAATCCTTTAAAATTTACCCAAAAATAGTTTACATAGGGTTTTGTGCCACTAGCTCATCATCCTTATCCTCCAACTTGTTCACAAAATTCAATGCAAGCACTATATCGGCTTAAATTTGGAAAATCTTCATCTTTTGAAATAATGTAGTAGCTTGGCACTATTGAAATATTAGTGCTCAGTACATAATATGTTACTTGGCATCAACTATGTTTTTCCTGATGCTCGACACCTAAAGATCACTCGGCACTAACTAAATTTGTTTTTATGCTCAGCACCTAATATTCACTTGACTCATGAAGATCACTCAAAAAATACTTGAAATATCTATTAGTTGGCTTTTATTGAGAATTTTCTTGGCTTCAACTAACTTACTCGCCACCTACTTATGATTTTAGTTTAAGCTTTGCAGTCAACCTTTTTACAACTTCTTCATCCAATGTTTCTAAGTGTGACCATCCTCTGTATCTTTGAGTATGTCATCAATACATTAATTGACCATTGTCTTAACTGATCCTTGCACTTCATTGCAACATCATAACTCAAGCTTTCCCTTAGGTGCTCTTGTTACATCTTGTTGATCAAATCCTCTTCATCAATCAACTAAGTGATAGTACTTGAATCTTATAAGCAAATATCATCCCTAAAAATAGCAGGTTTAACATCAATGACAAAACAATGATTGAAAAAATTCTTTTACAACAATCTCCCTCTTTGATCTTGAAAAACAATGAGCTTTTCAATCAGATTTCTAACAAGAACTATTATACTAATTGTCAATCTTCCCCTTTGGGATTTGTGACATGGCTTAACCACCTACTATTTTCTATAAGTTTAGTGGTCATATCATGCATTAACAAGTCAATCTTTTGGTGCAACATCAACTCTATCTTGTAACAAGTGGTATCAAAGCTTGGTCATAGGTTCAAATCTCCTCAGGTAATGCTAAGGGGGTAATTGTTGGAATAACTACCAGCCTTCCCCTTCAAGATTCATGACATGGCTTAACTTCTTCTTGTTCTCTATAAGTCTAGTGCTTATGTTGGGCATTAATAGGTTGATCTTTTGGTGCAATGACAACTCTAGCTTGTAACAAGAAAATCTAAAAATAGTAGTGAAATAAGCATTGTTAGAAATATTTTTGATGCATACCAATCCATTGGTTCAAAAGAAAGTGATAAAGATGTTAATACAAGTAAAAAGGTCCTCACATCAACTAGAATGGGAAAGGAAATGGAAAAAAATTGTATGGTAAAAAAAAAACTAAATCATTAAGGAAAAGTAGAACAACATTATTCAAAGCCTTAGTGAGGTGAGAGAAAATTGAGAATTCTAATGAAACTTCTTTTTGGTCACTCTAAGGTAGACTCCCACGAAAGGATAAAGTTATTGTTGATGCACTAAGAACATTAATAGAAAACTTTTAATGTGACAATTTAAGGGCTTCATAATACCAAAAATATGTTGTCAAAAGATGAATTGGAAAAATAAACCGTGACCCATGCATGCAAAACATTTTTTGGATATGACTCAAACACAATTTTAAGAAATGTTTCTTCAAAGATTTCCTCAAATTAAAGTCAACCAAAGGTTTTTTGAGATGAGAAAACCATTCTATGTTAAGATAAAACATACACACACTACATGTTGTTGTAGGGTTCATGTTTAGTTTTCTATGCATTATGATGTTTATCATTATTTATGTTCTACTTTGCATACTAATAAAGTATCACAGGAATGTAGTCTACAATTACCTCCTAAGTCACCAAGGCAATTTATTGCAAGTGTACTATGTAAACAAGATGATGGGTGCATTTATTATAAGACCATGTGTTTGAAAGGTTTTTTCCCTCAATGTGGTGGTTTGCAAAAAGTTGCATAGATGCCTACATCTAGATAGCACACATGAAATTGGTAAGACACTAGTTTTTCTTGGAAAGTATAAGTTAGCTATATATGGTGTTAAAGATGGAAAATAATTAAAGAGGTGTGAATTAGTGAAAAGTGATGTATGTGTAGTTGATTTTATGAAATTGTTTTAGGACAAAATAATTTATGACAACATAGGTCATACACATAGAGCTAGATGGTTAGATGAGCAATTGAAGTTGTGTAAGGACACTTTTCCCTTGGGAAAAATTGTGTTAGTTGTTGACTTCACTGAAAACTATACACTAAAACCTCAAAATGAATTGCAACCAATGTATTACAACTCTATACAAGTGTCACTTTTTGTACACATAGCATTTATTCATGCACGTGATAGCACTGACTTGATGATAGAAAAGTATTAAGAGAGTATGACTTCTATATCAGCGATGATTGAACTCATTCACTAGTGTTTGTGCAAACATGTTTTAGATTTTTCTATAATAATTTGAGGGATAGAGATGAAAGATATAATTAACACATTATATGGTCAGACAATTGCACTACGCAAGTCAAGAATGCAAGGATGTTCTATTGGTTGAGTAGGATGCATGTGACAAGTGAAGTGCAACATTTTTGGAATTTCATTGAGGTGAGACATGGAAAGAGAGAGCATGATGGTGTTGGAGCATGTGTGAAAAGAGCCCTCAGTGGAAAGTAATTAAAGTATGAAGGTGGTGCAATATTCAAAAATGCTGAAATAATTGTCCAATGGTGCAATTCTACAATGGGACAAGATAATATAGGTAATTCTATAGTTTCTAGATATTTTTGGTTGATACATGAACCTAACATTGAGAATTTGCAAGATTGTTGTACACTTACATGATCGAGCAAGATGCATTCATTTTGAAGTTCAAATGCAGTGTCACTAGCTATTCATACTAGAAAGCTTGCATACTTTTGCTCTTCGTGTATGCATCATTTTGAATCAAAAGAGTGGGTTGTCCAATGGTCTTGTAGACCTTTGCATCCTATCAATTCATATCAAATTCCTACAACACTACAACTCAACCAGGTTGAAGCATCAAAATATTTTGATCATGTGTTTGACCTAGTTGTACTAGGTACTAAGTTATCAATTTAACACTTGGTTAAAATAGATTGCTTTAATTTTTGCAATTAAATTATCCTTCTATATAATGCAAGTCATGTATATGTAGTTACTGCATATTAGAATAATGATGAAGGAACAAATTAATTTCTATGTCAGTGTATTGAGCCCAAAAAGAAACTGATAGCTATAGTCATTGATGGTGAGGATATTGAGTACCCAAAAGGATCTATTGTTGTGATAGGCACATGACTTAGAAGGTAGTATATTTTTTCCCCTGCCACGAAGATCTCTTTAACTCAATTTTTCATGTATAATGTATCAATTTTGACTTCTGTTTGTCTTTACAATTAAATGTAGCCATCCTACCAAGAATTATACCCTGTGGTTATTTGAGGATTTTGAGACACACACAAACATATTTTTCTTTCCTATAATCCTATTATTGCAAAAAATATTCAATTGATACCATATCATGGTAGGGCTCTTAACAAGAAGTTGTGGAAAGTACGTGAATCTGATCATGAGGAAATGCTTGATACAATAAGGTTTAGAGTTGATCTAGAAGGTTCTCTTGATTGATTGTGTGTTGTATAGCTGAATCATTCTACATATGGTAGAATAATTTTGAAAAGTTTGTATATATATGTTATGCAAAATGTTGCAACTTTGCAATAATGTGCATATGTAGATGCCAAATTTTGTATATATAAAAGAGGAGACATATAACATGTGCATATTTATATGCCATATTTTCTTTAAAAATTTGATAAGAGATGTCACATGTGCATATTTAGATGCCAAATTTTGTATATAAAAATGAGAAGACATGTATTATGTTCATATTTATATGTCATATTTTGTATAAAAATCCAATAAGAGATGTCACATGTGCATATTTAGATGCCAAATTTCGTATATAAAACTAATAAGAGATGTAAATATTGTACATTATTTTTATAAATTTGTTATAAATTTGTCTCTTGAACTCTTCTTTGTGGGTTTGATGATATCCTTAAAAATATATTCAATTATCTTCAACTTATATGGATTTAGATGATTGTCCTCTTGCATTTTTCTCCCAAATTTCCCAAAACATCAATAAAATAAATTATAGGTTTGGATACCCATTTTTATTCTCTACAACATATGCAAGGCTTGGATGGTTTTTTTTGGACTGTGACCTTGTTGTCACACTATGTGACCCCTTTTAGGCTTAAAATAGCCCTTTAATTAGTGAAAAGTTGCAAACAAATGTAAAAGTTACATTGTGCAACTTTGCAACTTTCAAAAGTTGCTTGAGCAACTTTTGGCAAGAAAGTTGCACAATGTTGAAGAGGAGTCCTAAAGGGTAACTAGCTACCCAAACACCCTATATAAAGCATGAGAAGAGCATTGATAGGTTGGTGAACCCATTTGGAGACCAAAAGATCACTTAGTGTTTGTTTCTCTAGGTTGTTCTAGGTTGGTCAGACACAATCAACATTTCGTCAAAGGTAGACTCAAGGTTGGATTTGATATTTTTGTAATATTTAGTATTTAGAAATTATTTGGGACCACTTCATACTTAGTTGGATTCAAATTTCATAATAGTTCAAAACATTGTTAAAAAGTTGCAAAGTGTAAATTTTTCAAAAGTGCAATTTTTGCAATTTCTTGCAAAAGTTGTCAAGAATGCACAACCAAGTGAAAAAGTTGGTTGGGAAATGAAAAAATGACTTGGAGGAATGTATATGTGTTGGATATCATGATGCAGAGGCTAATGGAGAATTTTCAAAATCTTCTATGCTAATGTTTTCTTTTGTTTTGTAACACCTTACTCTTCACTCTAAAAGAATGAACTCTAGGCCCTCAACCCACACTATAGACTTATCTGTGGTCAATTTCATCATCTCATACCCCCACTAGAATCCACAACCTCAATTTTCTTCCTCATCTCCATATTTGTGTATTCAACCATGCCCCATGCTCTATGGTTACCTTCAAACCAACCAACCCAACACCCCTTAATCTCTCCATTAGGTGTTCTTTTCAAAATATCCTCAATACCTTCCAAATAACATATCTACTACTCCTAAAGTGATAGGTTTCAATGCTTAATCACCCACAACCAGACTACCCTCTTCTAGGATTTTCATACCAGCCTTGCCCAACGAGAAATTTGTAGATTTCTCCAAATTTTCCCAAAAGACTTTCCAAAAAAATTATATATGCAAATACCCTTTTCCAATTTATTAAACATGTGTAGAAGACAACCCCACTTGTTTTAAAAAATCCCTTCCAAAAATTTCTTCTTTACTTTTAGATTCTAGGCCTAATACCCCATGTTTTCAAAGCAACCCTATCATGACACCTATGGATTTGAAAGCCCCAATTTGGATGCCAAAACCCCAAAAATCTAGGGCTTGCTCAATGTCTGACCTCCCAACACCATGCCTACAAAACTAAGGCTATTACACCATCCTTAAACTATTCTAAGATGGAATCCATCATAAAAAGACCCCCTCCAATGGAGAGATCTTCTATTGGTACACCTACCTTTTCATGACCCCAAAAGCACTCCAAAACACTATTAAACTCCTCCAAACATTCTCCACTTGCAGAATCTCATTCTTTCGTATATTCATATTGTTATAATTCTATAATAAAATGTGACTCTTCTTGTCTTCAAGAGGTACCCTGCACCAGATCACCAAAATTTTTAGTTGGAATCAAGAAGACAAGTTTTGGAGCAATGTTTGAAGCCCTCTAAAGTGTTGATCCATACTTTTCCAAGATTTTTTTTGGTTTTATGTGATGATCTAATTGAATCCAATCCTTTGATTTATTTCACATGTTCAAGGCATTGATTTTGAATCAATATAGTAGATTAGAACAATATATTGCATTTATTTTCCTTCATTTTATGATATCCCAGCAACTAGGGTTTTGAAGCTTCTAATGCATTCCTAGCAATCCAAAGCTTCTCTATTAGCTCCATTTGGTTGGGTTTAGGCTAGGACCAACCTCATTTCAGCCACAATGTCCCTCCAATAGTATTGACCACCCCAAATGGAAGCATCCCTAAGGGTCTCTAAGCACCATCGGGCTGCGATCTTTGATCGGGCATTTCTCTGAGCTTGAGCAAGGTATTGAAAAATTGTCAAGTGCTAAATGATCATGTTGTCTAGGTCTACAACAACTTGTCTCATTTTTTAGATATTTGACTTTGTTTGGATTTTGCATATGTATCTCACCTATTGCCAAAAGTTGTAATGTTACTTAGTTGAAATGAGCAAGGTTGTGTATGTTTCAAATCCTTGGTCTTAGGATCAAATCATCTAATCTGTTAGCTCTAGTTAGTCAAGTTTAGGCTAGGAACAACCTTGTTTTAGCCACAACATCCCTTCGACTATATTGACCACACCATATAGAAGCATCCCTAAGGGTCTCTAAACACCATCAAACTGTAATCTTTGATTAGAAATTTCTCTTAGCTCATGTGAGGTATTGAAAAACTATTAGGTGCTATAGGATTGCATTATCTAGACCTACAAAAACCTATCTAAATTTTTAGATATTCATTTTTTTAAATATTTGGCATCTATATCTTTCCTATTGCCAAAAGTTAGAATGTTGCTTAGTTTAAATGAGCAAGGTTGTGTATATTTCAAACAAGTTGTCCTAGGATTGAATCACCTACTCTATTAGCTCTAGTTGGTCAAGTTTAGGCTAGGACCAACCTCGTTTCATCTACAACATCCCTTTGACAATATCAACCACACTGAACAAAAGCATCCCTGAGGGTCTCTAAGCACCATCAAGTTGTGATCTTTGATCAAGCATTTCTCTGAGCTTGCATGAGGTATTGACGAATTGTTAGGTGCTATAGGATCATGTTATCTAGGCCTACAAAAAGATATCTTAGTTTTTAGATATTCAACTTTGTTTGGATTTGGCATTTGTATCGTGCCTATTTCCAAAAGTTGCAATGTTGCTCAATTACAAGGAGAAGGTTTGTGTATATTTGACACTAAGGATATCTAAACACTATTGGGCTGCAATCTTTGACACAAATACAAAAATCATAACATATTTTTACCTTTCATGTCTTATTACATCAAACTAAGTGACATATGATTACATGTTATAATAAATTTGGTAAACATGTTACATTTTCTATATAAAATAATGAATGTTCATGTATTTGATTAATTGCAAGAAACTAAACTAAAATACAAGTTTTTATGCACACGTTGAACAAGTTGGATGGAAATCCAAGTTTAATTTATATCAAAATGAATAAAATATTATGCCATATCAATTATATAGTTACAAAAAGATGTCATGTCTCATCAGTACAATACAAGAGTCAAATACCTAAAAATTGTTGAATGTGTACAATAGAAATGTCAAATGTTCACAATACAAATCTTGAATATATATAATACAAAAGTCGAATACCCAACAAATGTCATATCTCTACAATAGAAATGTTGAATGTGCATAACACAAATCTCGAATGCATACAATACAAAAGTCAAATATATGTCGATGTCATGTGATGAACAAAACTACATATGTATATCACTATCAATATCTATGACTATGCAAGATCATCAAAATTGAGCCACTTTAATGTAGTTTGTGGCTTGCCAAGTGTTTATAGAAGAAAAATTAAAATACACTATCAAATATCTTATCTATAGTAATATAAAAAAAAAACTAGAAATTGGGTTCTAACTTATGGATAGATGAGTTTTTCATTACCTCATCCCTTTATCCTAGAGTTGGACTGAATGATAATTGTAATGGGTTTCTTCATCAATGGGTGGGACTTCTAACAAAATAATGAGGTAGAGTGACAATGGGAGACACAACTACCAATGAATCAATGCTCATAGGAGGCACAACCACCAATGAATCAATGCCGGTATGAGGCACAACCTTTATGGTAAGCAATAAAATGTTAGAATTATAGAGTGGCATTAAAGATTCCAAATAGAGTAAAAAAATAAATAAATGTATTGCTACTTTAGCTAGATCTCCTGTGCTAGTAGGAGGTACAACCTGGTATGAGGAACAACCTATATGGTAAGTGATAAAATGTTAGCATTAAGAATTCCAAATAGTGTAAAAAAACAAAAAAACATATTGTATCCTAAGCTACATCTCTTATGCTAGCAAGAGGTATAACCATTGATGAAGCAATGGTGGTATGAGGCACAAACTCTATGGTAAGTGAGAAAAATGTTAGAATTGTAGAGTAGGCATTAGGGATTCCAAATAGAGTAAAAAAAAAAAACATATTAAAGCCTGAGCTAGATCTCCTGTGCTAGTTGGAGGTACAACCACAAATGAATTAGTGCTAGTATGAGGCACAACTTGTATGGTAAGTGATAAAATGTTTGCATTATAGAGTAGCATTATGGATTCCAAATAGAGTTTAAAAATAAAAAATATACTGCAACCAGAGTTAGATCTCTTGTGCTAGTAGGAGGCACAACCACTAATGAATCAATGCTTGTATGGGTCACAAATTGTATAGTAAGCGATAAAATATTAGAATTATAGAGTAGGCTTTAGGGATTTCTATCACATGCACAAGCAATCCAAATTGAGATCACAAGAGGGCTTCAACTAAGTCTCTACATACATACCTCTGGCCTCTTTTGTGTTTGACCTCGTCTTTGATGCTCAAGGCTCCTAACAAAGTGAAATGGGAAAGGATTTGCACGAAGTCTCAAAGAGTTATGTAATAGGTAAAAGATAAATAACACATGTTAATAAGAAAAATTATTGAGAATTACTGTAAAACTATATAAAAAACATGTACTCATTTGTAAATGTAACTATTTAATATGTATATAGAACAAATGCATACTATAATCTAAATTTTATGAGAAAGAAAATATGAAATTTTACTTCTTCCATTGCCTCAACATCAACTTTCTTAGGTGCATTCATCAACTCTATAAAACTAAATTGTTTCTACATATTTTCAAAAAATAAATCAACACGTATTCATCAATATTGAGTATGTTTATATACATTCATTCATAATAAATTTAAAAGTATAAACTTGACTTTTATTTAATACCTTTTTTTTGTTTTGGTTTTCTTGCTGATGTCCTTCCCTTTCCTCCATACCTTGAGCTATGTGGAGTACCATAAAGAAGAAACAAATATAGCATAAGAGGAATGAATAAGACACATCATGAGTTCAACTCAAATTGTAAACTTGATAGATGTGCAAGATATGATGCTGCATAGCTCTCTAGGCCAAAGATAATGACAAAAAGTGTGGCATCATCAATTTGAGAAATTCTAGCCCCTGACAAGCCTTATGAAATAGTGAAGAGTATTGTGATAAATATGAGATAATGTTGTAAATAGAAAGAAGGCACAATAAAATCAAGAATATTATACGAGGGAAAGAAGATACAAGAAGGACTTGAAGGACAATATTGGAAGGATATTTCAAAGATAGGAAAATTTGGGGCTCAAAAAGACTACAAGGCCTAAATTAAAAACAAAGAAATCGAGAAAGAAAGGAGAGAAGCGAATGAACTTTTGGCACCTTGTCAAGAAATAAAAGTGGAGATTCATGATCACCACACTCCTAAAAGAAACCCTATGTGATATGGAGCTTCTTCAATGTGGATGGGTATATGGAGGATGAACTCATGAGGTTCATTAGATGGAGTTTGGGTATTCTAGGAGCAAGATATGTGGATGGAAATTGGATGGATTTGATGAATTTGGGAGGGTTTCAATGATGGTAGGAGATAGAAAGGTATTATTGTAATTTTAAGAATAATAATTAAGAAAAAAATATTTCAAATCCAATTTATTATTGTACTTTTAAGAATATTTGAAAAACTTTACCTTGGGTGTTCTTTCGCCTAGCCTCGCACCTCTAGCAGAATGAGTACTATGTGGTGTTTTTGTACTGCTTATTGCACCTTGCATTGCATATTGTTTGAACATATCAATCTAAAGTGCTCTATAAAATAAAAATATATATTTACTTTTGTGATATTTAGGTGATTAAATAATATCATGTCAAAACTCATTAGGTTCGTCAGATGGGGTTTGGGTAATGTTAGGAGCAAGAGATGTGGATGGGAATTGAATGGATTTGATGAATGGGAGGGTTTCAATGATGGTAGGAGATGGAAGAGGATCTATAATTAGGTTGTTAGTGTCATACCAATTAAGAAACAATATTTTAAAGCCAATGTATTATTGTACCTTTAAGAATATTTTAAAAAAATTAACCTCCTGTGTTATTTCTCCTAGCCTTTCAACTCTAGTAGATCAAGTACTCTATGGTTTTATCGTGCTACTTGTTGCACCCTGCATTGCATATTGTTCACATATCAATCTAGAGTGATCTATAAAATATTTTTTCTTTTACTTTTATGATATTTAGGTGATTAAATAATATCATATCAAAACTCAAATAAACAAACCTATGTATCCTAACTATCAAAGACCATCACCATCAAATCATCTATGAGTGTGAAATCCCCACCTCCATATGAATAACAAGTATGCCCATATTGTACACATGGATGAGATGACACTCCATCTTATGACACCTCCATATCCATCCCATCACACATGTGCTGACAGCTAAAACAAAAATGTTGATTGAGCCCCAAAGACTATAATGATGCAAATGATGATGATGCAGGTGGCACAAGTGAGGATGACACTAGTGGTGTAAGTGACATAAGACAAGATGACACTAGTGATGTAGGTGACATAAATGGATATGAAACTGGTGGTGTAAGTGATGCTTGTGCAATTTTTATAGGTTGTGATGATCGAGGTTCCATAGGAGATGATGATGGAGTTGTCACATGTTGTGATGACCCTAAAGGTGAATTTGATGATGGTTGAGGTGCCATATGTGAAGTAAAACCACCTGACTATGAGCCATGCTCAATGATAGCATCTGTCAATGATGTAGTCGCATGAAGAGTCTATAAATTAATATACTCCTTTATAGTTGATGGTAGCACAAATCGAGGCATGGTTATTCATGTTGTATGTCTCCTCTAGTGTTATGGCACCACCCTACAAGCCCCAACTCTATCCTACACAAAGCCTCTCCCTCTACCCTAGAGCTCATAGATGTCAAAGTAATTTGGCTTCTCACTAAGGATGAACTCACAATATAGCTTTCTCAAAAAATATAGAGGTACCTCATTATTATTACATGGTGGTAAGTCAATTACCATATACCACCTATCCCAAAAACATGATCTCATCCTAGGATGAGTGCACCATTGAATAGGAAAAGTTTTGGTTGTGTGTAATAGAGAGTTTTCAGATATAGGATTAGTGAAAAGAGAACATATAGTACCTTTGTTTATGTCTTTGTCTTTCACTTGCTAATATGATAACCCATCAGCATAAAATGCACAAAACCTATCCCTCGATGAACCCCATTTCATAACCTCCTTAAACTCGTAATTTCCATTTTGGGCCATTTATTCAAGTGTATCTGCTAGGGTTGAGTGGTGAGAAAGTGTGGATGACTGCAACCTATTGATTATTTAGGTAATGTTGGCACTATTTTCTATAAGGTGGTTTATTAGGTCCTCTTGTGTAGTAGTTAAATGATGTAATTATATGCATAAAGGGTTTATAGGAAGTGGTGATTGTTGAATGGGAACATTGAGTGGAGGGTTTTGTGGTTGTGTCACTATGAGTGGAGGGTTTTATGGTTATATCACTATAGGTGTAGAGTTTTGTGGTTGTGTTACAATGGGTGGAGTGTTTTGTGGTTGTGTCGCGATGGGTGGTGGGTTTGATTGTGTAGAAGGTAGTCTTTCTCTCCCTCATTTTATTAGATTCCTTGATGAATCTAATTAAAAAAAATTAAAAACAATTACATAACGACATACAAAATTTGATGGAAAAACACATAAATGACAAATAGAATGAAGACCTAACTCATTTGTGGGGTGCCATGGATGGAAATGCAGTTAAAAGTCATTTTTAATCCAAAAAATGATCGATTTTTGACCTTCTTCTCTGCACTCCAATTTGTTATTGTCATTTGAGGATATAAAAATGCCCTCAAACCTGGGCAATAGATAAAAATATATACCTAACAAAAATCGACCAGGTTTTTCAAAGTAACCCCATTTCACTTTTAAATAACCCATTTGGGTTATTGAAAACCTGGTTGAGTTATTGAATTTTTTTATTTTTATTTTAGTTTGTCCACCTTTTTGTACACCCTTCTACTAAATTTTTTTGTGCTACAAATTTGGACTAGCTAGGGTTTGGGTTGGATCTTGATGAATTTCCAGAACTATTGCTTGCTTTGCATTTGGTCATAACCAAGAAGGCCTTACAACCTGGCACATTGCATGTAATCAGTTGTTTTATGAATAAGGAGTTGATTTTGGTATCAAATTGGGCATCTTGAGTTGTGTTTCAACTATGTGGTTAATTGATGGGAACTAGATCACATCCATCAAGGGTTCATCCAATTCTACATTGTATCATACATTCCTACTACCACCTCCTTAAAGTCAAAATAGGACAAAGGAGAGTGAATAATTCCATTTAATGATCCAAGGTTTGGTTTCAAAAAATTTGTAGTTTGCAATAATCTATCTAAAGATTTGGGTGATTGATGTTGATACTAGTGTCTTAGAGGGGTTAAGGATAAACTTTGTCTAAGAATGTTCAGGAGAGGGTTGGTGTCTATCCAAATGTTTTTAGATTTTTATATTACCATCTACCCATTAATTTCAACAAAAATCCTAATATACAACCTAATGTCCTTTGTGGTTTTGAACATTAATAACCATTTACTAGTTATTGTTTCAAATTGGTAAAAAGAAGATACATGAATTCAATGCAATGCAAAGATGATAGAGAAAGTGATTAGGTCCAAATTTGTAAAAGCCTTCATTTATATATTAAATATTGCTATTTATAATAATTCTTCCAAACTATAAAGGCTAGTATTTTCTTTATACATTAATGAAGAGGAATTTCCATTAACGACATTAAAATAGTTATAGAAGGGGAAGATTATATATGGAGCAAGCGATAGAGAAACCTTTGATAAAAAAAAGTGACAAAGAACTCCTAAATCCAAGAACTTGAAAAACTATTAGCCAAAGATTATATACAAAAGGAGAGAATGAAGAGTATTGTGTATAGGGATCATAAAAGGATGAAAAAATTATAGAAGTCATTGTTGAGCCCTAAGAGCTCTCTATAAGTGACTAGATACAAAAAAAAATTTGCATTGCATTCAAAAATTTAGGAGGACCACTTGTCGAGAATACCCTAATATATTCTTCTACGTTTTCTTCAAGAATGTCTAATTGACCTAACAAGTGTATTAGCATTCCTTTTCTCTTGCTAGACTTATTCAAGTTGGGTGGCACAAATTCCAAATTTTTTAGGTTGTTGTAGTCCACTGAAGGTGAGGGGTGCTTCCCAAATGTGTGTAGGTAATTAAAGAACCAGTCATTGTTCCTAGTTAGAATAATGTCTCATCATTTCAAAAGAAATCATATGCTTGCATTTGTTTTAGGTTAATATACATTAAATTTGGTAGGGTCTCTAATGTGAAGGATTGGTCTTCTTAAAATTCTAGCATAGAGGAGGCCTAGGGGAGGATGCACTATGTAAACCTCACGATAAGGAATTTCTTGATTAGGACTGATACTTAGGGCTGCTTGATTTAGTCCTTTTAGACAAGTTTCCTCAAAGAGGCTTTTTCAGAGGTAGATAATATTGCCATAAATTACTTTGGCTCTTGTTGAACACATGATGAAGGAGCCAGTTACTCCACTATTGGTCCTCCAAGTGAAGTAATAATAAATGACTTTCTTTCCAATATTCTTAATAACTACAAAGCCTAGACATATCATCTATAGCTCTAAGTACCCTATTCCAATGTACCGATTTAACAAATCTTGTAACAAAGGCATAAAAAAGGACAATCACATTTTTCATGCTAACCTACCATGGAAAAACCATGTAACTTATCTACTAGGACACACAATATAACAACAAAGAGATATACAATGAAATGCAATGACAGGGATAGGACACTTTAGTAGGTTGGTAGAGGATGCTCAAAGAGCTTAGATGGTTCCCAAATCCATCTAACAGTTTACTGTTTTAGTAGAGGAATTTTCAATTTACATTTTGAATGATGAGAAGAGATGGTGAGGGCTTACCCAATCTAAATTACTCTTCTTTCACAAGCTAAATCTAACCAATTATTAGATTTTAAGGAATGCTTCTATATAAAAACTCAATCATGCATGACAATAATTGCTAAGTTGTCTGAATTAGATGACTAAATGGATAGAGGGGACTAACTTTTGTGAAAGGGGTCAAGGTAGTGGATAGTTTATACAAATAAATTTGTAAAATCTAATGACAATTGACCTAATGTTTGAATTATTGATGTTAATAATATGAAAAAGGAGTTAATAGGTTTATAATGACAAGGTTAGGGCTTAGACGATTAAAAGGAAGGAGCCAATGAATTGAGCATATGAAAGTTATACTCAAGGTTTGAGGCCTATCACAATATAGTATAAGGGTCAGTTGTGTTTGGGTATAGGATGGGAGTAGATGAGATAGAAAGGATATAGATGTAAGAAGTAGAAATGTTGAATATAAGTGATACAATCATGTTAAGTTTAATGAATGTGTGAGTTATTACTAGATGGTCCACCAATTGGAGATTGAACAATTTCTAAAACTTCATTTCCTAATCATGTTCAAATGGTAAAGAGTGAACTTGGTCCTATGAGGTGTCTACCTTTGTTTTCATATGCTAGTGATTGTATTTAAATTAGGGATTATTATAAATTTTAATGTCTTTAATGTCTACTCCCTTATTTTCTAAATGGTCAACTTCCTTATTTCCTTCTCGGTATATGTATTGAATCCTAATTTCTTCAAACTTGTTCATTATTGTTAGTACATTCTTGAGCTTAGACTTGAGTTTCTAATTTGGGGTGCTTCCTCTTCTAATATCATTTATAATAATCTAAGAATCTCATTCAATAATTACTTTTTTGATTCCTAATTATATAAAGTTAGGTTTAGTCCTTTCAATAGTGCTTCTAGTTCAATTGTATTATTTGAAGTTACTCCTAAAGGTTTAGCTCATTCGTCCATCCAATTTCCTTCATTTGAGTGGATAATGCAACCAATTCTTGAATTACTAGGATTTTCTCTAGATGTTTCATCAAATTTCAGCTTCACCCATCCTAGTGGAGGTGGTTCTCATTTCCAATCTATTCTAGCATCTTAATTACATTTATGGTAAATTAAGGGTGGGTGAATCAAGTGGTTCCAATATTTTTTCATCTCTGCATCCCATTCTATCAATGTTTCTTCTTTTTTTATTATTTTTCTAAGATTTTTATTCATTACTATTGTGATACTAACTTTTATTTTTTTTATTCAAAAGGTAAGTTTCATTTCTTCATCTTTGAATATTCTCATGTTTCTTTCTTTCCATATTTCTTACATAAGAATCAAAGGCGAGGTTTGCCAAAGCTTTCTATAAATGTTGTAAATGTTGTTGTGTCCATGTTTGGGCTATCTATTGAGGTGGGTCCATAGATTATCAAGCAGGGCTAAGGACCAATTAATCTTCTTGTATAGCCAATGTTAGAAAGACATGGAAAAAGAACATTGGAAGAATATGTTTTCAGTTGTCTCAGATTCTCTTTTACAAACGGGACATCTTGAAGGGCCTTCAAAACCTATTTTAGTAAACCAATATGTTGTTAGGATTCTCTTTTGAATTGTCGCCCATAAGAAAATACCTTCCTTGGGGATGCATGCATCATCCCAAGATAGGTTTAGAGGGATGTCTATTTCATCCCATCTTTGAGAATTCATTAATAGTTCATATACCCTTTTTATAGAGTATTTTCCATTGTTCAAAGCTCTGCATATTAATTTTTCCTTTCTTTCTTTGTATTTTTCTTTTCTTTAACTAATTAATTGTTTGAATGAATCATGCTTTTTTAGTTGTGTGTTTTCTACATTTTTTCATGTTTTGGGTTGATCTTCATTTTCCTTATCAATATAACCATTGACAAATTTTTCCCAACAATAAGTTACTGTATTCTTAATGTTGATGGGGAGATCTAGGCTATCAGGTGGGGGAAACCCTTCCCATGAGTCTTGCCAAAATAATATTCCCTCCCCTTTACCTATGTACCATGTTAAATTGGTTTTGATTATATGTTTACACTACATCATGAAGTTCCAAGTTTTAGATCATTTAGGTGGGTCCTTGGTTCAAAATAGTGATAGATGATTTATTTTTTTAAGGTATTTTTGACATAGTGCTTTTATCAATTTTACGCTCTTGGTACATTCTTCATACTAGCTTGGCTTCTAGAGCCTTATTTTTCCAGCTTAAGTTTTTGATAACTAGTCCTCCTAATGTTGTGTGTTTGCATATGTTTTCCCATTGAATTAAGGCTAGTTTTTTCTTGTCATTTGTTCCTCTCTAAAATAAATTTCCAAGTTTTTTGTCTAATTTCTTTTTGGTTTCTTTAGGTAGCGGACAACAATACATTTGCTAAGTGGAAAGAGATGATAATATAGATTTGATTTTGGTTGGACCTATTTTAGTTATCCATTTTCCTTTCCACTCTTCTATTTTCATGTCAATATTTTCAATTAGGGAGCTCCAAGATTTAGTCTCTTTCTTATTTTTCCAAGTGAGTTCCTAGATATTTGTATAGGAATGAGCCTTTCTTGTATCCCATATAGTTTTAGATTCTTCTTTCCATGTTTGTTTTAGTGGTTAAAAAGTAAACCTCAGAATTTTCTACATTTACTATTTGTCTAGAGCTTGCTACAAGTAGAATAGTGGCATCTATAAATTTCTAATGCATTATATTAGGAAATCTTTTTGTAGATTTCACTCCTTCAATTTCCCCATTCTTTTGTACCTTTTTTTATTTCTCTAACAAAGGCTTCTACCATTATGATGAAGAAAAAAGATGATATTGGGTCGCCTTGCCTTATCTCTCAAGAAATGTTAAAAAAAACCCTCTGTGGTACCGTTAATTAAGATTAAAATTTTAGAAGTGGATATGCAATTGAAGATTAGTTCGATCCATTGGTGTGAGAAGCCAAATTCTTCCAGAGTTTTGCACAAAAATTTACAATCTACTTTATCATAGGCTTTCTAAATGTCTATTTTCATGAACATGTAGGCTTCTTTATTGATTTGTGTAGAGTGAATGATTTCTTGTATCACTACAATTCTATCCAGTATAGATCTTCCTGGGATGAATCCTATTTGTTCCTCAATTATTAATTTTGGTAATACCATTTTAAGTCTATTAGCTAATGCTTTTGTTAGTATTTTTTAGATTGTGTTACAAAGGGTGATAGGTTTGAAGTCTTCAAGACCTTCAAGAGCAGTGTTTGTGGGGATAAGAGTTAGGAAAATGTTGTTGATTTCAAATAATAATGAGCCTAAGTTCCTAGTTTCTTCAATGGTTTTCCATAAGTCTATATCTAGTATGTTTTAGCACTTCTAAAAGAAGAAGGCTTGGAAGCCATTTGGCCTTGGTAATTTGTCTAGATTCAAGTTGAAAAGGGATAATTTGAGTGAGTGCAACAAGTTGGTGTACAAAAAATTGGACACCCAAAAAAAAAATCAATAACCCAATCAGGTTATTTAAAAGTGAAATTTCGGCCAATGCTTGGTATCCAATCCTAGCCATTATATCTAGAAACTTCCTATTACACACAACATAAAAATTTCCTATTCATTGGTCTAGTCATACTAGGATGAGATCATGTTATTGGGATAGGTGATATATGGTATTTGACCTACCACCATGTAATAAATATGAGGTGCTTCTATATTTTTTGAGAAAGATATATTGTGATTTCATCCTTGACGAGAATCCAAATTACTTTGACATCAATCGATTCTGAGTTAGAGGGAGAGGCTCTGCTCAAGATAAACCTAGGGCTCGTAGGGTGGTACCACAACATGAGAAGAGATGTAAAACATGAAAAACCATGCATCATGTTGTGATCCCATTAATTATAAAGGAGTCTATTGATTTATAGACTCTTCATGTGGTTGCATCATTGGCAGATGTTATCATTGAGCATGGATCATAGTTAGGTGGTTTTCTTTCACCTATGGCATCTCAACCATCATTAGATGTACCTTTAGTGTCATCATAGCATGTGACAACTCCATCATCATCACCTATGGTAGTAGGTTCATCATAACATGCAATAGCTCCATCATCATCACCTATGACACCTTAGTCATCACAACCTACGATAGCTCCATCAGTATCACTTGCACCACCAGTGTCATCTCTGCTTCTGTCACCTACACTAATAGTGTCATCTTTGCTTATGTCACCTACACCACTAGTGTCATCCTCACTTGTGCCACATACATTTTCATCACATGCATCATTACAATCTTTGGGTCCCAATCAATTTTTTTGTTTTAGTCATCAGCACATGTGTGATGGGATAGATATGGAGGCATCTCAAGTGGGAGTATCATCTCATCCATTTCTATATTGTGGGTATACTTGTTATTCATATGAAGGTGGGGATTTCACACTCATAGATGATTTGATGGTGATGGTCTTTGGTGGACAAGATACACATGTTTTTTTTTTTGAGTTTTGACATGATATTATTTAATCACATAAACATTGTAAAAGTAAAAAAAAAGAAATTTAGATCACTCTAGATTGATATGTGAACAATATGCAATGTAGGGTGCAACAAGCAGTGTGAGAAAACCATAAAGTACTCATCCTACTAGAGGTGCACGACTAGGAGCAAGAACACCTGAGGTAAAGTTTTTAAATATTCTTAAAAGTACAATAATACATTGGCTTAAAAATATTGTTTCTTAATTTGTATGTCACTAACAACCTTCTTATAGATCCTCTTCCATCTTGTACCATCATTGAAACCCTCCCATTCATTGAATCCATCCAATTCACATCCACATCTCTTGTTCCTAGCATTACCCAAACCCCATCTAATGAACATCATGAGCTTTGACATGATATTATTTAATCACCTAAATATCATAATTTTTTTTTTAAAAATTATTTTATAGAGAACTTTACATTGATATGTTCAAACAATATGCAATGTCAGGTGCATCAAGCGGTACAAAAACACCACATAGTACTCATTCTGCTAGAGGTGTGAGGCTAGCAGCAAGAACACCGAAGGTAAAGTTTTTTAAATATTCTTAAAATTACAATAATACATTGGTTTTGAAGTATCATTTCTTAATTGGTTTTCTTAAAAGTACAATAATACCTTTCCATCTACTACCATCATTAAAACCCTACCAAATTCATCAAATCTTTCTAATTTCCATCCACATATCTTGCTCCTAGAATACTTAAACTCCATCTAATGAACCTCATGAGTTCATCCTCCATATATCCATATGCATTGAAGAACCTCTATATCACATAGGGTTTCTTGAAGGAATTTGGAGATCATGAATATCCACTTTTATTTCTTCACAAGGTGCCAAAAGTTCATTCGCATCTCTATTTTCTTTCTTGGTCTCTTTATTTTCAATTTAGGCATTGTAGGTTTTTTGAGCCCCAATTTTTCCTATCTTTCAACTATCCTTCCAATATTGTCCTTCAACTCATTCTTGTGTCTTCTTTCCCTCCTATGATTGTCTTGTTGTTATTGTGCCTTCTTTCTATTTACAACATTATCTCATATTTTAACAATACTGTTTACTACCTTATAGGGCTTGTCGAGGGCTGAAATTTCTCAAATTGATGATGCCATGCCTTTTGCCATTAACTTTGGCCTTGAGAGATATGTGGTATCATAGCTTGCACATTGATCAAGTCTACCATTTGAGTTGAACTCATGATGTGTCTTATTGATTCCTCTTATATTATAGTTGTTTCTTCTTTAGGATACTCCACATAGCTCAAGGTCTAGAGGAAACAAAAGAAAATTAGCAAGAACACCAAAACAAAAAAAGGTATTAAATACAAGTCAAGTTTATATTTTAAATTTTATTATGAATTAATTTATATACATGTACTCAACATTTATGAATACATGTTGACTTTTTTTTTGTATATATGTAGAAACAATTTAGTTTTGTAGAGTTGATGAATGCACCTAAGATGGAGAGAATGAGAAAGAGGGGGGTATAGGAGAAAGAGAGGGAGGGGATAGGAGAAAGAGAGAATTTTTGTGTGTGTTTGTGTGTGTGTGAGAGAGAGAGAGAGTGGGGGGGGGCATAGGACAAAGAGAGGATTAGAGAGAGAGAGAGAGAGAGAGAGAGAGAGAGAGAGAGAGAGAGAGAGAGAGAGAGAGAGAGAGAGAGATTATGGGAGACTAGGGGATATGATCAAAAGAGTGAGAGAAAAGGGGATAGGAGAAAGAGAGAGAGGGGATATGTGATATATATATATATATATATATATATAGAGAGAGAGAGAGAGAGAGAGTATAGGATATGATAGAAATTGTGTCTGTGTGTGTGAGACTGAGAGAGAGAGGGGGGAGATTTGGGGAAAGGATATAATGAGTGAGAGAGAGAGAGAGAGAGAGAGAGAGAGAGAGAGAGAGAGAGAGAGAGGGAGGGAGGAATAGGAGAAAGAGGGAGTGGGATAGGGGAGAGAGATAGAGATATAGGAAGGAGAGAGAGATTAGGGGATATGATATAAAGAGTGAGAGAGAGAAGGGGATAGGAGAAAGAGAGATAGGGAATGGATAAAGAGAAAAAATGAGAGAGAGAGAGGGGGGGGGATGGGATGGAAACAAGGATTGGGGTATATGATAGACACATGTTTAGTATAATACATAACTTAATCTCATAGAGTATTGGATGGAAACAAGGATTGGGTTATATGATAGACACATGTTTAGTATAATACATAACTTGATCTCTCTCTCTCTCTCTCTCTCTCTCTCTCTCTCTCTCTCTCTCTCTCTCTCTCTCTCTCTCTCTCTCTCTCTCTCTCTCTCTCCCTTAATCCAACCTTGTGTAGTATTAATACAAGACATGATCGGGTTCTACAATTGGGGTTTACAAAACCTGATTGGGTTCTAAATGCATTTTTAAATTTTTATAACTCGATCAAGCTATTTGAATCCAAAAAATCCGATCAGGTTAATATAATAAGAGAGAGAGAGAGAGAGAGAGAGAGAGAGAGAGAGAGAGAGAGAGAGAGAGAGAGAGAGAGAGAGAGAGGGAGTGGGATAGGGGAGAGAGATAGAGATATAGGAAGGAGAGAGAGATTAGGGGATATGATATAAGGAGTGAGAGAGAGAAGGGGATAGGAGAAAGAGAGATAGGGAATGGATAAAGAGAAAAAATGAGAGAGAGAGAGAGAGGGGGAGGATGGGATGGAAACAAGGATTGGGGTATATGATAGACACATGTTTAGTATAATACATAACTTAATCTCATAGAGTATTGGATGGAAACAAGGATTGGGTTATATGATAGACACATGTTTAGTATAATACATAACTTGATCTCTCTCTCTCTCTCTCTCTCTCTCTCTCTCTCTCTCTCTCTCTCTCTCTCTCTCTCTCTCTCTCTCTCTTCCTTAATCCAACCTTGTGTAGTATTAATACAAGACATGATCGGGTTCTACAATTGGGGTTTACAAAACCTGATTGGGTTCTAAATGCATTTTTTTATTTTTATAACTCGATCAAGCTATTTGAATCCAAAAAATCCGATCAGGTTATGGCTTGGTGATAGCCTAGGAAAATGACCTGAAGGCTTGCAAGATTGTTTTCCCTCCATTTTTTTCCTCTAGACATTTTTTCATCTTTTAAGATGAATTATTGTCTTTTTCTTCATCCAATATGCTAATGGTGAAGTGGATATCTCTAAAATCACCACCATAATCTTACACATCTTGTTAGCTTTCTAACCATATAATTTTTTCTTTTTTTGGATGACATTAACATTGTACAAACTTTAATTACTTTCACCAATGCCTTGAGATTCCTCACAGACATATGTCTACCATTTTTAAAATAATTTTTTATATAATTAACCTAATTCAAAATAAATTACATGTTACTATTTTACACTTGATTATATACACATTTAAAAAAAAGGTTTCCATTTTCAATTAATTTGATCCAAGTTATGCTTAGCACACGAACATGTACCAAAATTTTAGGATGTAGTCCGTTCAATAATTCATAACAAAAAAAGTACTCATCATAAAATTACAAAAACATACACAAATTCAAGATATGACTCTTAACTATTATCCTACTAAAGGGGTATGCAAAATAATAAATATAACTATGTCTTTTGTGTTACACAAGAAAATAGCTATGTTATGTTTTCTAAAACAATCAAGAACTATTTTTCATGTACACAAGGTTTGACTCATCTAATTTTATCCAATTTGTAAAAACTCTATTATTTCATAAAGTAGATTCATAGTACTATAATTTATATGTTTTACACATCTTATCATTTTTAGTGGATGACCCTCAAATGTCTCATCCAAGTTCAGGTTTACATTATTTTAGAAAAAAGATGGCCACTTATACCCCCCTTTTTGTACACCACCTTGGTGTACTCGCCCCTTTAATTTCTTCTATCAAGAAGGATTTATTCATATGCTTATTGTCTTCTTTGGTAATAAATTTTGAGATGTTGCTTTCCATTACCTTTTGGGCTATAAGATTTGAGCTATCATACCTTTTATAGATGTTTGTGAAGTAGTTGACAAAGGTGTCTAATATAAATCTAGGATCTTCAAGTACATCTCCTATGTTATTTTTAATTTTTGATATTCTATTTATATTTATATTATTTAAGGTAGTGTTATGGAAGAATTTAGTATTGCAATCCCCTTTAGTTAATGAAGTCTCTTTGGATTTTTGTATCCAAAACATTTATTCTTTTGCTAAGAGGTTTTCCTATTTTGCTAAAAGCTCCTTTTCTTTATTAAATCTTTCATTGTCCATTCCTATTTTGATTACTAATTCATTATAGTTTTTAAATTATTCTTCATTTTCAAGCTTCTCTTTAAATTTATTTTTAAAGTAATTATTATTCCATCCTAGTAAAAAAAAATTATGTCATTGAATTTGGATACGAAATAGAACATCTTGGATCTCTCATAGTTTCCCTCTGTCCACCAATTGCTAAGATTTCCCATAAAAGTGTTATCCAAAAATCACATTTTTGCACATTTAAATGGGTTTCTTGATGATTTACTCAGCTCTTTGATTTCTAGTCTTACTGGAAAGTGATCTTATCTAGAATAAGGAAGAGTTGAGGAATGAATTATGTAATTGAAATTGCTTAGATCTTCCTTGAAGATGATTTTGTTCAATCTCTCTACAATTTGGTTGAATCC
Organism: Cupressus sempervirens; assembly: GCA_028749045.1. Taxonomy (NCBI): domain Eukaryota; kingdom Viridiplantae; phylum Streptophyta; class Pinopsida; order Cupressales; family Cupressaceae; genus Cupressus; species Cupressus sempervirens. The sequence continues at coordinate 230,289,819 of CM053784.1, forward strand.
TAGTCTTTTGTTGTTCCATGTATATAATCTATTAAGCAAAGGAATATCAATTAGATTTTTCTTGGTGAACCAATCTCTAAAATCAATCATTGTTTGTGTTATTGTTTATGATCCTCTGATTTTTTTTTCTAGATGGAGTAGTGCATTGAAGTCCCCTCCTATACATATGTTGGCTACCTAATTATTCTCCATAAATGTGGAGATTTTATTCCATACAACCTTTTAGTCCACTATGGGGATAGGTCCATAAACATTTATGAGAATGAATTATATGTTACTCATGTAGCTTTGGACCTTTCCTCCCATCCAATTGTTTGCTACTATCATTTTGTTGTATTCTACCTTCCTAGGGTGCCATATCATTCCAATGCCTCTTGATGGTCATGTTGATTCTATCATGTATGATTTCTATATTCCTATATTTTTGTTGAACTTGTCACCTTCATCTTTGTTTAATTTGGTTTCTTGTATTAGAATTAGTTATGAATCAAAAGTGATAAGTCACTCTTGAACCAACACTTTTTGTTAGGGGCATTTAAGCCCCTAAAATTCCATATGGTTATCTTCATTGTGTTTTGGAAAGGAATTTCCCCTTCCCCACATTCAAGATATCCTTAGTTTTCCTTTGGTTTTCCTTCTTTGCCAGTTTCTTCTCTTATTCCTACTAGGGACTTCCTACCTTTCTTTTTATTTTGTTTTCCACATCTTGGAGAAGCTATCTGTTCATTGGTTTAAGCTATTCCTATTTTGTCTATGTACTCATTTTCATTTTTAGTGTTGTTTTCTATTGATTCATCTATATTGTCTTTCTTGTCTTCTCTGAGTTCTTTGATTAGCTAATCACTTAAGTCTATCTTTTTAAAATTTGATATGTTATTAATATATGTTCTCTCTACTCCTTATTGTCGTCTAGCTCCTTGTTTTTCTTGGTTAGTTCTATTGTTTCTAAAAATCTTAATTCTTCCCAATTATGACTGATATTAGTTTGTTGATGGCTCATTGCATCCTCTTCTTTGTTGTTCTCTACTTTTCCTTGACTAACTATATTGAGTTTATCCATAAAGGTATCCACTTTTATTGGAATAAGTTATTCACTTTGGTGTCCTATATTTTCATCCTCCTCATTTCTTATGACAGGGTGTGTTGAATCAAATGGATCTTGTCCATTATCAAAAGTTTTCCATAACTAATGTTTATTCCTTTTGTGTCTATTTCTCATAGGTATGTGCTTTGATTGGGTTGAAATTGTGGGAGTTATTTCACTCCTCTCTACTTCATTCTCATAGTTCATTGAAACTAGGGAGGCTACCCAAATAACTTTTGTTGCTTTTTCTTGTTCAAATGTCTAACTTTCCTCTTTGTTTTGTTCTTTTTTGCTGTAGTCTTCCTTGTCTATCATTGGTTCAATCGGGTGCTCTTTTATATTCTCTAAATTATTTGGTGTAACTCTTATTATTTTCTTGGATTTTATTCTACCATCCTTTAATGGTTTCTCAATGCTATTAGTTATTTCCATTTTATCTATTTGATTCTCTATCACTACTGATTATTTAGTTTATCCTTCCTTAATCTCTTGCATTATCTTATGGTTTCCCTTTGGGTATCGATACCCTTATGAACTAGTTGGGGTTTTGTCTTATTTTTCCCTTCCTGGATATCCATCCCATTTCTCCTCTAATGTTATTCTTCCATATCTTCTTGATCTTTCATTTGGGCTACAATTTGTAGGTGTTCCTCATAAGATTTATTCCACAGAGAAATTTGGCCATTAATGTCATTTTGTTAGGAGGCTATCAAGCAATCTATAATAATCATTTATACTATTTCTTATATCTTCTGTGGGCAGATTTTCCTTGAGACACTCCTCACATTCTAGCATTTTGGACATGTTAATGTCAAAGTTGCAATGGTTTCTTATGCCAACATCATTTTATATATATATTTTTTTTATCACTCTCTGAAGTTTGTCCTCTTACTAATTATGTGGCTGATCTACTAACTGTTTTCTAGTTTCTACCATCCTAAATTCTCCTTCTTCTAGATCTTCTTCTATATTATCTATTTTCTTGATTTTTCTAGCAATCTTATTGCACTTCTTACTCCATTTTAGGTCATTTTTATGAGGGTCAAGGTTCAAGAATCTGATATGAATCAATCTAATAGTGTCTTTAATTTTTTTGTTCTATTTATGGATTCTTGATGTAGAATTTTGGTTGGATTAATTTTTATAATTCCATTAATCTTCCCTATATATCTAGTGAATGATAAGTTGTAAATAGATCTGTTGGCAATTAATTATATTTTTGAAAGTCATTTTGACCTATTTGTAGTTTGAACAAAAATTTGATATCATTCAATGTTTTAAAATTTGATTCTATTCCTATGAGATCTCCAAGATCTTCTCCTATTCATTTTAAAATTTGAATATGATTAAGCTTAGGGGGGAGCTTTTTTACTAATCCAAATAGGATCTTTTTATTTTTTAAACATGAGTTCATTAAATTTTGCTTCCCATTTCTTGAATTTCAAAGAAAAACCTTTATAAAAACAATATGAAGCTAAAAGAAAATAATCTCTATTGCATTTGTCTTGGCAATGAATATAAAATATCCTTTTGGATATGGTAGAGATACTTACTTGTTCCCCATAGTATACTTTTAACCAGTTTATGAGACTAGTAATTTTGGATTTGGGCCTAGTCCAATAGGCATACAGCCCGAGATAATGACATTTCTTCCATCTTTACTCACTAAATTTATTGCTAATTATGAGCATGTTCTTTTTACTTTAAAGATTGATTCTATTTTTGGAGAAGCTCATGTTGAAGGTTGGTTAAACCAATGGATCTGTTGGAGGGTTTAGTTTCGTGATATGTGATGCAATGGGATTTCTTCTAGTGGGTTTTGTTGCTACAACACTACTACAATTTATCTTCTCACCCTTTGGATAGAGCATAGTTTGTCTATGTGGAGGAATGTATATACTTGACCGGATGCTTTCTTGGAATTTAGGGTTTTTGTTTGTTTACCCTAAGGGGATTTTGGTAACTTCACTAATAAACAAGGGGTGGGGTATGCAATGGCTAGGGTTCCTATTGAAGGTAGGATATGCCTAATATGGGGAACTTGTGCTCCTTTATGGGTTTTAAAAGGAAGTGAAGGGGTTAGCTTGGGATGTTACATTTTTTGGGTGTGTAGGATTTGGAAGAAATACTTGGGATGTCGCTTTCTTGTCGAGTTTTCTCCATCTCTCTTTTGCATACTTTTTTTTGGAGAAGAAAGTGTCTTGTTAATTTATAGATACCCTAATTCAATTTTCCTTTATGCAAGAGAAGTGAATATCATCTAGATTCTAGCTACTAACTTTAAGATTTGGATCTTGAGCCATAACATTGAAATTGGGTTGTCTAGGGGTTGGAATCTAGCCCTTTTTATTATTTCACATTGTTTACCAACCTTCATCTAGTTTTGTCTAAGTCCTAGGGTTACTTGTAGGAAACTGTATTTTTTTCTTTTTCCTTGGTGTCATTGTTGGTTTTTGGGATTTGGTTGATGATGCATGGTTTGTCCTTTGAAGCTTTGAGTAATTCTTGGCCCCTAATTTTATGGAGATTAGACATTAATTCAAAGCTAATGTTGTATTTTAATGCCATTTCTTCCCTTCTGCTTAACTATGCTAAATGGATGGCTTTTACGATGGAGAAGTGGGAGTTTTTTATTCTTCAGGATTCCTTCATTTTTTGTTGTTTAGGGTTTTCAATTTCTCCTCATTTACTATATATATATATATATATATATATATATATATATATATATATATATATATATATATATATAGGGGTTGCAGGGGGAGGGGGGGTTTAACATAGTGTAGATTTAGGCATAGCCCTCATCACATTATTCATTAATTTTTTCACACACTTACTACCATTTTTCTTTTTAATTATTTTGGTCTTAAGAAAATACTTGAAGTTCAATTTTAAATATTTTATTGTTACAATAATTGAATTAATAAGGCTTGAGAAAACGTAGTTTATTTTCAATATATTAAATAATAAATAATTAAAGTATTTAAAATAGAATTTTTTTATAGGTAATGGGCTAAAGTCTAGATTATTTATGATTTATTATTGTGATTAATTATTATTATGTGTTAGACTTGAGTAGACTCAAACCCAAAACCTTCAAACTAATCTAGGTTCATAATTTACCATTGTATTGTAGGCTCTTGCCTATAATATACATTTCTTTCATAAATATAATGAAATTTCAATAAAAAATTCTTGAAATATATTATTGCTATAAAATTAAATATTTGACCAATCATAAAATAGATATATATTTTATACATTAAACTAAATTTTAAAATATAATTCTCAACTTTTATAAAACATAAATTTATTTTGAAAATAAAACTAATAACAACATAGAAAACTTGATGAAGATGATAGGATTACTTATAAAAAATATTAATGATGCATTTCTACTCTTAAGAATTTGAATTTTTTTCTATATTGTCTAAATCTATTTCAATTAGTTGTAGATTTTAAATCCTATAAAGTTATGCGGCATTGCAGAGATGCACCTTATATAGTTCTTAGGGTCACTTTTGACCCTTTTGCTTCTGATGACCATTCTTGACTTTGTGGTCAGCAATGTGACCAAATTTTCTTTTCTTGCAATCATATGCCCCAAATTCCAAGACCCCTTATTGCTAACATGTTAGTCTAATAGACTTCTAAAGGTTACATTTCACCTCATTACAACACAACAACTCAAGATCTTGGTAGAGTACGAGGGTACAAGCCTTTGTACATATGGTGGTATTGTTTTCTTGGAAGTTGACAATAATATTACCTAGTTGAGCTCACTAAAATGACTCCTACAACTGGCTATAGCAATTTCTCTAGCTAGAAAGGACAAAGAGAATATAGAAGAAGCTTCTTCAAAAATAGGGTTGTTTCTTCTTCAAATAAAAATCTTAGTTTTCTTGAGGTTTGGAGTCATATGAATGATATGGATCATCTACACATCCTTTGGTCACTGATCTACCCACTTATTGGCTATTTATTTACAGTTTTATTTTTGGGTGCTTCATGTGGTTCCATTTCTCTCATATTTATGAGCTTTGTTCATTTGACACTTGAGGGGTGATCTTGTATCCCCTACTTTTTTTTGTCAATACTATGGCTCTGTTATCAATATTAAGATAAATGTCTATTCATAATAAAAACTCTAGGAGAAAGGTTTCTACAATAGTGAGAGGGAAGGATAAGAGGGGTAGGTGGCATAAGATTGTCATGTGAAGTTTGTATTCTAATTTTTTTTGAATTAATATTCTTTTCTTTCTAATTGATGATACACAACCGTCTTATGAAAATAAAATATTTTTTATTATTTTAAATAATTGCTAATGGAGTAAATACATTTCAAAATAATTTTGATTATATTATTGACACTAGTAATTTATTTTGGACATAAAGTTAATAGGGTTTTTAAGTGGTTGTTCACTTTTTAAAAAATAAATATTATACCTTTTTATTTTGCTATGAAATAAAAATGGAATGTCCATTTTAGAAAAGTGAACACTCACTTAAAAATTCTATTAATTCTTCTAAATTTTAAAGTCCATTCTACATCTCACATATGAATACCCACTTAAAAATTCTAATTCTTCTAAATTTTAAAGTCCATTACACATTTGTTTTTTTCTTCCACACAAAGACTAAGGCCCAAACCAAACGAATCAAAGACTGCACCGGAATATTTAATTCATAAGTAGCCCAATTATACCAAAGAGGTAAACTCTCATAACCTTAGAAGTAAAACCTAATTAGAATCAAATAGATTTTCTTTGAGTCTTTTAAGCAACAACTTAAAACAAGTAGAATCCATCTCATGGATACGTGTTGTTACAATTCGACCCTGGAACTCCTGCTTCTTCACAAATTTTAACGTTTCCAAGAAGTTTGAGTCAATAAAATATCGGGTCAATCGACAACTAATGTTTTGAATAGTTCACACAAGAGCTTCTCCGAAAACATATCTGAGATGGAAGTGTCCTTGTACGATCCATCACCTCATACTGTAAAAGCAATCACGGCATATCAGTTTATCTATTTGGTACTCTATAATTTCTAATTACCTCGCAAGCATTAAACGAAGTCATAACGTGTAATTACAGTGTTCTGAATCGAAAGAGAAACTGTAACAAAATATGACTGAATCGTCCTGATATGGTGCTAAGAATAAAGCATTCGTGTAATTCAACATCCTCCACGTACCATTTTATTTCCGGATTGACTTTCTATCGGATTGAAATTACATATGATCGGGGTGTATAAAATGCACAAGATTTCCCACTCACAAACACATTTTCTTCTTTGTAATTGGATTCAAGACAGCTGTAGGAAGAAAATTAATTTCCTAATTATAATGGGCATGAAATTCATGGCTGCGTTGGCCTTTCTGGCCTTGCAATTGATTGTAATGGCGGCAGGAGAAGATCAATCTGCCCAAATTATGTTGGACAGTGATACCAAACAATATCATAGATCGAGTAGGAATTTGAGAAAACGTGTTCATCATGCTCGTCGTGATGTTGCCATCGTCTTCAATGTAGAACACTACGGCGCAGTGGGCGATGGAAAGCATGATTCCACTGACGTAATTCATCATTTTTTTCTGTTTTTCAGAATATGATCTGTTTAAAAATACTCAGATTCAAATTCTCCAATACATTAGATAAGTAGAATTTCATGATTAACTACACAGAAGAATTAAAGCTTGTGTTTTTAATCTAACATTAAATCAGTTTCTGATCAAAAAGCATATAGTCGCTTTTAAAAATCTTCTTATCCAGATGAGATTTTTTACACAACCAACGTATTCTCTAATGGGTAATATTGCATTTTGTTGTAATTTGTTTCTGTTGTATCTTAATGACAGGCATTTGAAAAAACATGGAATGCAGCATGCAAAACGTTATCAGCCGTATTTCTCGTGCCTGCTAACAAGAAATTTGTTGTAAACAATTTAGTTTTCTACGGGCCGTGTCAACCTCACTTTTCTTTTAAGGTAATTAAAATCTAAGAAACAAATACATTTCACTTTCTATAAAATTGATTTAATCTCATATATAATAGATGATTTGTTACATTTGCAGGTTGATGGGACTATAGCAGCATACCCAGATCCAGCAAAATGGAAGAATTCGAAAATATGGATGCATTTTGCTCGGCTTACAGATTTCAATCTAATGGGAACAGGTGTCATTGATGGACAAGGAAATAAATGGTGGTCTGACCAATGTAAAACGATCAATGGACGAGTAAGTAATTAAACAATCGAATGAGAATGAGTGTACCATGTTCTTTAAAAACTCAATCTTGATTTGTGCTTTAACTGACACTTCCTTCATTTATTGCAGACAGTTTGTAACGATAAAGGTCGACCAACAGTAAGTATCTATCTACAATTGGTTTTATATTGCCGTTGATTGTGATTTTTGTATGCTAAATATTTATGATAATTATATGCAGGCCATCAAAATTGATTTTTCAAAGAGTGTGACAGTCAAAGAACTGACACTGATGAACAGCCCCGAATTTCATTTAGTTTTTGGTGAATGTGAGGGAGTGAAAATTCAAGGAATTAAAATTAAGGCACCGAGAGAGAGTCCCAACACTGACGGAATTGATATCTTTGCATCTAAAAGATTTGAAATAGAAAAGTGCATCATAGGAACAGGTAATTCTTTTTTCTCAATAAAACGTCACTTATAATCTGTTGGAATATCTAGTAATCTTTTTATTTGTACAATTTTATTTTTTTTCAGTTTCTTTAAGAATTTTCTTTTTTAAAAGACCTTTCATGAAGCAATAACATGATTGTAATTCATCATTGAAATTTTTGTATTTTGCACAATCAATAGAACATTTCATATATATTTAATTTTTTTCCCATTTCTTTCGTAAACTCTCTTATAGTGATTTAATACATGATTTTTTTGGGGTGAACTTAATGAATAAATGAATGGGATTTCAGGGGATGACTGCGTGGCAGTAGGCTCGGGATCTTCTAATATTACCGTTAAGGATCTGACTTGCGGTCCAGGCCATGGAATGAGGTACCATTCTAATAAAAACACATTAGATATATTAAAATCATTTCTTATCCTTAAATATTCATTTAGTTTCTTTGCATTTTGCAGTATAGGAAGTCTTGGGAAAGGTAACTCTAGATCAGAGGTTTCGTTCGTACACCTTGACGGGGCTAAATTCATCGACACTCAAAATGGATTAAGAATCAAAACATGGCAGGTAACTATTTATTTATTTAATCAAGTGTACACACAAAATTGAAATCCTAACATCCGTTTTTTATATATGATTCAAGGGATTCTTTTAAATTTGTTAAAACATTAGGAGAGATTTGAAATAGAAATCTAGATTGTGAGTTTGTATGTTTGATAAGTAGTTCTTATCTAATATGAAGTAGATTTCTATGTGGTGCTTCTTGGTCTTTTAAAGAATCTTTCTAATATCTTTGATCTTATAGAGCTTAGATTATTCTAAAATAAGTATTTGAAACTAATGTATTGTGTGATATGTAATGTAACAGGGTGGTTCAGGATTGGCCAGCCATATAACATATGAGAACGTTGAAATGATAAATGCGCAGAACCCTATATTAATTAACCAATTCTATTGCACTTCGACTGCTGCTTGCAAAAACCAGGTATACACAAACACCCTGATCAATCTTTCCTAGCTATTTTATTTGATGCGGCTCATTTGTAATACAAAATGTATTCTTTGGTTTTTCTTAAGAGGTCTGCAGTTAAAATTGAAGACGTGACGTTCAAGAACATACATGGAACATCAGCAACAGCAGCAGCAATCCAACTAATGTGCAGCGACAGTGTGCCATGCTCAGACATAAAGCTAAGCAATGTAGTTTTGAAACTTACATCGGGAAAAGTCGCTACCTGTGTTAATAAAAATGCAAATGGATATTACACTAATCCCCTTAACCCTCCATGCAAGAGTTTACATCCAGGTCAGCATATTTCTTACATAATAGTTAATTTCTTTAATTTTTCATATAAATGAAGCTTTTAATTAATGTTAATTATAGGTCCTACGCCAAAAGAACTCGAACTCCATCAAAAGCCAACTTTACTCATGGTATGTTCATAAATTTATAATCCAATAACCTTTTCTTTTGGGTTATTATTATTACATTTTGATTTAAGGGCTCAGTTATTTTTTATATTAAACGATGTTTTTTGTTTTATTTTTGTGAAGGATGAGAAGATGGGAGCATGTGCCGAGGGTAACAATACATGCATATCGCTGAACTCCAGCCCTCCGAATTGTAAGAATAAATGCAAAGGTTGCCAGCCATGTAAGCCAAAGTTAGTTATTGTTCATCCTTATAAGCCGGAGGATTATTATCCTCAGAAGTGGGTGTGCAGCTGTCATAATAAAATCTACAACCCATAGTAGTAGAATGATACAGTTTCGAAGTGAGAAAAAAAAATATACCATCAATGTTTGGATGGCGTATGTGATAGATTATAATAATGGTCTAGCTTAGTGTAGTCAAGCTTTAGAATTTGTGAGCGCCCACAAATAGTATTTTGTGTGGGCTATTATTCGAGTGTATTCTTCTTCGTGGAACTTTACGAATTAGAAAAGATTGGCTTGAGTTATTATTATAAGTAGTTGTAATTGTAAATTTTTATTTAATATTAAACACATGGCTTATTGAATGTTTGGCAAAGGAAATATATCACCTTTGACTTAAAAAAGATAATTATAAAATATAATTGTAAAATTCAATGCATTACTTAATTATACTTTATTTATAAATGATAATTATAAAATATAATTGTAAAATTCAATGCATTACTTAATTATACTTTATTTATAAATGATTTATAAAAGACAAAATATAATAAGGAAGATAAATTATTACATAATATCTTTATTTTAATATATTATTTCAATTTAAATAAATAAATTTATTGCTATCATATTATAAGAGAGTATTTGAATAATAATTTAAATTTAACATATTTAAATGTAAATCTCAAGAAAAAATTACTTATTATAAATTTCAATGCCTAATATATTTCAACTTGTTCTACATAATAATTTTGATTTTCTTTTGGAAAGTTTTTTGTAAAACGTAAATTGAAAATCTAAAATGATTAAAAGAGTATGCATATGTAAATCATAATTGAAAAAATAAGATGAATGTGCATAGCAATAAAATAATATGCCTCTAAAAGAATATAAATTTAACTACTCACAAAATAAAAAATGTTATTTCAAAATGAAAGTAAATAAAATAAATCATGCAATGACGAAAATCATAGGCCTAAAATATGATTATAGATAAAAAAATGGAAAAATTATTTTGATAATATTCTATAATGAATTTAATCTTAGCAACTTTTGTATGATATAAAAACCAATCTTATGCACTATGTTATATAAATAAAGGTGAAAATGTATCACATGCATTCAAACTAGCTTTCAAGAAAGCAATAAACAAGAGGATGTGGTGAAAATTATAAGGAATCTAAAACTCCAAGTACATAATAGAAGAGACAAAAAAAAAAACATAGTCACAAGTTCAGTTAGGTACACACAAAAATGCATACTACTTGGTGGATTTGATAAGATAAAAATCATTTTACATGTCACATAAAATAATATACCTTACCCCAATATATATCATTTAATGAACACCAAGTTATGTGAAATCATTATTTGGTCTTGAGTACCCACAATATGGAGCAATATATAAATTTAAAATAAAAGATAAAAAAGGATAAACATGTTTATTTATCATCAAAAAAAAGGTTTAAACAAAGCAATAGTTGAGATATTATCAAGTGATAGAATATATAATCATCTCTTCCCAAATTGTGGAACAAATAAAAAGATAGCCTAGTTCATGTATATTTTAGTGAAGGAGTCAACCCATTTACAAAAAGTGACGGGTGATATATATAATTTCACAACAGAATTTAATGATGTGGGCACTAGGGGTTTTTCACTTTTAAATTATTTCCTATTTTTTGAATGTTTTCTTAAAATTAAGGAACTTCCTCTTATTCCTTGTAAGTATATAAGTCATCTAATTCCATTTCAAAACTATATTTTATATTAACTAGATTAGAGTACAATTTCATACAATATCACAACTTAATTATATCTTTCTATTAATTCATTTTGATACCATTAGGAGCTTGGAATCAATTGATCAAGATTGTTAATTATAAAGATTCGTAAGTCTCAAATGAAGGATTTGAGAAAATACGCAAAACAAATTTGTCAAGCCCTTGAATACCTGCATGTAGAAAAGCTATCACAGAGAAGAAAAAAACAAGAGGCAAGGGTTTTCTCTGAAAATATGCAAATTGTATTCTTAGATAAAGAAAATATGTAAAATTATTACAAAATATCAATCCTTATAAAAGGAAATCAAAACTCTAAAGGGTAACCTAAAATGTTACAAAATGTAACCTAAAAGGTAAAAGCTATTTAATAATTAATAATTAATTATTGAATAGAGAACACAAAAGGTGCATAAAGTGAAATCTCAAGAAGGGAGAAAATGTAATTTAATTAATGAAATCAAATTAACCTTTTTTCTCTAACAACTAGAGAAATGTTCCAGAAGATAGAAACAAAAGAGAAATCATGAAGAAAACCACTAAAGCATGTAGAAGTTCCAAAGCTCTGCTAGAACTAATTGCTCATATGAGGAATCTCCACTGAAATAGAACCTGATCAAGTAGAGAAGACTGTGATCTGCATTGAATCAAGAGGTACAAAAAGGCAAACAATTGAATTTGAAGTTATAGATGGCATGAAACACCAAAGCCCAAAAAGTTGATCAATCGAACATGGAAGGTTGCAACCAAAGTAGGAACGAAAAGAAGACTGTTTGTATAGTAAATGATCCATCTCACAAAAATGCATAGGTAATTAGCCACTGCATCCGTCTAGTAAATAGGAACAAAAAAATGAGTACATAGCTCACTCCATTGAACCAAGGAAGCATGAGAAACAACAGAAGAACCCCCCAATGTAAATAAGGGTGAGGTGACAAGCAATTAGAAAAGTGGGTCAAAAGAACTACAAGTCAAGGAATCATGATCAAGATGCACAAAAGAGTACATGTGTGTGTACTAAGGTGATTAATCTTAGACACGTCATGAGGCTAATGTCATGGAAGGAACACTCACTGGACAAAGGAAGATGGAAAACGAAGGCAAAACATCAACCCCCCCATGGCACTTTAATCATGAATAGTGCATGTATAATAAGGCACAAGATATGGTGAATCCCAAGAATACAATAATTGAGGGTAAAAGCACAAACCTATGTCACCATTTGTGATATCCTATAGGGTTACAATCGAAAAGGTTTTGGTCATAATAGTTTCGGTCAAAACAAGTATGACCATACAGACATGGAACTTTTCTATGCCAACCTGGTAGGAGGGGTTACGGCTAAAACCCTTTCAGTCGAAAGTGTTTCAGACATAATAGGTAAGTGCATTATAGCTAAAGTAATTACACTTGATAAAACATCAACATAGTACAAACCTATATAGATAACTAACATGTAAATTGAAACATTAGATAGAACTAAACTATAATAAGTTCTAGTTGTTCAAACTTGAAAACTTAAAATTTAACCAATTTCAAACTTAGAAAACTTGAAAATTATAATAACATGTACATAAAACTTTGAAAACTTTTTAAGACCTCAAGATAGCTAAAAATTAGTTATATTTTTAAAAACATTAACATAGTAAACCTATATGTACTAAATAACATACATGCATATTTTTTGTTCACATACATGAGCTAGATGTGTATATTTGAGCTAGATGTTCACATACATAAGCTAGATGTACTAAATAACATGTGCATATTTTTAGTTACATTCAAATTTGTATATATTTATATACGTACATGTTTTCAATTAAATTTAACTTTCAATTTTATATGTTCTTATGTATGTATATCTTGACTCTACATTTATAGATAGAGATCTTTGCATATATCATTATGGTATCTAGTACTGGTGGAGCACCTACGTTCTCATGGGACACTAGTGTTTAGGGAGGGGGTCATAGTGCTGAGTCAGGCACAGCATGTAGACTAACATCATCCTCTGAGGAGGGATAACTTTTCTTTCCAGATACTATTGCTAGGTTATCTCATGCTCTTGACTATCTTGATTCTACACTATTGGCTCCTGCCACTCTCCCTAATAGGGATAGGATTATTTCTAATAGAGATGAGTTGTGCCAAATGATCAAGATGATCTCTACATACAACCCATTTGATGATATTAGTATTGAGACAATTTACTCTTCCCTTTCTCATAGTGTCACTGCCATTGTGAAGTATACACAGATTGATGGTGAGGTCTCTACTTCTATCGTGAAGACTATGTTTCCCTTTTATATAGATAGGCCTAGGGTTAGAGGTTATTCAATGAAAAAGTGTATAGATCAGCTCGTCGCTCCATTTATATATCCTCAGTGGTTAGCTATGCATCAGAGGTGGCCACAAAAGGATGACTTTCCTCTTTATTTCTGTAAACAATTGTTTGTAGAATTTCATTTACATCATGATGTTGATTATAAAAATTTTCCAGGTCATGCTAGACACGGCCTCAGCTGATTGTCAAAGAGATTTAGACCTGCAGACACCCTTTCACCCATTAATAAATGGGAAATGGTGGGTCCAAACCTATTGGTCATGCCAACAGGTCCATGGATGACTATTGCGGGTTTGATTGTTCCTAATGATACAGTCAGAAGTCAAATATTTTCTCGCATTGCCATAGTTGCCACACACTTACAAGAGATATGATCAGATAGATGTGGTAGATATATGTTACGATCTCGTGGTCCCATTTTGACAAGTGCATCCTCTAGCACAAGAGCTGATGATCTATATGAGATAGTGAAATGTCCCTTTACTAATTTTTTATGATATTTCCAGCCTCAAATCAGAACTTTAAAATCAAACAACCAATATTACAAAGATCTGTCAATTCTCCAATAAAACCCAAATCGGGTATGTCCAAATTAGTGCCAAAAAAACTTCACAACTTCACAAATTGTTAATAAATCTGAAAATGGACATTTTTACAGAAATTTCAGCAGCATAACAGCCTACAAAATGACATTTCCAGATTTGTACAGCCCTTACACAACAGATCACAAATGTAGAGCAAAACTATGCTCAATCGGGCTCCCGAAATTAACACCAAAATGCCCGAAAACACCAAAAAACACTCATAAATTATCTCAGAAGTTTGATCACGACCCAATACATATATTCGGCTCTATTTTAACATCATAAAGTCTGAAATACAACAGCAAACCAAACTGATATGAAACACTCAACTGAAAACCCAAATTCAAACCAAAAACAATCCCCGAAAACACCCAAATCGGCACTATTCAGCACAAGGGCAAACTCTGTATGAGCATGCACATGGAATGGCTTCAAACTCCCGTCCTTAGCCTTCCTGGAAACCTGCAAACTCCCGTTCTTGGGTCTCCTTCTCCACAGGTTTGGCAGCCTCTGAAGAACAACAAGAAAATTAGCAAGAATCAAGATGTAGAATGAGCCCAAAATGCCTCCAAAACCCTTTTTAAAGAGGCATAACCCTAACTCACGTCCAAGAGGGGTTAATAAAATATAATTTAATAATAATTTTTATTTATTAGTCCATTGGTTTCCAAAGATTAACCCCTTTTTCCGAAATTTCACCTTTTTGGAGCCTGCCTGCCTTAACAAAGTTTATTTTTTTTTAATTATTTGAATAGGGGACATGACAAGTCCTCCCCTCCCAAATATTGCTTGTCCTCAAGCAATGAAGGTTGGAATTCTCAAGAATATGTTCTCCTTCCCAAGTTGCATCCTCTAGTGGTAATCCTTTCCATTTGACCAAATGCTCTATGATGCTCCTATTTCTCAACCTTTTCTCTCTTGTATCCAAAATTTCTTCTGGTATCAAAACTAATTTCCCTTCATCATCAAGAGGTGGTAATTCTGTAGATACTATGGTTTGCTGGCCTATAACCTTCTTTAAGCAAGATACATGAAAAATATTATGTATTTTGCTGTTTGGTGGGAGCTCCAATTCATAAGCTACCTCTCCTACCTTCTTGATGATTTTATAAGGCCCATAGAACCTTGGCTTGAGTTTCTCTGCCCCACTTCTCTTCAAGGTGCTTTGCTTATATGGCTGCAACCTAACAAATACCAAATCTCCCACCTCAAAAGATCTTTCAATCCTTTTCCTGTCAGCATATATCTTTTGTTGGTTTTGTGCATGTTGTAGATTATCCTTGAGGGACCTTATTATGTCTTGGCTTTGCTTGATGAAATCACTTGCTGCGGGTACTCTGCTATCGGAAAGTATTAGATCAACAAAGGAAAGGGCATCGTAACCATAAAGAGCACGAAAAGGAGGCATACCAATAGACATGTGATGAGATGTATTGTAACAATACTCCCCTAGGTGTAACCATTTCACCCAAGCATGTTGTTGATTTGAAACATAGTTCCTCAAATATCCTTCTATCCATTTATTAACTATCTCTGTTTGTCCATCTGTTTGAGGGTGATAGCTAGTACTGGGAGTGAGTTCAGTTCCTGCCAAATGAAAGAGCTCCTTCCAAAAAGAGCTAAGGAATCTACTGTCCCGGTCACTAACAATGTTTCTAGGCAAACCATGTAATCTAAAAATTTCCTTGAAGAACAATTCAGCCACTTGTGATGCCTTGAAATCAGATGTGATAGGAAAGAAATGTGCATACTTAGTTAGTCTATCTACCACCACATATATGCAATCCTTACCTTGAACCTTGGGCAACCCAGTGATGAAATCCATGGAAATACTTTCCCATTTTTGTTCAGGAATAGGAAGTGGCTGCAACAACCCTGCAGGAAAATTTTGCTCACTCTTGCTTTGTTGGCATACCATACATTCCTTAATGTGTTTAAGGACATCCTCCTTCATACCCTTCCATGAAAACCGCTCTCGAATTTGCCTGTATGTCTTGAAGTATCCCTGGTGACCAGCCAAAGGTGTGTCATGAAAAGCCCTCAATATCCTCTCCTTAGTTTTTGACCCTGGTACTAAGAAGATCCTGTTCTTGTAATAAATCAATTCATCAACAACCTTGTACCTGTTATCATCCACTAACTTATCCAAAATCTTGGTGGCAAATGAATCTTTAGCATACTCTAAAATTATGGAGACTTTCCAATCAGCAGAGATAGATGATAAGGAACACAAAGTGGGCTTTCTTGAGAGAGCATCAGCAACCACATTATTCTTTCCTTTCATGTATTCAATATCAAAATCATAAGCTTGCAATTTGCTTACCCATTTTTGTTGACGATCATTCAAATCCCTTTGGTTCAAGAAGAACCTGAGGCTATTATGGTCTGTCTTTACAATGAATCTCCCACATACCAAATATTGTCTAAACTTATGAAGTGCATGCATGATTGCCAACATTTCCTTATCATAGATGGAGTACCCTTTCTCTAATTGATTTAATTTTCGACTCTCAAATGCTATTGGATGTCCCCTTTGAGTTAGGACAGCCCCTATACCTTCTCCTGAAGCATCACATTCAACAACAAAAGGTAAAGAGAAATCTGGAATTGCAAGCACAGGGCATGAACTCATTACCTCCTTAAGCTTATCAAATGTTTTTTGTGCCTCTTCTGTCCAAACAAAAGCTCCTTTCTTTGTCAAATCAGTCAAGGGGGCAGCAAGCTGAGAAAATCCCTTGGCAAATCTCCTATAGTAGCTACACAACCCGAAGAAACCTCTCAACTGTGTAAGATTAGTGGGTGGAGGCCAATCCAAAATTGCCTGGATTTTCTGTTGATCAACCTGTACTCCTTTAGAGCTTATAATATGTCCCAAATATAGGATCTCTGTCAAACCAAACTCACATTTAGATAGCTTAGCATAGAAGGATTGCTGCTCCAAGATTCCCAAAATAGTGTCTATGTGCTTTAGATGCTCTTCCCATGTTTTACTGTATATCAAGATATCATCAAAAAATACCAAAACAAATTTTCGAAGATGCTGACTGAATACCTTATTCATACAAGATTGGAATGTTGCTGGTGCATTAGTGAGTCCAAATGGCATAACAAGAAATTCAAAGTGCCCATAGTGACATCTGAAAGCAGTCTTTTCCACATCTTCACTCCTCATTCGGATTTGATGGTAGCCTGATCTTAAGTCAATTTTTGAGAAGTATACAACACCATGTAACTCATCAATGAGTTCATCTATGCGTGGTATGGGATACCTATTTTTTATGGTCTTCTTGTTTAGAGCCCTGTAGTCTATACACATTCTCATTGTACCATCCTTTTTCTTGACAAGTACCACAGATGATGCAAATGGACTAGAGCTAGGCCTTATGAATCCCATGTCCAGGAGTTCTTTAATAGTTTTTTCAATTTCTTCCTTATAACCTCTTGGATGGCGGTATGGGGTTGTTATAACTGGTTTGGCACCCTGTTCTAACTCTATAACATGCTCAAAACCTCTATCTGGTGGTAATCCTGGAGGCAAGTCATTGAAAACTATACTATGCTTATCAAGAATATTTTGAATTTCAAAATGGAAATTACCTTGATTCTTGGGAGAGCTTGTTGGTTGGATTATGACTCCTGCTGCCCATGTTACTTGTCCTCTTCGAAAAGTCCTCTCCATCCTCTTTGCAGAGACCGCCTTAGGTGCTCCATTTGATAACCCTCTCAATATGACTTCTTTCCCATTGGAATGAAATTTAAACTCCATAGTTTGATGGTTCATGTAATAGCCTCCGATAGAGTGCAACCATTGAACACCCAATACAAGATCTGTCTCCCCAATACCAACCACATAGAAGTCATCACATAACTCATAATCTCCTAAGGTCATCTTGAGTTGTTTCACCACCCGTGTGCAAGGCATAGTGAATCCATCAGCTACAGTAACATTGAATCCCTCAAAATCTTCTGCTTTAAGCCCTCTTTTCATGACAAATCCCTCATCAATAAAATTGTGAGTTGCCCCACTATCAAGAAGAACAGTCAACCTTTGCCCTGCTAGTACCCCTCGAATTCGGAAGGGATGGTATCTTGGGACTCCTGATAATGCTGCTAAAGTGCCATCCTTGCTGATTTCTTTTACTTTCTCTTCTTCTACCTCCTCCTTAGTATCATGAAATTCCTCATGCTCATCTGAATCAGATTCTGAAGCAACTTCAATATAGTGCACTTGACCTTTCCCCAAACATCTGTGTCCTGGAACCCATGGTTCTCTACAAGTAAAACAAAGTTTTTTCCTTCGTAATTCACTCCTAGTCTCTTCATCTACCTTCTTTTTTGCCACATTTGTCACATCTTTTGGTGGTAGTGTTGGGAAAGTCTTTTTCTGAAAATTTCTCTTATGCTGCCAAAGATTTGGGGGTTTTTGATTAGTGATTGATTTCATAGGCATGCACGTTTCAAGTTGCAAGCTTCTTTTGATAGCTTCCTGTAAGGTTGAGGGTGAGAAAGCCTTAACCAAACCCTTAACAGAATCTTCTAAACCATCAACAAAAAGATAAACGATCCTCTTTTCACTCATATCAGGTACCATAACAGCCACTTTTTGAAATTCTTCTACATACTCATTAACTGATCTGGTTTGCTTCAACTTTGACAATTCTTTAAAGTACTCTTCATCATCCTTGAGGTCAAATCTATCTATCACCCTTTGACTGAAATCTTCAAATGTAGTTACCTGATCGTGACCTTGAGTAGTCATTCCATGATACCACCAATCATAGGCTGCATCTTCCAAGTGTAGACTTGCAAATTGAATAGCATCACTCTCTTTCATGGGGTTGAGTGTGAAGAAAGTTTGTAATTTTTGTAGCCATGCTCTAGCTGAAATTTTATTTGTTCCATCAAAAGTAGGCGCTGTAAACTTGCTTATTTTATTTTTGAGCTCTCTTCCACTTGTGTCATGCTCCCTCCTATTCTCTTTCTTGGGCATCAAAGCGTTCATCATATCCACATATTCTTTAAAAGGAACTGAACTATGAAAGTCATCATCTAAGCCATTGTAAGTAGCTCTTAATGTAATCAAATTACCTGTAACCTCTTCCACTGGATTAATGGCTGGATTTGGTACTGGTGGCTCATCTGCAGGCAAGAAAATAGATTTGGATGATTTAGATGGTGTGGATCTCCCATTTCTCGGCTCCTCTGAAGTGCTCCCTTTCTCATTAATAGATGCAATTCCTTGTAATTTTTCTGTCAATATTCGCAAAGCCTCTCTAGTTTCCGCCAAACCATCCACTGTTTGCTTCTGAGTATTTTGGATGTCTTGGAAGAATTTCTTTGCCATCTCATCTGGATCAGCCATACTTTTTTCTTCCTTGGATTTTGTACTTTTGCTTTCAACTGGGGGTTTGATCAAAATTCCTTTATTCTTTTCTCGCTGCAAATATCTTTTTTCTCTTTCACTTAGTTGCATGCAATCATAAAATATGACATGCAAGATCTGGGTAGTTATCAAAACTTGACATGCAAGATCTGGGTAGTTGTTAAAACTGACATGCAACTTCTACAACCCTCAGGCTGGCAAGATCACGGCTCTGATACCACTGAAATGTCCCTTTACTAATTTTTTATGATATTTCCAGCCTCAAATCAGAACTTTAAAATCAAACAACCAATATTACAAAGATCTGTCAATTCTCCAATAAAACCCAAATCGGGTATGTCCAAATTAGTGCCAAAAAAACTTCACAACTTCACAAATTGTTAATAAATCTGAAAATGGACATTTTTACAGAAATTTCAGCAGCATAACAGCCTACAAAATGACATTTCCAGATTTGTACAGCCCTTACACAACAGATCACAAATGTAGAGCAAAACTATGCTCAATCGGGCTCCCGAAATTAACACCAAAATGCCCGAAAACACCAAAAAACACTCATAAATTATCTCAGAAGTTTGATCACGACCCAATACATATATTCGGCTCTATTTTAACATCATAAAGTCTGAAATACAACAGCAAACCAAACTGATATGAAACACTCAACTGAAAACCCAAATTCAAACCAAAAACAATCCCCGAAAACACCCAAATCGGCACTATTCAGCACAAGGGCAAACTCTGTATGAGCATGCACATGGAATGGCTTCAAACTCCCGTCCTTAGCCTTCCTGGAAACCTGCAAACTCCCATTCTTGGGTCTCCTTCTCCACAGGTTTGGCAGCCTCTGAAGAACAACAAGAAAATTAGCAAGAATCAAGATGTAGAATGAGCCCAAAATGCCTCCAAAACCCTTTTTAAAGAGGCATAACCCTAACTCACGTCCAAGAGGGGTTAATAAAATATAATTTAATAATAATTTTTATTTATTAGTCCATTGGTTTCCAAAGATTAACCCCTTTTTCCGAAATTTCACCTTTTTGGAGCCTGCCTGCCTTAACAAAGTTTATTTTTTTTTAATTATTTGAATAGGGGACATGACAGATAGCAGATACATCACCACTAGAAGTTTAGGCTATATTAGATGTGGATGCATTGCATCATATGGCATCTTATTTAGCATCTAATCTTCTTGGTTCATATCAGGCTTTGTCGACAATCATGGGTATTCCTCTTCATGACATTGGTGGACACATCAACCATATTTTTTCATGCACTATAGGATCACAACCCTCATAGAGATAGGAGGATATCCCTGCACATTCTACAACACTTGCTCCTATAGAGGGCCATACAACACCTATCCCCACACCTACTTAGGATCCTGGAGCACCTATCTTGCATAGCCTGGCCTTAGAGCACCTGCATTTTATGATTTAGATATTACTCTGTCACTACATGATTCAGATATCAGACAGAATTTTGTAAATATGTATGTATGTATATATATATATATATATATATATATATATATATATATATATGTATATATATATATATATATATATATATATATGTATATATATATGTATGTATATATATATGTATATATATATGTGTGTATATATATGTATATGTGTATATATGTATATATATGTATGTATATATATGTATATGTATATATATATGGATATGTATATATGTATGTATATATATATGTATATATGTATATATATGTCTATATATATGTATATATATATATATATATGTATATGTATATATGTATGTATGTATATATATGTATATGTATGTATATATATATGTATATGTATGTGTATATATATATACATACATATACATATATATACATACATATATATATAAATATATATATGTATGTATATGTATGTATGTATATATATACATATATACATATATATATATATACATATACATACATATATATATTTATATATATATGTATGTATATATATGTATATGTATGTATATATATATACACATACATATACATATATATATACATACATATACATATATATACATACATATATATATATATATACATATATATATATATACATATATATATATATATATATATATATATATATACATACATATATATATACATATATATATATATATACATATATATATATATATATATATATATATATATATATGTATATGTATATATATATATATATTTGTTACTATAATTTATACATGTATATAGTTTGTTTAGCGTACTCAAGATCTTTTATATGTGTGTACTTAGATCTATACATATACATATTATTGAGTGATTAAATTTAAATTGTGTACATGTACAAGTGTGTTCTATAGGGTCTTAGTGATAGTCTGTTGTGTTTTGGAGATCTTTAGACCCCAACAGATCCTACACGACATGAGTCATAGGTATGTTATGTATTTTTTATTATATATTTGATAGATATATATTGTACATATGATATAATACATGCACATATACATATATAATTTTTTAATTTTAAAAATTTCTTTCATTTGACATAGGGTTTAGATCTAGATCATAGAGCTTTTTGGGGTCAGGGATCATGAGGGGGATGTGGTTAATCTTAGTTTACACATGTCTATTTCATTTAAGTTGGGATATTTTTTATATATACATGCCATTTTAGATACTTTGATATGGAGATGTATGTTATTTCAGATACATGTGTTATTTCAAATACTTTTATATGGATATGTATGCTATTTTAGATACATGTCTTATTTTAGATATTTTTATATGGATTTACATGTTATTTTAGATACATTTGATACATGTGGTATTTTAGAGACATTTGATGTGGTATTTTGGAGACATTTTATATGGTATTTTGGATACATTTTACATGGGTACATACATTATTTAATAGATAAGTTATTTTACATAGATGTACATATCATTTTCATGTCTTATGTTCATGTTGAATGTATGTATGTTTTCAATATTCATATTTTTATTTCATAGATCATGTTTTATTTTGTAATGTATGTGTTACAATATTTAATCAATAAATTTAATACATATTTAAGAACATAAAGAGTACTAGTTAATGTCTTATGTACATGTTAAATTGATCTTTTAATGTCTTAATGTTTTATGCTTGTGTATGTGTTATTCATGTTTCTGTATATGTTATTCATCTTAATGCCTTATTCATGTTTCCAATATTCATGTTTATGTATATGTTATTCATATTAATGCCTTAATCAAAGTGTAATTAACTATATTTAATGACATGTCTTAAGGGGATATCCTAAATTATACATAAGAATGTATATTAAAGTATATTTTTTATTTCATAGACCTATGTATATATGTTCATGTTAAAAGTATACATGTATGTTTTCAATATTCATGTTTATGTATATGTTATTATTTTTAATGCCTTAATCTAAGTATAATTAACTATATTTAATGACATGTCTTAAGGGCATATCCTAAATTATACATATATAAGAATGTAGACTAATGCATAGGTAAGAATATAACATATACATGTACATAAGAACATATAAAGAGTATGACCTAAAGAATGCAGGTCACAACATTTAATTAATAAAAGTTAATACATATAAGAACATAAAGATTATATACATAAATACATAAGAGCATTAACAATCATAAGAAAGCATAAAAAATGTATATAAATACATACAAATACTAAAGGGGTTGTCTTAAGGAGAGGTCCTAAAAGGTGGTATTAAGGGGATGTCCTAATGGGTGGTCTTAAGGGGAGGTTAGGTAATAGGTAGTCCTAAGGGGAGGTCCTAAGAGGTTGTCTTAAATTAGAACATAAATAGTACCAGTACTAAAGAATAAATGATGTGAACTACAACATTTAATCACTAAATTTAATACATATAAGAAAACAAAGAATACATATGAACATAAAGAATGTAGTACATGCTATTATAGAATACATATTTAAGAACATAAAGAGTACTAGTAAGGAATACATGATGTAAACTACAACATTTTATCACTAAATTTAATACATATAAGAACACAAAGAATACATATGAACATAAAGAATTGTTGGTAAAAAGATTTGTCACTGTAAAAATGGCCCAATGGAGTGTATGTCGCAAACTGTTTACAATAGTTGGATAGGCCCTTGGTATGTGGCCTTCCTCTACATTTAGAGGGGCAGCTCCCTTGTATGATATAATTTTTCAAGATTTTCAAATAAAGAATCTAAAATTTTAAAGATCAAGAGAAAGCCATTCAGGAGGAATGCACCACATGACCTCACAACTTTCTTGAGTCAACATAGAATGATAACAAAGGCAATCAAGAATTATGCTTGAAAATGACCTTTATTACCATGCTAATTCATGATTCGTAAAGATTCGCACAATACTGTGAAAACATTCACTACAAAAGAATCAATAGTTTATACTACAAAATTCTTAATTTTAGAACAAGAAACCTAAAGTGTATCTCATTTCATTTTCTTGCACCAAGAACATAATAGAGATTTTAAATTTCAAAGCCAAAAGTTTTACATACTTTCCAAAATTTGTCTTCTGATCAAAATTTTAGCATATTCTTCCCTTATTCTAAAGTCCAAAAAGTTATCCCTTACAAAGCCAACAAAAAGCCCTTATATAGTCATAGTGGTTAATAACTACATCTTCATAGTTAATAACTACCTCCAAAATACATAATTTTGGAGAGGTTAATTAACCTCAATAAAATTAACCTATACAAGGAAAACATTCAAAAATAAAACTTTAGCTAGAATTTCTAATGATGCATACATATCTAATCACTAGTCTTCTAGCTATGAACTCTATCTATCTGGACATGACTGACTTATCCAGGAAAGCCCTATAAGCATCGAGGATGATCATCATTGAATCATAATTTGGAATGAACACGTTCTCCATCCTAAGTTTGGCTGTGAAATATTTATCCTAAATCTCTTTTGACTCTTGTCGATAGGCTAAAATGGGGCAATCTTCTAGAGTGAGTGCAACTAGGCTAAGCTTCATCATAGTTTCGGCATCTGATACTTGATTCTCTATTTCTGAATGAATTTGGATACTAAAAGAATCAAGAAGAAATTGGCAATCAATATGTTGAAGATCACTTATTGCTGCCTATGATAGTAGAAAATAATTCATCTATAACTTTCATTTTTAGCTGCTCCCAAGAAGCTATTAGTTTTTTAAACTGAGTAATCCCTTTGTTGATATTTATCATTTTCCAATTAACAATTTTACTCTAGGTATGTGTCTGATTGTCACTTGGATCAGCAATAATTTTCTCAAGAACTAGCTTGTGCTTGTATCTAACTTGCTGATTTCTTGTAATTCATCAGCTACTTTTTCCTAGGTGATTTTCTATTCTTTGCTCCTTTCTAGCTCTTTAGAAATTTCGTGTATCTGTTTGATGGCTTTTCTAGATATTTCCTTCACTCTAGTTATGAGTTTTGAAGCATCTTCTACCATTTTATTTATCCAAGCTTCGATTATCATAGTATGTGACTTGTGTTTCTTTACTCTTTCAATAATAGCATGATCAAGAATGCCATCAGGACTTGCTAAGGTTGTTGAAGTAACTACTATCTTCACATTAGAGGAATTGCTAATTGAATTGATGTAAAATAGTAGCATCTAAAGTTTCTCTTTGAGTTGCTCCTTGGATCTTTTCTCTTTCTTTATTCTTTGTAACATTTGGGCATTAGTTACTTCAAAATTTTGAAAGTCTCTTTTTGTAGTAGATGGACCAAGATCAACCTTATGTAGAATGAAATCTGACTCAAATGCTTCATCAACATTCTTTTCAATTATGGGCTTGGCCATTTCTACTCATAGATCACTTGAAGTTTTATCAACAGCTAATGTGGACATCACTTTAGTCTTTTTCACTTTAGGAGGATTTTGAAGGAAACTAGAGATTACATCAAATGGAGGTGGGATCATTTGAAAAACTTTCTTCTTCTTTTGAAGAGTGGGCTGGAGCCATGAATGTGTAGAAGTTGGAAGTGAAACTTGCATGTCACCTATTGTATTTTCTGCAATCATCATTAAATCTTCTGAATAAGATAATTTATTATCTAACTGCGTGATTTCTATTAATGATATCTCAGGAGGAGAGAGACTCAAAGGAGGAATTACTATATCATGAGAAGATGTAACTAGGACATGTTCTTCAACAGTTTCAGGAGTTCTTTGATCCTTCACATTAGGCTCATTTCCTTCTTGATTTAGTCTAGTAGATTTACTTTTCATTTTTTCCCTTTTTCTTTTGACTATAAACTTAACCGAATAATTTAAATCATCACTTTTATCTAGATCACTGATATCAAATTGCTGCATTTTCTCATTAGAAGTTGTTTCTAATGCCATTCGAGATGATTCTCTTTGATCATCTCTTCTCTCTCTACTTTGGAATTCAGCAGTCACCTTTTCTACTCTGACTTTACTGACCCACTCGCTTCTTCTTCTAAGGACATAGTCAATTCTTTCTTTCAAGCTTTTTAATTCCTAAACTGACCAATCAATAGGAAGGAGATCTAGTGATTCAATTTTCTCATAGTAGAAAGGATCAACCAAGGAAACTTCATCATCATTTATACCTGTCACATCAATATCCACCTTGAAGTCTATCAACTGCCTTATAGTAAGCCACATCCAATCTCTCTCTCTTCCTGACTTTGAAATCATCTTCACAATCATCCCAAAAGTCTTCTAGAGCTAGAAAATGACTGAGACTAGGGTTCAACTTTAACTCATTAACTGCATAGCCTTTACTATCATAAGGGAAACACATATTATAAGGATGCAAATCAATTGTGGTGATGGATATTTCTATGTTCCTTGCATCTAATGCAATATCACAATTATAATATCCAATACTGATAGGAAAAGATATTTCATCTATCCTCCTGTTCTTGCAAAGTTTATTGATTTAACTAATCTTCCTACACATTTCAATCAGGAGCAATTTATCATCAACGAATCTAGGTAGCATTAGGGGACACCCATCATAGGAAACTAACCTACTACAAGTAAACTTTAGGAACTATATGAAGACACTTCCATATTTTTGAACTTTTATTCCGTCTTCTGGTGAAATTTTGAGTCCAATGTTTTGTTGAATTTCTCTTACAGTCAACATTGTGAATACATCATTCACTTTTCTAAAATGGTGCAAGCTATTGTCATACTATATCTAAGAAAGATGATTGTAGATAATAGCCACATCATCATATATACATTTCCAGTTCAGCCCTGGCCAACTTTTGGTACATACAATAACATAGAAAAGGTACAAAGTCATGTAGAAATAATCATTTTCTTGGAGTTCTATGAGTTGTCTACACAATGAATCACTGATAATTTTAGCCTAATCAATGTATTGCTTCCCTTCATAGAATATGTTAATAAATAGGAATATCTAACCTTCGAACTCATGTGAATCCCAAAGTCCTATTATCCTGCTTAATAGAGTTACCATGTTCACTACATCTTCCTCTAACAATGATCTGTGGATGGATTTGGCTAGTTGAGATTTCCCTTTCCTTGGTTGCAAGAGCCATGGCTTGGTAACACTGTTTAAACACTGAGTTTTATTCGCCATATAGTACTCCTTAGTAGTTCTTATATTGATGTTGGGATATTGCACTCTAGTAGTTAGTCAAAAGGTAATGGTAATAGAAATAGGATCCATATGGACAATCACTTTATTATTTGATGAAATGACTTCCCTTGTATTTTGATGATATGCTTTCATGCATTCCAATACTAGACTAGGGAACTATGCTAAAATGGGATGCCCTTCTACTCGAGCTAGGCCGCTTTCCAATATCTTTTCGGCTAAAGGGTTCCTCTCCTTGCTCTCAAGAGATGACAAAAAATCTTGAAGCCAAAAAATTCCTAAAATGGTATCGCCAATGTCTAGAAGTATAATTTTTAAAATGGGAGCATAATCCAACCTTTGATATTTGTCTTTCATGGTTTAGTTATTGATCTTTTTCTCAATTACACCAAATAATTTCAACCTTGCACTACCTCTTTATTTCTAGCTTCAAAGTGATAAACCATACATTCTATCAAATAGATCTGTCAATATTATTATATAATATCTTAATTAATCCTTGACTTTCATTTGATTAAACAATTTGGTGACATTCTCTACAGTTCCACATTTCGCATATATGTAGTTTGCCACTATGCATTTGACTGAGAATCATCACATTTTGGAGCTATTATTAGGAATTTGTATGGTTATTGATGAAGATCATTCAGTCACATCCACCATTTGTATGGGATTTAGTTCACATTCTAATAGCACATTTCGTAAAACAAGTCTAGTTCAATCTCACAGTTGAAGTTGTGTTGAAATTGGTAATGTATGTTATTAAAAAATGCATCCCCTCCTTAAAATATGTTTTATTCTATGTTACAATTTCCCTCTCCATATCAATGGAAGTGTAATTGAATTTTCCATTAAGAAAGTTTCTATAATTAGCATTATCAACCTAAATACTAGCACTGCATCATCTCTCCACTTTCACAATCTTTGGTGTCGATGACAAGTAGATTGGAAAGTGTAGGAAAACCATAGGTAAGAGTAAAGACATCTATCTAAACCATTCACATGTTGGTTTGTTCACTTCTTCACGTCAGTCCAAACTCAGGGTACATGTGTTTGGATGATTCAAAACTTGAAACATGGTTGCACACAGCTTGTAATTTCTCTAATTTCCATTGGGATTTATGCTCTTTCCAAATGGTTCACATGTCATGTCTTACTACTCCATTGGCTTACAAACCTAATTCTCTTCCTTTGTTTCCAGGCCCTTTCAATTTTCTCAATAGCCACTTCATGTTTTCAACTTCGTGCATTTGGCTTTCTCTATATCATGTTGGGCTTTCTACATGTTGGCTCTCCCTATCTATTACTATTCTCCTCTTCCTTCATCTCGCTCCTTTGCACACCATAAAACTTGAGTTATCTCACATATTATTAGGCTCCTTTATTATGTTTATGTCCACATTCAAATCAACTTCCTTCTCTTCAAAACCTGAGCCTCTATAACAAATAGCCATTATTTCTTGTATGTTCATTGCTTTTGTTCATAGCATGTATTTCAATTTCAAGAGGTTAATAACCATCTCAAAAATACGTATTTTGGACTCAAACATTAACCTCTCTTTAAGAGGTTAATGGTTAATGATTTGATTCAAAATACATGTTTTGACTCATGAACTTTAACCTTTTGATAAAGAGGTTAATGGTTAAGCTTTCAACATGAAATACATATTTTGGCAATTAAAATTAACCTTTTGAGAGATTAATGGTTAATGATGCAATTGAAAATATGTATTTTTTGGTTCTTCCATTAACTAATGATAACTTTGGACTCAAAAGCTAGATTTTGAAAATTCAAAGTGCTAGGCAAAGCTAGGAATAGGCCAGAGATATTGAAGGGCATAGTTTCTTAAAAAATCTAAAAGTAAGTGACCATTTTAATGCTTAAAATGGAGGCATATTTTGAGAATAACCATAGTACTAATAGGATAGGAATTAAGGCAATTTTGATAACCAGGCAACAACTAGCTTTAACTAGGGACAAGGACTGACAAGGAAGAAGCTTGAATCCATAATAACTAGAATAGTGCTTTATTCATTAGTCTATAGAATCATTTGAGGGACCACTTTACAAAAGAGGGAAAATACACCAAAAATGAGACAACAGAAAGAAAAACCAAAAGCAAGACAAACTAATAGGAGCACACCAAAAATGGGACAACTTATATACAAAAAGGTGTCACACTACACCTTCTACTAATGAAAATGCTTCAAGTGTTGCCCATTGTAAGGTAAGGGAAACTGGGTACCACTTAGGCATGATAAAATAAAGGAATTCTTTCCACATACCTCTTTAATCTAGAAAGGGACTCTCCATAAGGAGTCAAATTTTCCATGTAAACCCTTTGGCTCTCTGCACTTATCCCAAAGTAAGACAAGATCACCTTCCATGAAAACCCTCTATTTAGCTTTCTTATCAAACAACTTTTTAACTCGCGACTGAGGTTCCCATATCCTATCTACAACCACTTCTCTTTCCTCTTCCAATTTGGTCAAATATAATATTCTATTTTCAAGAACATCTTTGAATTCATAGTTTTCAATAGCATACTATAACTTCAAAGAAGATAATTCTAGAGGATGAGGGAGAACTGTTTTAGGGCCATATAGGATCTCAAAGGGAGATAGTCCTATTGCTCTCTTCTTAGTAGTACGATCTACCCATAGTGCATCATATAAGTGCTTGTGCCAAGACCTCTTATTAACATCTATCAATTTTTGCACAACGGACATAATATTTTTATTGCTCAATTTTGCTTAACCATTTCCTTGTGCAAAATAATCTAAGGAATGACAAAGAATGATCCCATATTGATAGAAAAAGGCTTATATCTCCTAGGAGAAGAAGTTTGTAGCATTATCGGTAACAATCTTGTTAGGAACACCAAACCTAACCAAAATATTTTGCTTGATGAAACTACACACCACTTTTGAAGTTGTTTGTTTGCTTGGGATGGCCTCCCACTTCGTAAAATAATTAGTTGCCAATAAAATGTGAGTATGTCCGATAGTGGATGAAGGATGGATAAGATCGATGAAGTCCAAACCCCATTGTTGAAAGGGTTCTTTGATCACTACTAGCTTCAAGGGTAGTGCTGCTAATTGCACTCTTCCTTTGAAATATTGACAACAATCACACTTCTTCACCAATTCTTCTTTATCTTCAAATATCTTGGGCTAGTAAAAATAGTTTCTCATAATTTTATAAGCTATTATTGATGCTAAGTAATGACCTCCACATGCTTCATTATGAAACAATTGAAGCAATTCCTTCTTTTGTTTAGAATCTACACATCTCAAGAAGGTACCATCTATTCCTTTCTTGTACAAAGTATCACCCCAGATAACATACTTCATGGATTTCAATTTTAAGGTGCTCTTCTCTTTGGGTGACAGATGAGTTGGGCATTCTCCATAAGTCAAAAAATAGGCAATATTGGGAAACCAATCATCGATATTACTAATGAATAAGACTAATGGAATTTCTTTTTTTGTTTCTTCTTCATTTCTTGAAGATCCTTCAGCAATAGCTTTACACAAACCTTTTCCTCTGACAAGCTTTGTAGGTTTGATATCAAGATCATATTCTTGTACTTTAGCTATTCAAGAAGCTCTTTTGTTCACACTAATCTCTTGTCGTGTTAGAATAGGCTTTACCACCGAATCAAGAACAAACACCTTCAAGTGAGATTTCAAGATGTAAAACCTGAATTGTTTCATTGCTCTAACTAGAGCATATGCATTCTTCTTGATCAAAAAATATTTCAATTCATGTTTCTTAAGAGGGATACTCATGAATGCTATTGGGAGCTCAACATTTTCTTTGTTAGGTTGAGTGAGTATAGCGAATAAGGTTTTCTTAGATGCATAGCAATACAAATGATTTTTTTTAGAAAAAATTGGATGAGAAAGGGTAGGGGCATTAGCAATCACAATCTTGATTTGTTCAAAAGAAGCCTTACCTTTGTCCATTTAAAATTTGCATCCCTTTCATCATATCCACAATTGACTTCATAATTTTAGAGAAGTCTAGTACAAACCTTCTTACAAAGTTTATCTACCCAAAGAAAGACCTGACCCCTAGTTTACTCATGGGAAGTGATAACTGTTGGATAGATTTAACCCTTTCAGGGTCTATCCAAATACCCTCTTTAGAGACAATATGTATGAGTAGTTTTCCTTTTGTCACTCCAAATATAGACTTCTTAGGATTCAGTGAGATGCCATGGGTTCAACATCAATGTAAGATAGATTCCAAATGATGCACATGATCTCTTCTATGTTTTGAGAACACTATAAGATCATCAAGGTACATGAAAATAATCTTATTCTTGAGATCTACAAATGAATGATCCATTGATCATTGAAAGGTGGCTCCATCATTTATCAAACCAAAAGGCATATGAGTGTAGGAAAACGTACCCCATGGAGTGATAAAAGCTATCTTATGTTGATCTTTTGGTGCAACATTGATCTGATTATAACCAAATAAACCATATAGGATTGACATGAGCTCAGAACTAGATACCAACTACAAAATGTGATCCATGACAGGGAGCCCATAATTATCCTTAAGTGATGCCCGATTCAAATTTCAAAAGTGGACACATATTTTTATCTCACCATTCTTCTTCCTGACTAGGATGATATTGGCTACCCATGTTGATTGGTGTATAGGGTAGATAATCCTTGCTTTAAGAATTTTATCAACTTCATTGAATATAGTGTTAGCTAGCTTGGGATTGAATTGCCTTTGTTTTTGCTAGAAGGGAGTTGAACTAGTTTTCAAAGGAATCTGATGGTTAAATTTTCCATTCATGAATTCCTTCAAATCTTCATAACCCCAAGCAAAAACATCTTGGTAAGCTTTCAAAAAATTCAAGAATTCTTCTTTCTCTTCTAATGACAAATATTTCCCTGTTAGGACCATCTTTGGAATTTCTAAGATTTAGTATCTTCAACTTTCTCTTTCCTTTTATCTATTGGATTTGATGAAGGCCAACTCTGAAGATGCCCAAGATCACCTGCATGCGAGAACCTGTCAAAGAGAAGCCAAGGAGAGGAAGAGCATGAAGCAAGGGAAAAACCTTAAACGGACATGAGAGACAATATGTGCAAACACAAGAAAAAAATGTATTTACAATATACAATGAGTGATGAAAATACAATGAGGGAGTCCGTATATAAAGAGCTCATGGAAGCTTGTAGAACAAGCTGGAAGGTGGTAGAAGATAAGGATGACAACTTAGCACATATCCACAAAAGGTGGAACATGCTAGAAGGGAACAAACTCCCATGTTGTCAACAACTAACCACTACATGCATTAAATACAAAATATTAAATAAATGCATTTAGCTAAGTAAGCTTAAGTAAATAGAATAAATAATTAATAAATAATTAAGTATTTACTCTAACACCCCCCCCTTAAGTGCAACTTAGGGAAATGCCTTAAGCTCACAAAACTAAGATAAAATGCAGAATGGGTCCCGACAATAAGGCCATGTTAGGTACCCATGTTCAATGCAAGAAGATGCAACCTCTGAAAGTGGGGAAAGAGAGAAAACCATGTGGGAAAAACCCTCCCCCAAAAAGAGGTAAGAACCTAGTGAAGAACTGAAGAAGCCTCCAACTAGGGAATGTCCCCTAAAATAGGAACAAAGAGTGATCATGAAGAAGTATCAATGAAGCATGAAGAAGCCATAAAATTTGTCAAACTACTGATATGAAGAACCTCCATGGAAGAAGAAGGCACGAACCGAGCATGTCTATATGGTAGATGATCCATCTCATTGAAATGCATAGGTAGCCAGCCACTACAATCACCTTGTACATAGGATCAACCACTAAATACATGGTTCATTCTATCAAACCATCAAACCCCAGATGCATTAGAACAATAGCATAACCCCCCCTTAATGTAGATGAGGTGTGATGATAGGCAACTAAGAAGGTGGGCCAAAGTCTCCTGTAGACGAACCAAGAATGACGAGAGAGGAAAAGTGTAAGAATTTTCTTAAGGGAAAAATTCACCCAAGAACCAAGAACTCAAACACAAGCACACAGTAGACCAAAGAAGGATATGATCAATTAATCAGAGTATGTCCGAATACATTGCTCTATTCAGAATGTGATATGCTATGCATAATGCAAAGTACACTGGGAGTGTCTGATTATAAAGGCTACAGGAGAGCTTCTAGAATGCCTAGAAGTTAGCATCATCAAGTTTCAAACAACCAAGCACATGTCCACCAGTTATGGATTATCCTCCATTAAGCACGGAAGTAAGTGCGGTGATGAGAGGATAAGCCTAGAAGGGTGGAACACGCAAAACAGTGTTGTAGACACCATGTGCTCAAATAAAGGTGTAGACTCCTGTGTTGTCAACATGACAAATCACAAGGTGGCACAAAATCCTAAGTGTCTCATAATAAAAATAATAAAAATAATGCAAAGTAATTAACTAATGCATTTAACCTAAGTAAACTTAAGTAAGTGTAAATAGTAAAGTACTAATTTACACCAACACCCCCCCTTAAGTGCAAGTTAGGGGAATGTGCTTAAGCTGACGAGCTAGGATGAAGATGCAGAATGGGTCCCGGCTACTAGGCCATGTTAGGTACCCAAATACATAATGAAAATGCAATCTCCCATAAAGTGGGGAAAGAGGGAAAACCTCATGGGAAAAACCCTCCCCCAAAAAGAGAGATAGAGATGGATGCAACGATGGATGGAGTAATCAAGACCCCCCCATTACAACATACATCCAATATATACAAAAGAAAGAAAGAAAGAAGGAAGAGAGACAGAAGAGGCTCCCCCCCCCAAAAGAGAGAAGAAGGAGACGAAGTAGTTCCCCCCCCCCTTAAAAATAGTGTGCCAATCAGTGAGAAGTGCTCCGATGAAGAAGCTGATCCACGACCTCTTGATGACGTTCCTCCCCTTTGGAAGAAACAATGGCAAGGGTACAGGTGAGAATTGTCCCCTGGATGGAGAAGGAATCACTATGATGACTGGTATCTCTGAAACCTGTGTCAGAACACCAACAGTCTTCTCGAATGTGAGAGAGATCACCTACAAATGTTGGACATAAGTATCCACAATCACACCAACCTGAAATGATTGATCATGTAGAGAATGTACAATAACTGTAGAAGAATCATTCTTAGCAAAGAGAAGCAAGAAATCATCATAAAAATCTCCCATATCAAATGTGTGTGACTCCAAGAATAGAGCTGAAATGTCTGGCAAGAAATTAGCACCTGGAAGACCATGTGTACCCTGTAATGCTGAAGTGCATGAATCTATCACTACGGCAAAAGATGAAGTGTCCACCTCAAAAAGGAGACAGATGTCATCAAGAATGTCTCCCACATCTTCAATGTGAGACTCCACGAACAACTGTGCAGTGTCTGAAAGGAAGTCTTTGCATGAAGGTAGAGTAGGAAGACATAAAGTATCCTGCTGCACTGAATTTGAAGCATCTGTGGCTGGAACAGGATTAGTAGGAGCAACAGGAGCTGGAAGTGTGATCCCATCTAAAGAGGTGTCAGCTGCAACTGGAGGTAGGAGATCTTGTGGGAATGGAGGAATAGCTGGATCTCCAAATGTCTCCCAAAGATACATCCAAAACTGATATGGATCAGATGACTTAATTTTGAACATTCTTTTCATGGTTTTATAATCCATATAGCGACAAAGAATAGTAAGAAGGATGTCAACTTGAGCAGTAGTATACTCAAGATTAGGCGCATATGGTAGTGCATTATGCTGAGAGAGATATCTGGCCATTAGTTGACTCCATGCCTGATAGTTGTCTGGTTGCAAATCAATCAAATCGTCCTCTTCCATGATGGATCAATCAAAAGAACCTCCAAAAAATCAAATAACCCCCCTAAAAAGATGTTTTTGGCATGTGAAATGTGGTGTGTCCACTAGTCAAAAAAGAACAAAGTAGACTATTGATTTTGTTAGATGTAACTGCCGCTTGAGGCTAAAGACCCAAATGTCCTAATTCTAAAAGTGACAAATATGTTCACACAACCCTAGAATCTGAATGCAGATCTGGAAAGTAGACAAAAAAATATGCACTGTCAAAAAAAATAGAACATAAAAAGGAGTCCAGATGTGCCCGTACGGAGCGTTTCAAGTTGCAAAATGCAGGATGAAGCAGGTACAATCATCAAAAGACGCAAATTCTGACCAATCCGTGCACCAAAAATAGAAAATAATACCACCACTAGAAAATTCAGGAAATTCTACCTGATTTTAAAAAAAATGCACCTGAATCGAAGTCATAATGATGAAGTTAGGAGCTCTCAAAGTCAGGCTGCCAAACTGAAAAGCAATCTGGAGAGGAGTCTGAAGTAGAAACTGTGAGCCCAAATTTGACGGTCAAATGGCCATCAACATAGTTCTAAAACACCTTGGGATGACGTCCAGATGGGCGTGAAATTTAACCCCGTGAAATGATGACATCAGCAAGGAAAATGCGCCTAGGCTGGCGTGTCTGGCTGACTGTGATGTACAAATATGCACGTGGCAATCTGTACGAATGATGTGGCAATTACGCAAGGATTATTTCCACTAGGTTATGTGGCAGTACCGTGTATGCAGAGTTGTGGCCACATATCGAGGTCAGAGTGTGTGGCCCAAACTGCATGGGAGAGGCTTCAGATCACGCCGAAAAAGACCAAGCCGAAGAACAATTCGTCATCGAAAAATGCAGATCGGGTGCCAGAGATTGCTGTCAGAAAATGCTCTGCAGTGCGGGTGTTTAGCAAAGTGCCGGATGGCAGAAAACTACTGTCGCCAAAACCACTGTAGGGAAACGAGATGCCGATGCCGCAGACTGCCGGAAAATGACTTTGCTGCTGTCGGGAACAAGGAATATGCAGGGCCAGAAAACCAAAGACCTTGTCAGATTTAACACCAGTTGCGCCGGGATCTTGTTGAACATGCTGCGTAGATCAACAGTCGCCGGAATGTCTGAGCAATGTGCAGAGCGTTGAGCGGGTCGTCCCGAGATTTTGAAAACACGGGTGCCGGATCTGCTGGTCACGCCAGGAAATGTCTGCGGAGGCGGGAAAGTCGACCATCATTGTCGGGATTTTGAATGCCGTAGGGGTTTCTGCTACGAAATAATCCCACATTCATGGGTCTGCCTAATGCCAAAAAATTTCTGCGAAATTGACAAGAAAAATAGAGAAATAATAACAGATCTGTAAATAAATTAGATCACAGATTTGAAAATGATCATACCCATATCGCAAATCGGGCCTCCGGGTTTCGGTTTGCAAAAAAAAAATTTTGCTTCACGGTCGACTTTGAGCCAAAGTAGGCTTGCTTATAGTCGATTTTCACCGGTTCAGCATTTCGAATGCAATGGAGAGGTCAGATCTGATGCTAGACGCTCCCAATTTCAGTAGCACTCTGAATTCGAGCTGAGGTGATGAAGCAAGAGGTCTCGAACGGCTTGTGAAGAGAAAGACTCCAAGCTCTGATACCATGTAAGAATTTGCTTAAGCGCAAAATTCACCCAAGAACCAAGAACTCAAACACAAGCACACAGTAGACCAAAGAAGGATATGATCAATTAATCAGAGTATGTCTGAATACATTGCTCTGTTCAGAATGTGATATGCTATGCATAATGCAGAGTACACTAGGAGTGCTTGATTATAAAGGCTACAGGAGAGCTTCTAGAATGCCTAGAAGTTAGCATCATCAAGTGTCAAACAACCAAGCACATGTCCACCAGTTATGGATTATCCTCCATTAAGCACGGAAGTAAGTGCGGTGATGAGAGGATAAGCCTACAAGGGTGGAACACGCAAAACAGTGTTGTAGACACCATGTGCTCAAATAAAGGTGCAGACTCCTGTGTTGTCAACATGAAAAATCACAAGGTGGCACAAAATCCTAAGTGTCTCATAATAAAAATAATAAAAATAATGCAAAGTAATTAACTAATGCATTTAACCTAAGTAAACTTAAGTAAGTGTAAATAGTAAAGTACTAATTTACACCAACAAAAAGAGGTACAGACACCTATAAAGACACAGTCAAAATGACTCTGCATGGGGCTAATGTCATGGAAGGGACACTCACTTAACAAAGGGAGAATGCCTAAAACAACAAACAACTATCCCCCCATGGTGCTTTATGAAAATAGTGCAAGTACAACTGACTCAAAACAACGTTCATGATCCCCAGAATGCAAAAGCGCCACTTTATCTCAGTGTGATACATAAAATTGCTTCAAAATGATAGCTACAATGATCAAAACCAAAAAAAAGCTATAACAAAACAAAGTATAGCCTTAAACAAGAGAAACCATGCTAGGAAAATGATCCTTGGGCCTAAAACACTCAAGATATCCACCATATAGCAAAAATGCCATAACTATGATAGAAAGAGCATGGGCTAAAAAATTAGAAAAAGGACCACATTTTTGAAAAGGTGACAGAACCAGCTTTCCAAAAATATAAAGTTTTCAAAAAATGGACATCGGATGCAAAAGATATGCTTGTCAGAGTTAAAAAAAGAACTTTAGACTTTGACTAAAAAAGGCAATAAAAAAGCATCAAAACCTAAAAATACCTGAACCAAAGTCTCCATCATAGAAGTAGCTTTTTGGCGCTTCTTTCAGATCAGAAAAATACCTCCGTATGCTCAAGTTATGGGCAAAAAATTGAAGGTAGGTCAAAAAGTGACCCTGGAGATGTGCAAGGTTGGTTGATGCAGTGTTGATGTCATGCTGATGTTAGCATTTGACAAGAAAAAATTTGATGTCCTGTCATTCGTCACAGCAAAAAAAGGCCACATGGCAGTGCCACGTAGATGCCACGTGGTGGGCGGCTGATGTGGCAGGGGCCACGTGGTAGTGTGCCATGTGGCACCTATGCCACGTGTCAATCACAGATTGGCACAAATTGTGTTGAATAACGTGACGTTTCATTGATAGCAGGCTGCAGAGTTGGCAAAGGAGACTAGCGGAGGTGGAGGCAGGGAAAAAATGTCGATAGAGGTGGCCATAGATGGCGAAAATTGACATGCGAAGCGGAGCAGTGCTAAGCGAAAGAAAACCTGTCGGCAGAGCGTCGGTGGCAAACGTCGGGGAGCCGAGCAACACACGGGTTGCGGCCAAAAATTGAGCCGTTGGGGAGGAGTGTGCTGAAGGCATCGCTGAGTGAGCTAGGTAGGGGTGGCCCTACAATGGCCGTTGGGTAGTACCACGGTGGCGTGCCCTTTGCCCTTTTTTCCAATTTTTTTTTTCGCTCAGAAATCCGTACGATCAGTATAGAATTGACCTCCATGTAAAATTTTTTTGCCTCCTGGAACTCTGTCTCCAAAAACAACAAGTTTTATATGAATCCTGACTGCAAACGGCTTTTCGGATCCAATGGTGATGTCTATTTGGCCCCAATGTGCTTCAAAAAATTGCTGATCCCCTGATTTGAAGAAAAAATGCACAAACAAACTAGGGTTTGTACTCCAAATCATGGCTTCAAAAATCTTTCTATGAAGCAGTAGCAAGGAGGCTTTGATACCATGTTGGAGTTGATGAAAGCCAACTCCGAAGATGCCCAAGATCACCTGCATGCGAGAACCTGCCAAAGAGAAGCCAAGGAGAGGAAGAGCATGAAGCAAGGGAAAAACCCTAAATAGACATGAGAGAAAATATGTGCAAACACAAGAAATAAATGTATTTACAATATACAATGAGTGATGAAAATACAATGAGGGAGCCTGTATATAAAGAGCTCATGGAAGCTTGTAGAACAAACTAGAAGGTGGTAGAAGATAAGGATGACAAATCAGCACATATCCACAAAAGGTGGAACATGCTAGAAGGGAACAAACTCCCGTGTTGTCAACAACTAACTACTACATGCATTAAATAAAAAATATTAAATAAATGCATTTACCTAAGTAAGCTTAAGTAAATAGAATAAATAATTAATAAATAATTAATTATTTACTCTAACACCCCCCCCCTTAAGTTTGTGTGATTGCTAGATTGGGAGCTCTCGCTCTTTGTATTTGAAAGCTTACATCAGAAGGTTGAGCGTTCATGAAGAAAATCATTTGATTTTCTTCAGTGGGTCTTTTGTTGGTGGGAATTTAGTTTACTATCTAGTTAAAACAAGCAATAAATTCTCGCATGGGCTCATGAACCTCCTTCTTCATTTGTGTTAGTTGGGAGAGAATAAAATGGTCATCCTCAGTAGTTTTAAATCTCCTCTTTCAAACTTGAATCAAGGTTTCCCATGAAGTCACTAATCCAGTTGGTAGTGACCAAACCATTCAGCCATGGCTTCTGTGAGTGTTTCAACAAAAAGACGAATAGAAACATCTTCGTGTTGAATTGCAAGAACCCCACTTGTTATAAAGAAGGCACTAATGTGTTGATCAATGGTAACTTTTCCATCCTCAAAAAACTTAGGTAGAATTTTTTGGGAGTTGACAAGTATGTCATATAATTGGTTCCTTAGAGCTAAAGGACCAATAGTGGCTCCCCATGGGACTAGGGGCCACGATGCTTGTTGTGCCATAGCTGGAAGAATTTTGTTCAAAGGCTGCAAATTTATAGCTCGAGGTACAAGGGTACCTGGCAAGATCATAGCTTGAAAGGCCACAAGAGAAATAGTAGCCTTGGGTGGTGAAGATGACCTACTAATAGACTTAACCTTCTTCTTCTTCTTCTTCTTCTTCTTCTTCTTAGGAGTAACTGGCTTCAAATCTAACTTCCAAAGGGCTTCAAAATCTTTGTCTAGCAAACCTTTTTGTCTATCCACTCGGGTATATGGTTTTTCAGCCAGCTTATTGGTTATTGTTTATTTTCCCTTTGATGTGACCAAGATTCTACCTATTTCTTCCTGGGATAACTACTATTCTTTCAATGACTACAATGTTCTAACCAATAGGAGCTCTTCACAAGATTTCTCCAAATTCTTCTTCTTCTTCAAGAAGTTGATTTACTTGATGATATTATTGTGCATTTCATCTACACCTCTAGGCTCTAGAGTTTTTAAGTCTAAAATGATATCCTCTTGGGTTTCTTGGAAGCCAAGGTTTGGTTGGAGAACTAGAAAGAATTTCTCATGTGGTAGCACCATCATGCTTCATTACAGGCGACTGTCAGTCTTTCCTCTTTCAGTCTCCCTAGCAAAGTCATCAAAAATCTATTGGTAAATAGATTTGTCACTATAAAAATGGACCACCAAAGTGTATGTGGCAAACCATTCAATTTAGTTGGATAGGCCCTTGGTATGCCACCTTCCTCTACATTTACAGGGGCAACTCCCTTGTATGATATAATTTTTAAAGATTTTCAAATAAAGAATCTAGAACTTTTAAGATTAAGAGAAAGTCATTCAAGAAAAATGCACCACACAACCTCACAAGTTTCTTGAGTCAACATAGAATAATAACAAAGGCAATCAAGAACTATGCTTGAAAATGACCATTATTACCATGCCGATTCATGATTCATAAACATTTGCACAATACCATGAAAAAACTCACTACAAAAGAATCAATAGTTTATACTACAACAATCTTAATTTTAGAACAAGAAACTAAAAGCGTATCTCATTTCATTTTCTTACACCAAGAACATAATAGAGATTTTCATTTTTAGAGACAAAAGTTGTACATACTTTCCAAAATTTGTCTCCTAATCAAAATTTCAATATAGTGTTC
Organism: Cupressus sempervirens; assembly: GCA_028749045.1. NCBI lineage: Eukaryota > Viridiplantae > Streptophyta > Pinopsida > Cupressales > Cupressaceae > Cupressus > Cupressus sempervirens. The sequence goes on from CM053784.1 coordinate 230,330,679, forward strand.
CCTTATTCTAATGTCCAAAAAGTTCTCCCTTACAAAGCCAAGAAGAGCCCTTATATAGACACAGAGGTTAATAACTACCTCCAAAATACGTAATTTTGGAGAGGTTATACAAGGAAAACATTCAAAAACAAAACTTTAACTAGAATTTCTAAGGATGTATACATATCCAATCATTGGTCTTCTGGCTATGAACTCTATCTATCTGAACATGACTGACTTATCTCAAAAATCCCTATAAGCATTGAGGATGATCATCATTGAATCATAATTTTGAATGAACATGTTCTACATCTTAAGTTTGGCTATGAAGTACTTATCCTGGATCTCTTCTTACTCTTGTTGATAGGCTAAAATGTTGCAATCTTCTAGAGTGACTACAACCAGACTGAGCTTCATCATAGTTTTGGCATTTGATACTCAATTCTCTATTTCTAAATGAATTTGGATACTAAAAGAATCAAGAAGAAATTAGCAATCAATATGTTGAAGATCACTTACTACCGCCCCACCTATGATAGTAGAGACTAATTCATCCATAACTTTCATTTTCAGCTGCTCCCAAGAAGCTATTAGTTTTTCAAACTCAGTAATCCCTTTGTTGATATTTATCATTTTCCAATCAACACTTTTACTCCAAATATCTGTCTGATTCTCACTTGGATTAGAAATAATTTTCTCAAGAACTAGGGTGTTTGTATTTAACTTGACCATTTCTTGTAATTCATTAGCTACTTTTTACCAGGTGACTTTCTATTATGTGTTGCTTTCTAGCTCTTTAGAAATTTCCTATATCCGTTTGATGGCTTTTCCATATATTTCCTTCACTCCAGTTATGAGTTTTGAAGTATCTTCTATCATTCTATTTATCCAAGTGTCGATCATCATAGTATGTGACTTGTGTTTGTTTACTCTTCCAACAACAACATGATCAAGAATGCCATCAAGACCTACTAAGGCTATTGAAGTAACTACTATCATCATATTAGAGGAATTGCTAATCAAATTGATGTAAGACACCAGCTTTTGAACTTTCTCTTTGAGTTTCTCCTTAGATCTTTTTTCTTTCTTTGCTCTTTGTAACATTTGGGCAGCAGTCACTTCAAAATTTTGAAAATCTCTTTCTATAGTAGATTGACCAAGATCAACCTTATCTAGAATGAAATTTAACTTAGATGCTTCATCAACATTCTTTTCAATTATGGGCTTGGCTATTTCTATCCATAGATTACCTAAAGTTTTATCAATAGCTAACTTGAACATCACTTTAGTCTTTTTCACTTTAGAAGGATTTTGAAGGAAACTGGAGATTACATCAAATGGATTTAATCTAGTAGATTTAATTTTCATTTTTTCCCTTCTTCTTTTGACTGTAAACTTAACCTGTTGATTTAAATCTTCACTTTTATCTAGATCACTAATATCTTATTACTGTATTTTCTCATTAGAAGTCACTTCTAATGCCATTCGAGATGATTCTCATTAATTGCCTCTTCTTACTCTACTTTGGAATTCAGTAGTCACCTTTTTTGCTTTGAATTTACTGATCCACTCTCTTGTTCTTCTAAGGACATAGGCAATTCTTTTTTTTCAAGCTTTTTAATTCTTGAACTGACCAATCAATAGAAGGGAGATCTAGTGATTCAATTTTCTCATAGTAGAAAGGATCAACCAAGGAAACTTCATCATCATTTATACTTGTCACATCAATATCCACCTTGAAGTCTATCACCTACCTTACAATAAGCCACTTCCAGTCTCTCTTCTTGACTTTGAAATCATCTTCACAATCCTTCAAAAAGTCTTCTAGAGCTAGAAAATGACCAAGAATGGGGTTCAACTTTAACCCATTAACTGCATAGCCTTTACTATCATAAGGGAGATGCATATTATAAGGAAGAAAATTAATTGTGGTGATGTATCTTTCTATGTTCCTTGCATTTGATGTAGTATCACAACTATAATATCCAATGCCAATAGGAAAAGATATTTCATCTATCCTCTTGTTCTTGCAAAGTTTATTGGTTTGACTAATCTGCCTACACATTTCAATCAGGAGCAATTTATCATCAACGAATCTAGATAACATTAGGGGACACCCATCATAGGTAGCTAACCTACTATAAGTGAACTTTGAGAACTATATGAAGACACTTCCATATTTTTGAACTTTTATTGTTGCTTCTGGTGAAATTTTGAGTCCAATGTTTCCTTGAATTTCTCTTACAGTCAACATTATGAATGCATCATTCAGTCTTCTAAAATGGTGCAGGCTTTGTGATATTGTATCTAAGGAAGATGATTGTAGATAATAGTTGCATCATCATTTATACCTTTTTGGTTCAGCCCTAGCAAACTTTTGGTACTTGCAATAGCATAGAAAAGGTACAAAGTTGTGTAGAAATAATCATTTTCTTGGAGTTCTATGAGTTGTCTATACAGTGAGTCACTGATAACTTCAGCCCAATCAATGTATTTCTTCCCTTTGCAGACTATGTTAATAAATAGGAACATCCAACCTTTGAACTCATGTGAATCCTAAAGTCCTATTATCCTGCTTAATAGAGTTACCATGTTCGCTACATCTTCCTTTAACAATGATCTGTTGATGGATTTGGCTAGTTGAGATTTCCCTTTCATTGATTGCAAGAACCATGACCTAGCAATAGTGTTTAAACACTGAGTTTGATTCACCATATAGTACTCCTTAGCAATTCTTAGATTGATGTTGGCATATTGCACTCTGGTAGGTAGTCGGAAGGTAATGGTAATAGAAACAAGATCCAGATGGACAATCTCTTTATTATTTGATGAAATGACTTCCTTGGTATGCAGATAATAGGCTTTCATGCATTTCAATACTAGATCCAGGCATTGTGCTGAAATGTGATGCCCTCCTACTCGAGCTAGGCCACTTTGCAATATCTTTTCAACTAAAGGGGTCCTCTCTTCGCTATCAAGAGATGACCAAAAATATTGAAGGAAAACACTTCCTAAAATGGTATCACCAATGTTTGGATGTGTACTTTTTAAAATGGGACATAATTTAGGCTTTGATATTTGTATTTCAATGTTTGGTTATTGATATTTTTCTCAATTACACCAAATGTCTTAAACCCTGCACTGCCTCTTTATTTCCATCTTCAAAGTGATAAACTAGATATTCTATCAAATAGATCTATCAACACTATTGTATAATATCTTAATTAATCCTTTACTATCATTTGATCAAACAATTTGGTGACATTCTCTATAGTTCCACATTTCACATAAATGCAACTTGCCACTATGCATTTAACTGAGAATCACCACATTTTGGAGCTTGTATTAGGCATTCGTATGGTTATTGATGAAGATCAATTAATCACATCCACTAGTTGTATGGGATTCAATTCACATTCCAATGCCACATTCCATCAAACAAGTCTAGTTCAGCCGATAGTTGAAGTTGTGTTGAAATCGGTAATGCACATTATTAAAGAAGAGAGGATCATCACTACTTTTTGAGCTTTTCCTTACTCCTTGGTGAATAGAATTGAATTAAACAAGATGCATCCCCTGCTTAGAATATGTTTTATTCTGTGTTACTGCTGCATTCTCCATATCAATGGAAGTGCAATTAAATTTTCCATTAAGAAATTTTTTGTAATCAGCATTATTAACCTAAATACTAGCCTGCATCCTATCTCTGCTTTCACAATCTTTGGTGTAGATGACAAGTAGGTTGGAAAGTGTAGGAATACTATAGGTAAGAGTAAAGACATTTATCCAAACCGTTCATGTGCTGGTTTCTTCACTTCTTCACATCAGTCCAAACTTAGGGTGCACATGTTTGGATGATTCAAAACTTGAAACTTGGTCGCAAATGGCTGGTAATATCTTTGATTTTCATTGGGAGTTACGAGCTTTTAAAATAGCTCACATGTCGTGCCTTACTACTCTGTTGGCTTACAAACCCAATTCTCTTCCTTTGCTTCGAGGCCCTTTCAATTTTCTCAACAGCCACTTCATGTTCCCAACTTCATACATTTGGCTTGCTCTATGTCATGTTGGGCTTTCTACATGTTGACTCTCCCTATCTATTACTATTCTCCTCTTCCTTCATCCCACTCCTCTACACTCCATAAAACTTGAGCTATCTTGCATATTATTGGGCTCCTTTATTATGTTTATACCTACATTCAAATTGACTTCCTTCTCTTCAAAACTAGAGCCTCCATAACTGATAGCCATTATTTCTTTTTTGTTTGTTGCTTTTGTTCACAAATGCATTTCAATTTCAAGAGGTTAATAACCATCTCAAAAATATCTATTTTGGACTCAAACATTAACCTCTCTTTAAGAGGTTAATGGTTAATGATTTGGTTCAAATTACTTGTTTTGACTCATGAACCTTAACCTTTTGATAAAGAGATTAATGGTTAAGCTTTCAAGGAAAAATACATATTTTGGCAATTAACATTAACCTTAAGGGAGGTTAATGGTTAATCATGCAATTCAAAATATGTATTTTTTTATTCTTCCATTATCATGTGATAACTTTGGACTCAGAAGCTAGATTTTGAAAATTCAAAGTGCTGGGCAAAGCTGGGAATGGGCCAAATATGTTGAAGGGCATTTTTTCTTAAAAACTCTGAGAGTAATTGACCATTTTAATGCTTAAAATGGAGACATATTTCAAGGGTAACCATAGCACTGATAAGGTAGGAATTAAGGCAATTTTGATAACTGGGCAACAAGAATGTAATACATATTTTCAATATTCATACTTTTATTAATGTTTATGTATATGTTACTCATCTTTTAATGTCTTAATATTTTATGTATATGTATTTTTTATTCATATTAATGCCTTAATCTAAGTGTAATTAACTATATTTAATGACATGTCTTAAGAGGAGATCCGGAATTATACATAAGAATGTAGATTAATTTATATTTTATTTCATAGATGTATATAAATATGTTCATGTTAAATGTAGACATGTATGTTTTCAATATTCATGTTTATGTATATGTTTATTTCTTTTTAAAATGCCTTAATCTAAGTATAATTAACTATATTTAATGACATGTCTTAAGGGGAGATCCTAAATTATACATATATAAGAATGTAGATTAATGCACATGTAAGAATATAATATATACATGTACATAAGAACATATAAAGAGTATGACCTAAAGAATGCATGTTACAACATTTAATTAATAAAAGTTAATACATATAAGAATATAAAGATTATATACATAAATACATAAGAGAATTAAAAATCATAAGAAAATATAAACAATGTATATAATTACATACAAATACTAAAGGGGTTGTCTTAAGGAGAGGTCCTAATGTTGAGATAATGGGTGTTGCACACATTGCATAATATTGTTATATTTTATTATTTTATTTTATTATGTAATGTTGTACCTAGCTGGACGTGCAACATGTAAAGATTCCCATGAAATATTTTTGATGAGTTGTATTGTAACATTGTGAAAATATTTCATGTAATTATTTAATATTGGGGGAAAAGAATTAAATGCCCAATATTAAATGTGGGGTCAGTGGGTTAGGTAGCACATGGTTTATGTAATACCACTTGGTGGTTTTGTGGGACTTGCTACTATATAAGCAGCCACAAGGGTAGTTGTTGTTGTAGAATGAGAAAGAGTGACAAGGAGAAGACAAAAAGGCAAGAGTCGAGCGGGACAAGGCTTGACAGGTTAGCCAAGGGAGCATTTGTGAAGGTTGGAAGCATGGCATGGGATGTGTGGATTCATGCTTGTTCACATAGTTTGCTCGGTTGTGGCTATGGCCATGAAGGCTTCCATGGTTGTATGGAAATGGTATTTTTTGCTGAATAATACATGATGATGGATTCTTTTGGAGGTTGGGTTTTTCTCTCAATGAGGGTTTCCCAGGGTATATCTTGTGTCACAATTTTGTGGGTATGTTGTCTATTCTCTTGCATGTGGATTTTAATTCCGTGTTTAATTTCAGATCTATTATGGGTTATGTGGAAACAGTTATATTCTTTGTTGCCAAGTTTCCTTACAAGTGGTATCAGAGCCTGGTTTTGGCCTGGTCATGGGTTCAAATCTCCCCAGTGCCATCCCGACCCGCGTAAGCACCTGGTATGCGCGTCGAGGGGGAGATTGTTGGGTGATGCGATGCGCTCCTCTGTCCACAGGTGGTTAATTATGTGGTGTTCCATGTTCACTAACAATCATGGATTTTGGTGCAACGGCAAGTGGGGCCCAACAATTGGTATCAGAGCTATGATTTTATTATTGTAACCCTAGATTGAATCCATGGGAATGCATGAGAGGATAAAAGAAAAGGGCAAGATATATGAATGATTTATTGCAGATCCGAGGGTTTTGGATTTGTTGTTATGATGGGATGTTAAAAGATTTGGGCATGTGAAATTGTTGGACAAAAATATTTTTTCGGATGTTTCATTTAAATGAGGGTTTTGGGGGGTAGCTTGTAGAAATGACCTCTTGGGTAAAAAAAGACCTCACCATTGGATCCAGGTCGACATTTCCATAAAACTTGATATATAATTTGCCCTAGTTTGGCCATGTTCAGAGGAAATGAAAGAGTTTTTTTTGGTTTCAGCCCATGATGGCCGTCAAATTTAATCCCGTCGAAATTTTGGTCACTGAAAAAATAAAAAATGAAAAATCGTACTGAAAATGGTAAAAGGACTGTCTTAGTAAAACGGCCATAACTTTCTCTCAGAATATCAGATTTCAGAGTTCTTACAGGCGTTGGAAAGTTAATTCAGAGCACTACAACATGTTGTAGGTTTGGTTCTATGATTTTGATATTTTGTCAGGTTTTAAGAGCCCTAAAATCAGATGTTGTTTATTTTGAGAACAGATTAGGGCATAACTTGGGCATACAGAGTCGGATTTTGGACTTCGAGTAGTCAACGGAAAGCTCTTGGAGAGCTCTACACATTGGTTCAGATTTGGTGAAAGTTTGGCATGATTTATTTGTTGATATATTAATCTGAACAGTTTATAGGTATATTTTGACTATGGTAACATTGTGAGTTTATGGCATTGGAAATTTAAGTTTTGATGTCATTGTATACTCAGTTCATATTTCAGATTGGTCTCATGATGATATGGTTATCAGTGTTTGGTTTGGATATGCATGATGACTTGTTGGGTCTACAAGTTGTGCAGTGTTGTAAGTGGTCTATACTTACAGGTTGCATTTATAGCTTGGTTATGGGTTGTCTTTGCCCATTGATCTTTCATTATTGATGCATATTCAGATTGGTGGCTTGGATTTGGGTTGTCTATGCCCTAAGTCACATGATTTTATGATTTTATCTTCATGTAGAAGGGATGAGATGTTGTTACCAGGTACAGTCATGGCGGAGGATTGTGGTTGACTATGTTGACAGGTTGGACATATTGAGAGCCTGATGCTCGATTCATGGATGTGATCATGGTGTCATGGATTTTGGCATGCCATGATTGGTTATACAGGTACATCCTTGATGTTCATTAGCTTGGATTTCTGATTTAGTTATGGTGGTATATCTTCTTGGTTGAGGATCATGGTTATTTGGTTTTCTTATGAGGAGCTCATGATGTGCACTTTGAGTTCTTTGATTGTTTGATGCCTTGGTTGATTCTCATGGTTAAAGGATGGTTTTTCATCATTATGTCATGGATATCTTGGATACACGGTTTAGTGGGAGCTTGTGACAGTGATGGGGTGATAGTGTAGGATTAGTTCTTGGTTTGGTTTATATCTTCTTGGTTTGGAGAGGATGGATTTTATGATGCCATAGGTGACTTGGTACCATGGTTCAGTGGGAGTTTTTGGCATTGATATATTTATTGAGTGTTTGCAGATGTTGGAGGTTTGTCTTAGATCCTGTTGCTGCAGAAGCATCTTTGACATTTGCATGGTGCACTTGTTATCTTCATGGTGTACGAAGATGGTTAGATCTTGAGGACTCATGGAGTTCTTGGTTATAATCATGGTGTGTGGAGATGGTTCTTCATGGTGTGTAGAGATGGTTGCATCTTGAGGACTCACAGGGTTCTTGGCAAAGGTGTGGTTTATGCTTTTATTTAGCATGTTATCCTTGGTATGAGGATGGTTTCATTATTATGTCATGGTATACTCTTGATACACATTTAGAGTTGTGACATGTTATAGTATGTTCATGTGGAGCATGTTATCTCTTTGGTTGAGATGGTAAGATCATGTTGTCATGTTTATGTTCCTGAGGCCATGGTTGGAACTTTGACATTGATCTTGGTTTAGTTTCTTGGTATTGAGCACACTGATCATAAGCTGGATACTTCATGATATTGCTATGTTGCATTTGGAGTTGGCATGGATTGATTGGTTGCAGGTGCTCATGGATACTTAGAGATGGCGGTGATGCTGTTTTCTCTTGGATTAGAGAAGTATTTGTTGGGATGGTTGATGGTTTCAACAGGAAGTCCAAGGGGCAATCACCTGATATGGACTTGAGAGGAGATTGTTCTTAGATGAGTCTTGGTTGGAGACTTGGGTATCTTGATGAGCATTCTCATTCCCCACTCTTGGTCTACTTGGCGGTTTGCTACTTGAGAGGTATAGCCCATTGTTTCTCTCAGTTGCATTATATTTATGCTTGTCTTTCATGGATATAGATCTTGAGCTATGGTACATGAGTTAGTTCTGCAGGGTTCATTTGAGAGATGGTTTAGCATTGGTTATCTCCATGTGCATATGTTGTTATGCTGGTTGAGTTTGGGAGATGGTTTTATATTGGGCATATTCCTTGGATTAGGAATGGGTTTATTGAGTTTGATTTTCTTGTGAGAGGCTTACATCCATGATTAGTTATATGGTATGGTTTGGGTGTTGTTGAGGCTTCTTGTTGGGGTTTTATGGAGGAGATCATACTTGTACAGTTTACATCTAGAGGTGTGTGTAGAAGGACATGATACAGGTTATGATTTGCATGGTTTCTCCAGTCTTGGTTATCTTGTTGGATGTTCAGTTTTGCCTATATTGGATTTGAGATTGGTTAGAGATTATGATCACTGGTTTGTGCTCATGTATGTCATTTAAGAGATGACATGGTTATTTCTTTCTCTTTCCTCTGTTGGTTGTGGTGAATTTGGGAGAACATTGGAGACTTGTTACAAGAGTTGTTCTTGCAGGATATCAGTTTATGTATTGTGCATGTCCTTGATACTACATGGATTCACTTCTTTGAGATGTTGTGAGTGGATTGGTTATAGATTTGACATTATCTTTTATAGTGGGAGCTTCTTGGTATATATGTGGCAGGTATTTCTCTTGAGGCTTGTGATTGCAGGCTATAGATTAGATATGTCAGTGATATGAGATTCACTTGTTATACCTTTGAGGTATGGATAGTTGGATGGGTTTGGCACTTGCTGTGGGTGCTATTTCAGCTATGGATATTTTGACAACTATGGATACATGTGATTACCTTTGGATCAGGTTATTTGTGCTTGGAATTTCAGTTGGTACAAGATTTTATGATCTTCTAATGTGACAGGTTGGGTGGCTTTCTCTTTTGGATGGCTTCTATGTATGTCCAGTGGTAGTGGCATAATAGGAGGTGAGATCATTCATGATTGAGATGCTAGATACTTTGATTTTGTTGCGGGTACCAGGATGGAGCACTTGATGTATTTTGATCCATGATGGTGGATGTGCTGGCAGGAATTGTTCCCTTGTTCATTTATGTGGCTATGGATTGACCCTATGCAATGTATACAACAAGTGGGAGATTGTTGAGATAATGGGTGTTGCACACATTGCATAATATTGTTATATTTTATTATTTTATTTTATTATGTAATATTGTACCTAGCTGGACGTGCAACATGTCAAGATTCCCATGAAATATTCTTGATGAGTTGTATTGTAACATTGTGAAAATATTTCATGTAATTATTTAATATTGGGGGAAAAGAATTAAATGCCCAATATTAAATGTGGGGTCAGTGGGTTAGGTAGCACATGGTTTTAGCACATGGTTTATGTAATACCACTTGGTGGTTTTGTGGGACTTACTACTATATAAGCAGCTGCAAGGGTAGTTGTTGTTGTAGAATGAGAAAGAGTGACAAGGAGAAGACAAAAAGGCAAGAGTCGAGCGGGACAAGGCTTGACAGGTTAGCCAAGGGAGCATTTGTGAAGGTTGGAAGCATGGCATGGGATGTGTGGATTCATGCTTGTTCACATAGTTTGCTCGGTTGTGGCTATGGCCATGAAGGCTTCCATGGTTGTATGGAAATGGTATTTTTTGCTGAATAATACATGATGATGGATGCTTTTGGAGGCTGGGTTTTTTCCTCAATGAGGGTTTCCCAGGGTATATCTTGTGTCACAATTTTGTGGGTATGTTGTCTATTCTCTTGCATGTGGATTTTAATTCTGTGTTTAATTTCAGATCTATTATGGGTTATGTGGAAACGGTTATATTCTTTGTTGCCAAGTTTCCTTACACCTAAAAAGGTTATACTAAGGGGATGTCCTAATAGGAAGTCTTAAGGGGAGGTTAGGTAATAGGTAGTCCTAAGGGGAGGACCTAAGAGGTAGTCTTAAATGAGATATCCATGTCTAATTTGAATAAAAATAGCTTGAAACATGGCTAATTTCACATATCCAAGATAAATGATCCAATGTATACAAATTTATAAAACAAACATCCTATCAAGATTAAATGTGAAAGTATAAGAGCCATATAGATATAGACGAACTAGACATCTACAATAAGTACATAGGTAAACTAGAGCTCCATAAACATTGTATTGTTAGGATCCTCTCTAGCTTTTATTATCTCTAGAAGCTTTTCATGTTCTTCAATAGATAGTTTCTGCTTTTGATTTCCACAACGTTCTCTTCTTTGTATTGCTTCAAAGTGTAACTTTGTTGCTATAACATGGTTACTATAATGTAAAACTTTTCCTTCAGGCTTATGTTTAGTAAATTAAATACCACTATCAGTTACCCTTGTTTGTTGATAATATGTTCCTTCAATGACAACTGATCCAATTGGATATAATTGTTCATCAGCATCTATATTTCCTTGTAGACACTTGTGTTTTTGTTTTGTGCATCTTAAAAGGTAATAGTCCACATTTTCTGCATTATCTAGTAAGGCTTAAACTGCAAAAATATCTCCTACATGTATATAAAAATAGATAAATATAAATTAATTTTAAAATGAACATACATGTATATTAATATATATATATATGTACGACATATACATATATATATATTTTAATTTATATATATATATGTATATATACATATATATACATGTATATTTATATAAAAATAAATTAATTTTAAAATGAATATACATGTATATATATACATGTATATTAATATATATATATATATATACATATATATATATATATATATATATACATATATATATATATATATATATACATATATACATATATATATATATATACATATATACATATATATATATATATACATATATACATATATATATATATATACATATATACATATATATATATATATATATATATATATATATACATATATATATATACATATATATATATATATATATATATATATATATGCACACAAACCTACCATAACTAAATTAGAAATGCCCTCATAATGAGCTAAATATACAGGATCATGAATGCCAATGTCAATGTTAACATCTTCAAAAGGAAGCTTTCTAACTATCTCCTTCAAATCCCAATGTGAAACATATCCATGTTAGAAATAGTCAAGACTAGCTAGGTTACTTAGAGGGGAGGGGTGAATCAGTAACCTCAAAACTTTTAACAAATTCAGCACTTAAAAACATAATCCATTCACCATTAACTAATCTAATCTATTGCATGCATGAGAACTAAAAGATAAACATTCATAGCACATGAACACAATATTTGGTGACCAAGAAACCTTCCAAATAGAAAGTAAAACTAGGGTTGGGATGATACCCACAAAATTTCAATACTATAGTATAAAGTTGGCCTGTTAAGGCTTACAATGATCACTTTAGATGATCTACCCTAGTAGGAGCAATTAGGACTACTAGGTCCACCTTGTTAGAGGTTTTACAAACATACAATGAAGTATGCACTCTGTTAGGGGATTTAAAGAAAAGATTGTTAGGTCTACCCTGTTAAAGGATTTGAATCTGATTCACCTGTTAGGATGAAATAATAGATCTGACTTACAACTTGATTGCTGATTAGATCCTTGAAATGCTGATCAACTCTTGTGATAGATGTAACATGACTGCTCCTTATAGACCTTGCTGAATACTTTGCTCTGCTGTTGATTTGCATTCAATCTTCTCAAAAACATTTCTTCACCATCATATTATATTTAGAAATGATAGAATACGTTACATATATATCATCCCAATTCTCATAATTATAAGGTTAGCTAAAGCACAATTTAACACAAATATTATTGAGTTAGCCCAAATGCACAAACTTGGGTTCTAAAAGCTAACTTGGTGACCTTCTAATACTTAGCATCTACTATATTGCTTGGCATCATCATGAATTCAGTAGAAGTAGAGGGTTGGTCCATACTAATCACTTAGCATAGCTTTGAACTTGATGAACATTGGAAACTTAGTAGATATATTGTAACTCGGTAAGAACTGAATACTATGTTTACCTTACTTGCACTTAGTAAAAATTTCTCATCCCATCACATGGTTGATACTAGCTTCACATCATAGGAACTGATGACTCGGTAGATATTGCAAAGCTCGGTGATAGCTGAACTACTCGATGATAACTGCTAGACTTCACATTGCCTGTTTTCACTCGGTAGCCTCTGGAATGCTCGGTGTGAACTATTGAACTGCTGAACATACTTGGCAACCACTAAATGCTTGGTAAACACTAGAGACTAAATGATGAACTTAGTAATCATATAGAATTATGAATAAGTTTTTTCACTAATGACAAACATAACTTAATGCCAACAATCTCTCCCTTTGGCACTAGTGACAAAAACACTTATTAGCCAAAATTTATGTACAGTGACATACTAATTTTTTTTATTTTTCAAAATTTGTCTTTGTAATTCTGCTGTATATACATTTTCATATATCTCCCTTATACATATCATAATGCTATATATACAAATAGTTCTTCTTAGGTCTATACTATACATATGTTTCTCCACAAATATCACTCTCTCCCCCTTTTTGACAATAATGCCAAAAAATTATACACAACATACTTATACAAAGACACTAAAATGTGAGAGAAACTTAGAGTGTACCTTGAGAATAAGAGCTAATTTCTTATCCTAGTTCTCTTGCAAAATTTTGTAGGTATGAAGTGCCACTTGAACTTCTGCTAAGAGTTCAATCATATGATCTATAATTGAAAAGTTGTTATCCTGGATGAATGTTTTTGAATAAGCAAGATGTTTCTACATTGTGTCCATGATTGGTAGGATCATGTTTTGGATGTCTATTAATATGGACCTAATCCTTGCTTCCTCTCTCAATAATTTAGCTTGCATGTCTAATAAAATTTTTACCTTTATGTGATGTGCTGAGCTTGAGCTAGGGTCAACCTACAACTTTTGGGCGTTGGCCTTCAGATCCTCATCAATTTTATTTAGTCTTTCCTTTATTTCTTTAGTATACTTAGTAACATCACAAAGTTTGGCAAAAGGAAATGTTCCATTTGTAAAAGAATTTTCAAGATTAGCCATAATTGAGGAAAGCTCTACCTGATTAATAGCAATGTGCTCAAGCACCTTATTGTTAAAAATTTTTTTTGCCTTTTCTATCAACTTTTCCTGACCAGTAGAGTCCTCATTGAATTTATTCACTGCTTCCTCTAGCTGTAACAAAATGTGTTGAGATGAATCAACATCTACGCCTATAGCCTTTGTCAAAATGTTCTTTGCACTCTCAATTATCCTAAATTCTCTATCCCTTTCCTATTCGAGCTACTTCTGTCTAGCTTTTTGTTCCAAAATTTGGCTAACCAATCTTATTTGTTCAACACTAGAATTATCAAGATCCAATTTAGGAATTATAATCTCTATGTCCAAGTCTATATGTTCATCAATTTCTTTTCTACTTATTAGAAGTTGAAGGGGTGTCCTTGGTTATACTTTTGATATTACTACCTTGGTCTTAGAAATAGAAACAATGGTAGAGATAGTAGGGCTTGCTATGAAAACTTGTATAGGGCCTACTGAAGAAATACTAATAGGAGTGCTAATAGAATCCAAAATTGATGTGCTACCCAAAATTGAAGTAATTACAAGTGGAACACTAACTAAAGTACATACAATAGGAGCACTGGTAGAAGTATTTACAAATGAAGTACTTACGAGAGCATGTGAAATTGAAGTAGACAAAATTGTAGAACTTGATGTTGTACTCAATATTGATGCCCCTAACTTGGGAGCTGAAGAAGAGGAGGTTTGTAGCTTAGTGGATGAAGTGGTAGACACTTCCATTATAGATACCTAGAGCTAAGAGGGAGCACATAGTGATTGAGTAGATGATGTATCTATTGTGGTTGCAATCACACTTGTTGAAGCTATCTCCATGCCACATGATGTAGCATTTTTTAGTGGAGAGTGAGGAAGGGAGGCTATAAGTTGTGTAGCTATCCTTACTAGATCATTTTCTTCTTCTCCTTCCTTATCTTCCTCTTTAGCTTCTTCTTCTTTCTCTTCTTCACCATCCTTCATCACTGCCTAATAATCCTCAGCATCAATAGTGACACAAGGTGTGTTATCTTCTTCATTGTCACTATCATCATCATCTTCTTTGATCTCCACTAGATCCTTATTTGGCTTGTACAAATGATAAAAAAATTTCCATATAGTTGTAGCATCTTTAACTACATGCTCAATATCTTTGATCAAAATCAAATAGATATGAAATCTAATCATCATCTTACCTTCATTATCCTTTGTTGCTTCCTTAATCTTAACAGTGACAAGATTTGGTGGCAATTGTCTCAAAGATTGCTCATATATATCCTTTGCTATTTTCATAGTTGATTCCCATATAGGTTTTAACCTTGCCAATAATTCATTGGAAGTCTAAGGGGCAATTTGATTAGGGGAATATTTCCATTTTCCCATCTTAGTCAACACTAGCTCCTCAATCGACATTTTCTCTACATCAATTCTTATTTCATACTTTAAAGCATTGAAATTTGTGATGCCTGCACCTTCTTCTAATTGCTTCAGATTCTCTTGGAAGGTGAGTGGGGGCTTACTGAATACAATTTCACTGCCTCCTTTCTTCTTGGATCTTCTTGTAAACATAGCTATGGAGGCCTTGGGTGGTTTGGTGATAATCACCTTGCCTTTCTTTTTCATAGTCTCTTCCTCCATTTCTAATTCCTACTCTTCTTCTTTAGATTCTTCATCATCTTCTCCTTTTCCCTTGGTAAGCATAAGAGGGGCACTTGTAGTTTTAGGTTTTGCTATCTTCCTCTTACCTTTACTCACCGCTTGTGGGAGCTTGATCTCAAGCTCTATTTTGGCCTTTGCATCATCATATGTTCCAAAGATAGGTAACTTTGGATCTACTAGTTCATTCACTAGGGTTTCAATTATCTCCTTGGTTTCATCAATATTAACCTTGTAGGGAAGAGGTTTCACCCATACAATTCTAGGCCTTATCGCTTGAATGTATACTTTGTCACAGTCAACCATGAAACAAACATCATCCTTGTAGTCTTCAACTAGTTTTGATGGAATTCAAAACCTATTATTTATCTTTTCCTTAAAGGCTTCAAAATAGTTATCCATTATACTATCAAAATTCTCACCCATTTCTACAATAAACTCATTGATTTGGTACAAAATTGGAGTATCCTTTCTCCATACCATTGATCCTTTGGATAGGAAAAACTTTTGTACATAAAAGAACAAAAAAATTTAAAAAGAGCCAAATTTACACAGATTATTATTTGATGTCCTAATACTTTCCATGTTCTTGTTCAACTATTTCAACATCAAATTTTCCAAGTCATACTCCAAATTCTTCTTTACTACCTTGTAAGCTAGGTCCACAACCTCACACGACACACCATTCAGTCTGCTAGAGCTATATTTCTTATGTGCAATGATATGAATACCAAACCTAAGTTCCACATCAGATACATTATTGATCTTCAGACCTCTTTCATCCCATTCAGCTAGGGTTTTCTTCTATAGCTCATCTCGACCAAGGGTTTTTGTAATCTTGACCTTATTTAGAATAGGGAGACCTGTGATTCTATGAATCATCTTCTTTTTTATCAAGATGGTCTTCTCTAACCTTAACTAACTATTCTACACATGGCTCAAAATATACCTGATCCATTTGATTTGGAAGTTTCTTGGCAGGTGCAAAATGTGGGTCAAACCTTTCGCCTCTAAATGTTTATGCTCAAGTTTGAGGGTTCCATCCACACACAATTCTCCTAAGGTACTGTCCATTTCTAGGGTTCCAATTTCTTGTACAACACATTTGAAGTGAGTATGAATATTATTTATAAGAAGTACTTTTGATGGAATTTGAGATTGTGCTCCATTCGGGTCAAGTGATTCTATGATTGTTGGCACTAGCTTGAAGTTTGGAGCCTTCCATTTGACACCTCACACTAACATCTCTGAACCTTTCTTTTCTTTATTTTTGTTGTTAGTGGATGCCATGATCACTCAATAGACTAATAAAATCTTCTTCAAAAATTTCATTGTAAACTATGCTCAAGATCGCCTAGATGCTCTAAAAATTGCTCTGCTCTAGATAGACTAAATTTATGGTGAAAATGATGTCAAAATTTCTCCCTTTTTGATGAAAATTCTCCATTAATGCTTAGTACAATGAGATCCATAATGACATAGTGCTTGATAGGCTATCATACACTATTTATCTAGATAATTTAGTAGAACCTTGTAACTTGACAACCAAACAAAACTTGTTACTCTCGACCTCGCTTGGTATGAACTAGCCTTGCTTGGTGAATAGTGATGCTAAACTTTTAGTGATCCCTCTATATCTGCAATACTAATTTGGATCTTTTGCTTTCATTCATTAGAACTGCTTGAGATATGACCCCTAAAATGTAGTTATAGTTCTTCCTTTAAGAACTTAATTGGAAATGTTGGAGTCACCGACTTCTTGAGTGACATGGCTATCATTTGAACTAGCTTGCTTGGTAGACTTGGGAGTCTACTGTTGTCTCATCTACTTCCTGATGTTATTAGCTTTAGCTTTCTTTTCATCTTCAACTCTACCTATATTCATGCAGTTTTTAGCTACATGACCAAGTTCAATGCATGTGCAACATCTTATTGTATTATCCTTCTTTCTTAAGTGATGCCTTGCACAGTATATGCCAATGTGTCCATATTCCCCACAGCAATGACATCTACACCAAGTATTGTAGTCCTAACCAAATATTGCTTTTACAAATTGTTTAGCTAGATCGAATGGTTTTGATATGCATTATGATGCTTTGTGACCGTATTTCTTGCATTTGTGACATTTACCTTCAAATTTTGGTTTCTCCTTGCATTCATTAGCTTTATGACTATGTTGACTACAATTATAGTATTTTCCATTGAATTTTGTCTTACCATTGCTCCAAATTTTTTTTTATGTATGACCTAACTTACCATAGTGATTTCAAGTAGGTTTTTTATTCCTTTGAGCACCTTGTTTAGAGGATTCACCTTCTTCTTTTTATCCAAGTCCTACTTTTCCCTTTTACCTATAAAGATTGTACTCACTTTGCTAATTCAGTTTATCCATGTCTACTTGGGATTTCATTATTCTTTCATTGAGTTGCTTCTCAGAATTTAGATCAACTTTCAATCTTTCATTGATTTTTCTTTTAGTGCTTAAATCATTTCTTAACCTATTCATTTTTAGATCTTAGACTCATGATTTCCTCATTTGCATTGGAGAGCTGATTGATAAGATTTTCTTGCTAAAAGGATCCATTTTGAGTTTCATTGTTCCTTGCCTCCAAGTCTCCACTTTCCTTATTCCTTAATTCCAAGATTTCACACAATCTTATTGACTAAATTTCTTGTTCTCTTTTCAATTTTCTTACTTGTTGTTGCAAGGAGCCATTCATTTCTAGGAATTCTTTGATTGCCTCATTTGCTTCATCTGAACTACTTGAAGGGAAAAAGTCTTCAATCTTTTCTTCAACATACTGGTGGTCATTCATCTATTTTACAAGTTCCTTCCTTCTTTTTAGGGATTATGAAAGATGCTATTTTACTTCCTTGAGTTGAGCTATGGCCATCTCCAGATCTAGCTTCTCATTGTCAATAGCTTTGTCAAGGCTGAATATCTCCATTGTCCTTGATCTTTTCTCAAGCTATCAAACTTTATCCTAAGAACCACAAAGCTCTAATACCAATTGTTGGAAATAATTAAGACTAGCTAGGTTACTAAGAGGGGAGGGGTGAATCAGTAACCTCAAAACTTTTAACAAATTTAGCACTTAACAACATCATCCATTCACCATTAATTGATATAATCTACTGCATGTATGAGAATTGAAAGATAAACATACATAGTGTATGAACACAATATTTGGCAACCTAGAAACCTTCCAAAAAAAAAGTAAAACTGGGGTGGGGATGATACCGACAAAACTTCAATACTGCAGTATAAAGTTGGCCTGTTAAGGCTTATAATGATCACTTCAGATGATCTTCCCTGTTAGGAGCAATTAGGACTACTAGGTTCACCTTGTTAGAGGTTTTACAAACATACAGTGTAGTATGCACTCTATTATAAGATTTAAAGAAAAGACTATTAAGTCTACCCTGTTAAAGGATTTGAATCTATTCACCTATTAAGATGAAATAGTGGATTTGCCTTGCAACTTGATTGCTAATTAGATCCTTGAAATGCTGATCACCTCTTATGATAGATGTAACTTGACTGCTCCTTATAAACCTTGTTGAATACTCTACTTTGTTGTTGATTCACATTCACTCTTCTTAAAAATATTTCTTCATCATCATATTATATTTAGAAATGATACAATACATTACATATATATCATCCCAATTCTCATAATTACAAGGCTGGCTAAAGCACAAGTTAACACAAATATTACTGAGTCTGCCCAAATGCACAAACTTGAGTTCTAAAAGGTGACTTGGTGACCTTCTGATACTTGGTCTCTACTACATTACTCAGCATCATCATGCATTTGGTAGAAGTAGAGGCTTGGTCCATACTAATCACTCAACATAGCTTCGAACTTGGTGAACATTGGAGACTCAGTAGATATAGTGTAACTTGGTAAGAACTGAATACTATGTTTGCCTTGCTTGCACTCAGTAAACACTACTCATCCCATCACTCGGTTGATATTGGCTTCACATCATAGGACCTGATGACTCGATAGATACTGCAAAGCTCGGTGAAAACTGAACTACTTAGTGATAACTGTTGGACTTCACACTACCTATTTTCACTTGGTAGCCTTTGGAATGCTTGGTGTGAACTGCTGAATAGCTAAACTTACTTGGCAACCACTGAATGCTCTATGAACACTAGAGACTGAATGATGAACTTTGTAACCATAAAAAATTATGAATAAGTGTGTTCACTAATGACAAATATAATTTAATGCCAACAATCCATTCACAATATTTTCACATACACTTACTAGATTGTCCTTAATGCAGTCAACACAAAAACATGTTTTCTCTCTTACTTTTAATTACTGGTAGTTTATGGTTTCTTATAGTCATCACTTCATGTAAACTTCTAATAACAAGAATTGTTTGACAATTGTAAGGATTAGATCGATCTATATTTCTTACAAATATGAAAAGTAATTTTCATATTTCAAAATAAATATTTAATAAAAAACTCAAGAATTTGAAAAATACATTAGAAATAAACATAAAGTTTACCCTTCACTTTTCAAAAGTAATGCTTATTGTATTCAATATCTCGAGTAGAAAAATGAACTTTGCACAATTCAAAAATTTGATTTGCACTCTCTATCCTATTCCCTATATGTACATACAACATGCATCTATATAATTTAAAATATATTCTACTAGTATTAAACATGCACATTAAATGCATATTTACCTGCAAGTTCATGTTGTCAAAGCACACACTTTATACATGCTCTTGCTCCATCATGCTCCCCTTTTCTATATCCACTTTCAAAAATATTCCATAAAAACCTAAAATTAGTTCTAGCATGTTGCATTGCTAACCAATTAAATGCTTCTATAGATTTGAATTATCCTATGAACATGAAATGATAAGTAGAAACAATTATCTGTGTACATGTATCAAATCAAAATAGGCATGTACAAATAAATATAAGTTAAAATAAAGTTAAATAAATGTGTAAGTTCATGTATACTAACTTGCACATCTGTCAGACCAAATCCAATGCTCTAAAACATTTATTCCATGATTTCTAAGACCTTCAAAGAACATTGCAAAATAATAAGCCACATAACTCCTATCATGAACTCTATCATCACTAATATAGAAATAAACCTCTTTGCTGATGATGCATTCATTTTCATCCAACCTTTCTATCTCATCCACCTAAAATTGTGCATGTCTATAATTCACTTGCACAAATATTGCAACTTGTTCAGAATGGTAATATTGCCCTTGAAGCTCTACTTGAGGTGCAAATGTATAATTCTCAAAAAAATATACCTTTGAAAGTATACAAATAGGTGGAAAATAATTTTTGGAATCACAAAATTATTTAGCTTGCCATCGTGCACCATGACAATTTTGGATATGTGGATATATCAATGGACTGAACTTGGTCATAAACTCATCATAACACAATTCACTCTCCTTAATACAATTTTTTTGGATTCATCTCCTATCTTATTTTGGTATGTCTCATATTCATATCTCATCCATGAAACTGGTGTTGATTCATTAATATTCTCAATTTGCATTGAAAATTTGCATATATCTCCACAATCTCTACACTAATTTTTGATGCATTGCACTTTGAACTCATCTGAATCTTCTAATTTATCACATTATATGGACTACACAAATTGCATTGTATTGCTAGGGATAACTAAATTAGGATCAAGTACTACCATAACTTTTTTATATGATTGCAAGTGTAGACCAAATTCAACATAATTTCGACAACAACAAATTTCATGCATCTTATTTATGTGTACAAAGGAAGGATGCAAACTCTCAAACATTCTCTAACATATTTTGACATTTGAAAATTCTTGCTTGAATGTTTGAAACAATTCACTTTGAGTTATATCTATGAAATGTTTTGGATGTTCAATTTTGGCCCCTATCTCTTGATCTTTAATTTGTATAGTATCACATTTGTTGGAAGAAACATGAGAACATGTGGTCCAAAATTCAATAACTTGTCTTTTTACATCTTCAAAAATTATGTCTTTTTGAGGAACTCTACAAATATTCACCTAGTTATTCTCAATGTTATCATATAGCATATTTCTCCTCTTGATGTATCTCTAAATATTTTTTCTAGATATATGTAGTACATCATAAATTGCATATACCTATTTTCTATGTGTCAATTTTCTACTAGATATAGTAGTCATCATTTCTCTTCATGCATTACTCAAATCACCTCCTCAAGTTGTGTTGTCAATTTTGCTATAAGCATTTTCCAAGTTTTCAAGTATTGTTTTTTTAATATTATGTGCATGGTTTTTCCTATTATCAACACCCAACAAATCCGAAATAGGTCTCATATCTTTTCTCCTAAATAACTTGACAAATAATTGTGCCTATCCAAATATACTTTTATCTTTGAAATATTCATCCCACATGTTTTGACAATGCTTTCTAATGGTGTTATCATTTATCATATTTTTAGATGAAATTTGATTTAAAAGTAGTTCTTCATCCAAATCCATCAATTTTTCTATGCCTTCTAATTTTTTTCTATCATTAGAAGTGCCAATTTCTTCCTCTTCATTACTTTCATTCTCTTCATGAATCTGATCCTCTTCAAGAATTTGATTAGGTTGGTTTTGGTTATGTTTTGTATGACCTTTCATTTTGTCATCTCTTATTCTATCATATTTCCTTGATCTTTTCCTTTTACAGCCCATTGAATACTTTAATCTATAGAAACAAAAAATTTAATTTATATTTCACTAAATACCAGCTAATGCTTCAATAAAGAATACATAACGATAATAAGAATACATAAAGCTAATAGAATGCTTCATATTCAATCTTTTGTAGTTCTAATTAAATCCATGAAATAGTTGTTGATAATGGCTTCAAAAATAGTTCTCTTCTGAAAATGCTCTTTTATTTTATTTTGTTTTCTATATTTATTGAAAATAAAAATAAAAAATTATTTTATATGAAACCACCAAATTAACCACTGGCAGTTTGATAAGCTGACAGGAGTTACGGTCGTAACCCTTTCGGCTGAAAGGGTTATCACCGAAATGATTTTGGCTATAACTATCTATGTGGCATCCTAAGTGGTAGCCACACAAACAAAAATAAGAACTTTTATAAACATCTCACTTTGAAGGCTAATTTGACCTAATAAAATAAATTTTTTTTAAAAATCTAAAAATATACTTATGTAGGTCTCAGAGTCAAGATTATGATCATATAAATTTTTTATTATTTTGATTATGGATAATATGTTATAATTTAAAAATATTACAAGTAGGTATTTTAAGATTCAAGAAGATGTCTATTCAAAAATAGAAAAAAATAGTAAATCACATTCAAGAATTATTATTTTTTAATTGTGCACTAGAGGAGAGAGTCTTCTTCAAGAATATGTAGATTTGATGGAAAAAGTTTGACAGGAGAAAAAATTTGTCAATTTTTGATAACTTTAACTTTGGCCAATTATAACTTGAAAGATATTAGTTGAATTTCAATTTTTATTTTTTGGTACACTAGGTATACATGTCAACTCTAACATATTCCATAATTAGACCAAAACATGATCATTTGTATCTATTTGTTTAATGGGAAAAAAAACTCTATATTTTCAACATTTAAAAAAAAAAAAAAATAGACTTTAAAAATTAAAAAATAAATAATTTTTTCATTCAATTTTTTTGTTTTAATTACAAAGATAAACTTCATCCAATTTTACACATTTCATTAGTTTACATCATTTTCAAATTCTAAACACAAATGCCACTTTTATGTTGTTAAAGTTGAAGTGTTTAAATTATGATATCACTTTCCTTTATAAAAGGTGACATAGGTTTGTGCTTTTACAACTGAATGAGTCTCCTCAGATGACACTGCTTGAATCAGAAGGCAAAACAAGGAAAAACTAATTAAATAAAAATAAAAATGCAATATGGCATTTTATCTCAATGCATTTGCAAGAATGCATACAAATGATATTAATAATGATCAGAATGGGCAAAGAGCTATTACAATAGATAGTATAGCCTAAAAGAAGAAATCACATGCCATGAAAATGATCCCTGGACCTGAAACACCTAAGATATCCACCATAATGCAATAACGAAAAAAACATGATAGAAAGATCCTGGAGTAGAATTTGGAAGATAAACCAACATTTTTGGAAAGAGAACTAAACCAACTTTCCAAAAATCTAACATTTTTGAGAAACAGAGAAGGGACACTCAAGATATGCCCTCTATAGTAAAAAAAAAAAAAGAAAACACTTGGCTTTGATTGCCCAAATAGGCAACCGAAATGCATAAAAACCCAAAAACTCTTGCACCATTATCTTTATCTTTAAACTAGCTTTTTGGCACTTCTTTCAGATTGAAAAAAGATGTTTGTATGCTTAAGATACGACCAAAAAATGATAGGTCTCTTGGAAATGCATAAAAAAAAAAAAAAATTTAAAAAATAAATTTAAAAAATCACACCACACCGAAGGCAGTAGTGGTGGCAGCCCAGTGAAAGGAGGGTGGCAAAGCCACTTATAGGAGGCAAAGTGGTGGTTGGTGGGCAGAGCAATGCATAGGTGGTGGGAGGGTGGAGCCATGATGACACTGCTAATAGAGTCATGACAACACTACTGGCAGAGCCAATGTGGAGCCGCAAAGCAATGATCGCTAGCAGAGATTGCAATGGTAACTACAGTGGTTCCACAATGGTTAGTTAACTACATTGGGTCAAAACCTGCAAAAAAAATTTAAAATTGCAATTTTTTTAAAAAAATCTCGCATTGGAGCACGTGTAGAAGTTGTACAACCCTGCTATGCAAAAAAATTTTGCCTCTCAGATCAATGTTGTCCAAAATGATGAACTTTATATGGAAATAGGGATTTTGACACCTTCTAGATCCAACCGTGACATCTGTTTGGCCTCAAACTGCTCCTAAAATTAGTCACCCCCTTGTTTTCTCAATAAATACTTGAAAAAAAACTACAGATCTAATCTGTCAAACCCTCATTCTCCTTTTCCTCCAAATACTGAACAAGCTATAAAGAATCTGGCTTTGATACCATGAAGGATTTGAGCAAATATGCAAAACAAATCCACGAAGCCCTCAAATACTTGCATGTAGAAAACCTATCATAGAGAAGAAAAAGACAAGAAGAGGCAAGGGTCTGCTCTAAAAATATGCAAATTGTATTATCAAATAAAGAAAAGATGTTGATTATTAAAAAATATCAATCCTTATAAAAGGAGATCAAAATCTGAAAGGGTAACCTGAAAAGTTACAAAGGGTAACCTAAAAGGTAAAAGCTATTTAATAATTACTAATTAATTATTAAATATAGAATGCAAAAGGTGCATAAAGTGAAATCTTAAGAAGGGAGAAAAGGGAATTTAATTAATGAAATTAAATTAACCTTTTTCTCTAACATCAAAGACTAGATGAATAGTTCATAGAAAGATATGAAATCTCTAGTAAACTCAAATATGGAAACCTTGACATGCAACTATTTTGTTGGCCATAACTAGAGCACATGACCTCAAAGTTGCATAGATAACATATCCTTATAAAGTTTCATCAAGCATCAATTTATATCTACTAGTAGCTTTGTCAAATTCTTCACTAAATTTTTGTAGTACAACTTGAATGTTATCCTTTAAATTTTTTGCTCTTGGAGCCAAAACTTCTTCATGCATACTCCATTTTTGAACTTTTGCACATTGTTAGAAATTGCTTATAGACCTCTAATAGATCTAGAATTATTTTTTCTACATTGTAGTATAGGTATATTTTATTCATAGTTTTTTTCACTTTTGATTGAATAACATGGATGTTTGAGCACATGGAATTGATTTTTTACATTGAAAGACTCAACTTTGATTTTTCTAAATGTATTTTCAATACTTTCCCTATATCAACATCTTTTCTATGCACTTCTCTATTTGTAGATGTATTGAGATAACATGTCAAAATTTTGTATGATTTTTTGGGAGATCCTTTACATTCTATTACATGCCTTACTAAAATGTTATAAGGGGATTGTGTATTGCTTTTTATTTTTCCATCACTCCTTTTCTTGGGTGAATGGTTCTTGATGAAAACATTGAATCCTTTGTATTCTTATGTCTTCCTACAATGGATGTATATTCTTTTTTTAGATGTAGGTACTTGTCCATGCACATTTGGATTCTATTTCATGAACTACTTGGTGAAACACAATTCTAATGGATCTATTTTCATACACATTCACATGTCCTCTATATCTTTAAATTACAAATTGTCTTTTATTTATTTTTATTTTGTTCAATTTTAGAGTATTTTCATTAGGGGTACTCATGCAAATTGAAAATTGTCCTCTTGATCTTGATCATCACCTTTTTTAGACAATGTTCCTCATTAGAAAATATAATACTTATCATTAAACAATTGCATATACTTTCTCTATGCTTTAAACATGTTGTGTGTTCCTATTATCTTGGGGAAATTTCATGGAGGATTCTCTTTCCTTTCTTCCATCATCTTTCATGTTTATTTTATGTAGTCCATGGTGCACTTTTAGAGAGTATATTTTTCCCATATGGGTTTTCTTTTTTTTCACCGTTCTAAGATTCTTTCATCATAGATGGATGCCTAGTTATCCAGAAAAAAAAAGAATCTATTTATGCATTTGATACTTACAACTTTTTAATATTCCCAAGATTTACTTTAGGGGGTTTCTTTCAATTTAAGTAAAACAAAGTTTTGAGGAAACCAAAAATCCCTTATTGTTAGATTTTAAAAAGGATCTAGAACCCTACCAAGATGAAACTCCTCCATAGATTAATCAAAAAGAGGTGTAGAAGCCAAAAGCTAGTACACAAACAACATCCTAGAAAGAAAAAGATAATAGAAAAAATAATAGTCCAAGGACACAATTTGAGGGGCCATTGAAACTTAGCCAGATTTTGGAGGAAATTTGCAATCCAAAATAGGTGAATCATTGCATAAAGATAGTCAAGTCTATAACAGATTCTCAAGGCCAGTTAAGAGCTATAAAAATAGTAGCCTCAAAAATTAAACAAAGAAAGCCCCAATCATTCAAGCAATCCCAAAGGGCCAGGCTAAAGATATAAATACAAAAAAATTGGGAGAATAAAGTACTCACAAATGAAGGCCGTGAGGATAACATAGCATATACTTCATTACATATATATTTAAATACTTGGCCACACTTTAATGGGGGGTTGTTAGCATATACATTTACATTGCATTTATATAATTTTTATACATTAGGCACATCTAGTATTATTGCATGAATTGATTGTGCAAATGTATGAATAGTATTATCATGTATAATTGAGTACATCCTTGCACATGTATCCCTAGCATATATGTTCACTTCTTTGAGTGTTTGGTTGGCCTAAGTTTATTTTATTTTAGTCTAGTTAGACTCAAGTTTTTTATTTTCAATGTTGTTTTCATATCATGCATTTAATTTTCACATAATAGACTCTTTTTAGCCTTATTCTTTTTTTTTAGAGTAGTCTTTTGTATAAAGGCATATAATTATATTCATTGTAATCAATCTCACAATCACTCATCTTTCAAATTATTAATCTTTTCTTCTTGAGAAAGATAGGAATTATTTTCTTTCTCCCTCCTTGCATAAGGTGTTTTGATTCCATTGTTTGGTTGGATAGTTGCTTGTGTACTTGTAAATTTAAACATGGATCCATAACATCAGTATAATCATCATAATGTCAAAAAAATGAACTTATCAAGATTCTTAAAGAATTAAATTTGGATGAATTTTCAAGAGGAAAAGGGTGTTCATATGTTAACCTTGTGACTTCTTATAGATACAGATCAAATACAAGTTTAAATTTTGACAATGTTCACTTATGCATAGACATCGCTAAGATTGCAACCTATACATTCATGCAAGAAGGGTACGGTATTAATTTCAATATCTATAAAATAAGTTTGGTGTAATAAATTTATTAGAAAATAAGGATTACTATGAGTAATTCTTAGGATATGATTCTTCTTTCTTATTAAGGTTTGAACTAGATTTAAAGGGACCCAACCCCCTATTTACAAAAAGATGCCTATAAAAAGATATTAGGAGACTAGAAACCACAACAATTAGTAAAAACTCTAGGAAAATCCTAAAAGGAATTAAAGGGAAAAGGAACCTGCCAAGTAGACCAAATTTATACTCGAGGATGCCTCAACAACTTTAGATTCTAATTGAGATATATTAAAAGCTAGATATTATTTAGCTCCTATTAGTCTTGATAGAAATTAATAGATGTCTTCCAATTACCATGAGAACTCATGCATGATCCTTTTTTTTCCTCCATAGATATTTATTTTCCCTTTTTATTTGCATCAACATCAACAACTTAAGTCTAATTCTAATAAATTGCCTCATACTTATCCACAAACTTCTTCTTATTCTCTAGAGTGTTCTTTATCCACACATTTTCTTCTTATGAAGGTTTAAGGAAATTCTATGATAATATCTCTGACCACCCATCAAATCCATTCCAACCTCACCAAATCCAAAGACAACTCCATCTTAGGGTTCAACTTGGAAAATGTGACAGTGGGGGAACCTTTAGTCTTTTGAAAACTAGAGGATAGGTGTTAATCTCATATTGGTTTTGAAAAAGTAGTGATAAAACACTTAGTCATTATTCAGCAAAGTAAAATGCATGATGAGCTTAATTGTTCAGATACTACATGCCGAGCAATATGATAGTTAGTGACAAGCACTAGTTGGTACCAAGTAGTTAGTGCATGTCAAGTCATTAAAGTGCCAAGCCAACAAAGGGGCCCAAGAAAATAGTAAATGTTGAGTGATTTTGGTTCCAAGAAAACAAAGTGTGTCAAGTTATTCAAAAGTCAAATTTTAGAATTAGGAACATAGTGAAGGCCGAGCATCAAAGCCTTTGGATGTTGAGTGAATAGCTTATGACATAGATGTTTGTAATGGCACAAACTTCTATGTAAACCATTTTTGGGATAAAATAATCATATTTTATAATTGTAGAAGATAAGTATGGAGTCATAGTATGAATCCCTATGCAATACATGAAACCAATAAAATTGAGAGAAGCATTAGGCGGTAATAAGGATCAACCTTAGTCATTTATACTTACCCAATCCATCACCATTATTGTTTATAAAAGAAAGATAAACCCTAAGAAGTTTAGTGAGTGTGTGAGGAGATGAATACTAAGATTTTAAAGAGAATTCATGGTGGCTGAGATGGCTATGACAAAGTTATGTATTGCAAAATTAGTTTGAGAAGAACAGAGTAAAGAAGTGAAAGGACAAAGGAGACATATCTAATCAGGAGGATTAAGGTTTAAATAGTAAGGAGAAGATCTGACATCAAGTAGAAAGGTGCTAACTAAAGAATCATGGTGTTTAATAATTCTAACAAGTGATATAGAGAAAATATCTTAATCGAGTAGTCCTAGTAGGCTATTGTAAATCTCTCAACTAGGCACTTGTTTTATTGTAAGTTTAAATCCTCTAACAAGGTGAGACCTAACAGTCTTTGTAAGTCTTTAACAGGGTAGACCTCTTCTAGGGTAGATCATAGATTATGATTAAATACTTTGTAGCAATAATAGGCCACACTTTAGATCTGTAGTAGTAAAGATTTATAGGTGTCATCCCCACCCCATTTTTACCTTCTCATTGGAGGTTTTCTAGGTAACAAAATTTATTTTGTTATGTGTTATTTACTTTATGCTATGGATGTGATGCATGTTAAGTTATTTTAATTTAAATGTTATGAGATGGATGTTGGTGATATATTTTAAGAGGGAAAAGTTTTAAGAGTTGATTCACCACCCCCCCACCCCACCCCCAGCCACCCACTCTCTCTTGGAACTTACTTTCCCATTGTTATTTCGAACTATTGGCTTGGTTTTTCACATTTAATAATTTTTTTGTATTTCAAAGTGAAAACCCAGTGAATGAATTTAGAGGTAGGGTGTGTTAAAAGCCCTAGATGAAAATGTTAAGTTTCATGAAACCCTTATTGTTTATGCCCCGATTTTCAAAAAATAGGATAGTAGTGGTTTATTTTTGAAAATACGTGGGAAGATTTTTCACTTTAGAAATTATTTTTATTTTCTCAATGTTTATTTTTAAAAGATTATCTCAAAAATCATTTTGCTATTAACCTTTTTTTTTTAAACTGTGGTTTTAACCTCATATTGACTCACTGGTGTTCTTTGAAAATGTTTTTGCCACGGTATGGTCTACTTTTACAAACTATTGATCAAAGTAAGATCAACAATGAATGCTTTCCCGCAATATGAAAGTGTTCAAGTTTTAGAAAATGTGAGGAAGCACCTTGATGACACATAGCCCCTGATAATGTCATTTCATTAATAAGCCACAAAAGTTGGACCTCTCAAAACAATTTAGGTTTCAGGATATGCTAGAAAGCTTGAGCCATTTCATTGGATGAACTGGGTAACTAGGACTACTTTAAACAATGTAACGTTGTGTCATAGATCATCTAAGGACCAATGATTGGCACTTTCCCACAATTTGAAGATGTGAAAACTTTATGAAATGTAGGGAAGTGCCTTGATGACACATTTACTTGATGAAGTCATTTTTTATGGGCCTTTAGGTTGGAAAAGTGTTAGAATATTGGAAAAATGTCAAAATACATGGTAGGTTAACTATAATATCCCTTGCCCAAACTGACTAATTTTAGCTCAAGGAATATTGTCAAAAACTTGTATGTTGCCTTTCAATTTTAAGAAATTAAGAATGTTCTCAAATGATATTATAATGCCTCTTACAGTGAACTAATATGTTAGGGTAGTTATTTTGGTATTTTCAATGCATATGCATGGAAATTAGATATGGAATGCATACCTACAGCTAATTGACATTTTGAAAAATAATTGACATACAACTATTATGCTGATCATATATGCTATTTGATGGACATTTTGTCAAACAAATGGTATGCAACATGTATCTTCTTTATTGAATTCATTCTCATGAACAATGTTGCTATGAGTTTGCTAGGAAAAATGAGCTTACAATAATGACTATAGCAATGCCAAATTTTGATTCTAAATTATCATAGCAAAATCATATGCCTAAAAATTATAAAGTTAACTACTAATAGTTGCAAGAGGAACTTGATAATAGTGATGCCCAAGAATGGAGATGAATCAAACATATATGCTATAGCATAGCACCGTTCTTGCATATTGCAGTAGCCAACAATAAATGTATTCTCCAATTTAAGTATAAATAGAACTCCTAAATTGAAGCTCTCTTGAATACCAGATTCAATGGATATTTCACCACCTCAAATGTTTACAACATTGAAGAGTTGACATTCTCTGATGGCTAACTAAAATTAGAAACCTTAGTTTCTTCTCCCAAGTTCTTATCAAATGCAATTCACAATAATCAGATGATTAATGATAAAGCTCTCACCTCTATTTTTTCTTTTCTTTCACCCTTCAAGAAGGAAATTAAATATTATTTAATTGCATTCTGTAGAAGCTTCCCCCCTTCTAATAATTAATTTTATTTCTAGAAAATACACTCTCTAGAAGCTTCTCCCTTGCAATACAATAATTAAGTGTGCTTCTAGAAAATTAAATTAATTAAATATAAAGTCGCCTTTTAATTTTATTTATTTTTAATGAATTTATAAGAAATTAATTTAATCAATTTCTCCTTATTTCTTCACTTAGCCTTCAAAAAATGTAAAGGCTAAGAACTCCACTAAGTTGGTAAAAAGATGGGGACATTATAGTCTGCCCTCTCTGAAATTGCTTGTCCTCAAGCAACTTCAAGTCTGGATACTACAAAATCTCTTCATTCTCCCGTGTCCCATCCTCTACTGGTAGGTTCCTCCATTTCACCAAATACTCCCTTATAGTACATCGCCTCAAGTTTCTTTCCTTAAAATTAATGATAGCCTCTAGCACCAATACCAATTTTCCATAATCATCCAAGGGTGGAAGCACTATAGAAGGAACAATATGATGTTCTAGCACCTTCTTGAGCTGTGACACATGAAAAAAATTGTGCACCTTGCTCTCCACTAGAAAATCTAACTCATAAGCCACCTCCACCCCTTTCTTGATAATCCTAAATGGACTATAATATCATGGCTTAAGTTTCTTGGCACCACTCTTCTTGAGAGTGTATTGATGGTAAGGATGCAACATAAGATACACCATATCTCCAACCTCAAAAGTCCGCTCAGTCCTCTTCTAGTCAACATACTATATCTGTTGATTTTGTAGCTTGGTTATATTATCCTTGAGAGTCTTAACAATGTTTTGACTCTCCTATAACAAATCATGTACACTAGGCACTCCACTATCACTCAAAAATAGATCCATAAAATTGGGTGCCTCATACCCATATTGGGCCATAAAGGGTGACATCTGAATAGAAATGTGATAATTGGTATTTTAGCAATACTCATAGAGATAAATCCACTTTACCCATGCCTTTTGTTGCCCTACTATATAATTTATGAGATATCCCTCCACTCATTTATTCACTATCTCTGTCTGACCATCTAACTGAGGGTGGTAGCTAGTACTCAAAGTGAGCTCTGTCACACACAACATGAATAGCTCCTACCAAAAGTGACTCATAAACCTATTGTCTTTGACACTCACAAAGCTTCTAGGAAAGCCATGTAATCTAAATATCTCCTTAAAGAACAACTCTATTGCCTATATAGAAGTGAATGTAGCAGTGATCGAAAAGAAGTGTGCAAATGTGAGGCAATCCATAACCACATATATGCAGTCCCTACCTTGGGCTCTAGGTAGTCCTATGATGAAGTCCAAAGATAAACACTCCTACTTCCTATTAGGAATCAAAAGTATCTAAACTAAACCAGCTAGATAGGAGTGTTCCTACTTATTTTGCTAGAAGGTGGGATGCTCCCTAACATACTAAAGTACTTCTACTTTGAGCCCATTTGGTATGTCTTGTAGAAACTAAGATGTCCTACCATAGGTGAATCATGAAAAGATTTTAGAATCATCCTCCTCACTGTTGAGCCTGGGACCAAAAATATTTTCCTTTTATAAATGATGAGCTCATTCACAAGGGTAAATCTGCTATCCTAAATAATTCCATTTATAAATCTAGTTGTCCATGCATCCTTTGTATACTTTACAAGAATCAAGTATCTTCAGTTCTCTAATGTGTCAGTCAATAAGCTCAAATGGGGCCTACATGATAAAGCATCAGTAACTACATGTTGTGTCCCCTTAAAATATGTAATATTGATAAATTCATAAGACTATAACTTGCTCACCCACTTCTACTACCTATCATTGAGATTTCACTACCTTGAAAATCATTTTAGGCTATTATGGTCAATTTTGATACAAAAGATTTTTCCTACCAAATATTGCCTAAATTTAGCCAAAGCATGCATAAGGCTAAGATGTCCTTATCATATATGTTGAAGCTCTGCTCTGGCCCTCTTAATTTTCTACTCTCATAAGCAATAGGGTACTTCTCCTACATAAGCACCGCTCCAATGCCCTCTTTGAAAGTATCACAGTGTAGCTGAAAAGGTTTTTTGAAATTTGGTAATGCTAACATTGGATAGGAAGTCATCAACTCCTTAAATTTCTCAAAACATTCCTGTGCCTCAAGAGTCCACAAGAAAGCTCCCTTTCTCATCAAATATGTCAAGGGTGTTGCATGCCTAGAATATCCATCCACAAACCACCTGTAGAAACCACATAATCCCAAAAAGTCCCTTAACTATGTAAGGTTCACTAGTGAAGGCCACTCCACAATGCCAAAAATCTTTTCAGGATCCATGTGTACACCTTCTACATTGATGATGTAACCCAAATACAATAGCTTTGTCTTACCCAAATCACATTTTGACTCCTTAGCATACAAGGAATTTTTGCCTAATATATCCAACATCATATCAAGGTGAACCAAGTGCTCCTCCCAAGATCTATTGTACACCAAGATATCATTGAAGAAGACAAGTACACATTTCCTCAACTAAGGATGGAAAACCTTATTCATAGTTGCCTAAAAAGTAGTAGGTGTGTTAGTTAGGCCAAATGGCATAACTACAAACTCAAAATCACCAAAATGACATCTAAAGGTTGCCTTCTCAATGTCCTACTCTCTAACTTTGACCTGGTGATAACCTAATCTCAAATATATCTTTGAGAAGAAGCAAGCTCCATGAAACTCATCTATCAACTCATCAATCCTAGGAATG
The DNA here is from genome assembly GCA_028749045.1 of Cupressus sempervirens. Classification (NCBI taxonomy): domain Eukaryota; kingdom Viridiplantae; phylum Streptophyta; class Pinopsida; order Cupressales; family Cupressaceae; genus Cupressus; species Cupressus sempervirens. The sequence continues at coordinate 230,364,355 of CM053784.1, forward strand.
GGGTACCTTTTTTTAATTGTCTTCCTATTAAGTACCCTATAATCAATGCACATCCTTAATGTCCCATCCTTCTTCTTTACCAACACCACTAAAGAAGTGAAAGGAGACTTACTTGGACTAATGTGTCCCATAGCAAGTAAATCCTTTATGGTTTTTTCAATTTCATCCTTTAACCTCTTTGGATGCTTGTAGGGTGTAATCATGATGGGCTTAGCCCCCTCCTCTAACTCAATGATGTGCTCAATACCCCTATCTGGTGGTCTACCTAGTGGAATGTCACTGAACACCTTAGAGTGTTTAACTCTAAGCTCCTAAATATCAAGAGGATATTTAGTCTTCTATTGTCCATCTTGTGATGGAATTAACATGCACTCTACTACCCTCTCTACCTGATCATGTTGAATCAATTTAGCCATCCTTCAGAAAGAGACCATTCTAAAATCACTATCCCTAATTACCTTAAGAATTAGTGTCTTCCCATTCACTTTAAACCTCATCTCCATCTCCTTGAGATTAAGAGTGAACTCACCGCTATCATGCAGCCAACTCATCACAAGGACTATATCTATATCTTCCATAGGCACAACATATAAATCTACCTTAACGGCATAATTATTAACTTCTAAAGGGAATCCAGTGATCTTATGATCACAATTATAGACATAGCATCAACTACCCTCACTCTAATTCCCTCAAACTCCTCTATTTGTATGCCACACTTCTCCACCAACCTAGCATCAATGAAATTATGAGTGGCACTACTATCAAAAAAAGTTATAACTCATAGCCTAGCAAGTACTCCTCTCATTTGAAATGAATCTTTCTACTTAATACTAGTGAGATGAGCTTTCCTAAGATTCTCATCTCCTTCCCCATCCATGGACTCCATTTTAGACAAGTTTTCAGCCTTGTCTTCCTTTTTTTCACCATCTATTTCCTTTATATCAAACTGTTGGTTTGAATTATCTATTTTTGATTCCTCATAGTATGCCGACATAATTTTGTTACCTTTGCCCTTTGGTCTAAGAGGACAGTCATGGTTTGCATCATAGGGTCCCTCATAGTAGAAACATATTTTTTTCTTCCTCAAATCATTTAATCTTTCCCTATCAAAAGGTAATGGATTTTTATCTTTAGAATCATTTTTTAAATTAGAACTCTTTGATTTTTTATAAAATGGTTTGTTATTCTTACTAGAAGATGCTCCTTTGGACTAAAATTTGTTTGTTGGGACTGCATGTTCCATACTTTTTTCCTTTTTCACATCTTTCCATAACTAAATGGGATCAAATGACTTTATCCAACCTCTTAGTGGTTCAAATAGGCCCTCAATGAAAAGAACTATCAATCTACACTCTGAAATGTTTGGCACCATGACTGCCAACCGCTGAAATTCACCAGTGACATACTCCAAGTTCCCTTTTTTTTTTAGTTGTGCTAATTCCCAGAAGTAAACCTCTAGATGTTTCTTGTCAAATCTTTCAACCAACCTATCCACAAAGTCTTGGCACTCTGTCTCTTGATTATGATGAAGTGTTACCATATCATGGTACCACCAATCATGTGCTACTCCATCCAAATGCAAAGTGGCATATTTGATAGCTTCAATCTCTATCATTGGCCTCAATGCCAAGAATGTTTCAAGCTTATGAATCCAAGCTTGAGTTGCCACCTTACGACTCCCATAAAATGTAAGCATACTAAGCTTTCTTGTAGCCCTCTTCAGCTCATTATTTTAATCCCTAGGCCTCCTATCCTATTTGAGTGATCTATAATGTTGTCTCCTCTAATTTACAAAGAATTCAAAGGTCATCATCTCCCAAACCTATGGTGTCAATAATTCTCATTCATCATTTTTATCCATAAGGATATCTACAAATGTCTCATCCTCAACTTCCTCTATTGGTTCCTGTAGTGGTTCCTCTCTAGCAAAAAGTAGGATGTGTAGGCTTATCTGCTATTATGGAAAGAGTTCTATGAGTTCTAGGTGATCCCACTACACTCTTGTTATCCCTTTGTTCCAAATTTTGTCAATCCTATGGGTTCATCCACTCAACCATGGGAATGAGTTCCTACAAAGCCCGAGCCATTCGCTTTTGTCTTGTAACCATTACTTTGAAAAACTCCCTTGTTTCCTATTCCTCATTCCTATTGTCTTTTGGTGGGCTATGCTCTTGCCTATCACCCATGGAATCTGGCTACCTAATAAAATCTTGTTCCCTATAATACAAAGTTCACCTGATAGTGAATTATCTATGAGAGCCAACCCCAAGTGGCTTTTGATTGCTAAACCCTCAAGATGGAAGGATTTAGCTCTGATACCAATGTAATATCCCTTGCCCAAATTGACCAATTTTAGCTCTAGGAATATTGTCAAAAACTTGTATGCTACTTTTCAATGCTAAGAAATTAAGAATGTTCTCAAATAATATTACAATGCCTCTTACAATTAACTAATATGCTAGGCATTTCTTTTGATATTTTCAATACATATATATGGAAATTAGATATCAAATGCATACCTATAGCCAACTAACATTTTGACAAACAATTGACATACAACTATCATGCTGATCATATATGCTATTAGTTGGACATTTCATCAAACAAATAGTATGCAACATGTATCTTCTTTATTGAATTTATTCTCATGTACAATGTTGCTATGAGTTTGCCAAGACAAATGGGTTTACAATAATGACTACAATAATGCTAAATTCTGATTCCAAATTATGATAGAAAAATCATATGGCTACAAATTACAAAGTTAACTACCAATAGTTTCAAGAGGAACCTAATAATAGTGATGCCCAAGAATGGAGATGAATCAAACATAAATACTATAGTGTGATATCATTCTTGCATACTATAGCAGCCAACAATAAATGTATTCACCAATTTAAGTACAAATAGAACTCCTAAATTGAACCTCTCCTAAATATCAAATTTAGTGGATATCTCACCACCTCAAGTGGATGCAACACTAAAGAGTTGACGTTCTCCAATGGCTGACTAAAATTAGAAACCTTAGTTTCTTCTCCCAAGTTCTTATCAAATGCAATTCACAATAATCAGATGATTAACAATGAAGCCCTCACCTCTATTTATTCTTTTCCTTCACCCTTCTAGAAGGAAATAAAATATTATTTAATTGCATTTTCTAAAAGCTTCCCCTCCTAATAATTAATTGTATTTCTAGAAAATTCACTCTCTAGAAGCTTCTCCATTGCAATACAATAATTAATTATGCTTCTATAAAATTAAATTAATTAAATATAAAGTCATCTTTTAATTTTAATTTTTTTAATGACTTTATAATAAATTAATTTAATCAATTTCTCCTTATTTCTTCACTTAGCCTTTAGAGAATGTAAAGGCTAAGAACTTCACTAAGTTGCTAAAAAGGATGGTGAATCACATTAACTCAATTCCATTGAATGTTGTTGCTGACTAGTTTCAAACAAAGTAAGTCTTATGTAATGGTTGATCAATTGAAGATCGATGGGGGATGATTTCCCACTTTTTAAATATATTCAAACTTTATGGAATACAAGAAAGTGCCTACATGACATGTAGCCAAGTGGGGTTAGTCATTCAAAAAGTTGCCTAGTAATGCTGAGGTATGACACATACCAAATGTCTTATGCTAATTTGCTAAGAAGTATACATGTCTAATAAGTTGGATAGTGACTATGTAAGTGGGCCTAAATCATTAAAGACAAGTACAATACTTCTAAGGTTTTTCTTAACCATTGATCTTGCAAAGATCGACAACCATGCTTTGCCACAATTTGAAATTACTTGAACTTTATGGAATGCATAGAACTACCTACATGACAAGTATCCAATTGCAAATATGGGTAACGCAGTCATTTTATTTTTAAAGCTAAATCATCTTATTTAAAAAAATCAATCGTTAAGTTTCAAATTCTATGGCATGACATAAAATATGATGATCAGGGCATCAATTTTGATCAATGTTGTTTTGTGTGAGATTAATTTTGCAATAGGGGTTCTAAATTTTCATTATTGAACACTAAAGTTGAAGAATTATCATAAAGCAAAGATTTTCAAAGCTAAAGGCACACTTTTCTCAGGGTTTGGAGTTGTTATTAATGATTTTCAAGGGAAAAAAAGGAAAATTGGGTGAGTATTTTGGATTTCTAGGAAATTGAGAAAGTATATTGATAGCAAGATAATTAGTAAAAATGCCTCCATGAAGGTATTTCTCAGGGAAAGAAGATTACTTAAAAAGGGTTGTGCATGATGATTTTTTAGAGAAAATGCCACAATCTATGAATGAAATTTATAGGGGAAAATAATTCATACCAAAAAACCCTAGGGCAGTGGTCAGTGAGGGTTTTTATGACAAAGCAAATAGGTTGAGAGATGTTGAAGTATTTGTCAGGGGTTTAGGACTTTTCTATAAATGGTTTTTAGAAAGAAGACTTGATACTCCTCTAAATAATGTGTATAAATTTGACATTGGAAAATTAATTATCCTAGGAGTTTTCTTTGATAATTATTTTCTTCCAATAATGCCAAAGAAATATGATCCAATAACTAGGATATTGAAGAATCATGCTAGTGATAATCTTTTTAGGGTTTCACCAAAATTGATTAGAGAAGTTTTCAAATTAAACCCTAACCATGTAGTTCATGAGAAGATATATATGGAAGACCTCTAGGATTGGTGTGATACACAAAGGGTATATTTAGACGGGGACCACTACAAGAACATTTTGTCAAGATAGGGTCATTACCCCTAGTTACACCAAATACTCCAAAACTATTGTTGAAAAAATATTTCAACCCTAGAGCACAAGCATTGTATTTATCTCTCTACAATATTTTATTTTTAGCATGGATGAACAAGACCACATCTTTGGTTCTATTTTTTCATTATTTCTCAAACCCTTTAGCATGGTATGATTTATATTTTTTATTTTACTACTCTCTGGCAGAAGAGATTCATACTGGGTTAATGGGTATTGTGAAGGCTAAATTTGTTAAGCCTTTCTATTGGTACTCCATGTTAAAGTACATATTTTTGTATAAGAGAGTTACCTTTTTCTCTAAAGAAATCAAGTTGGAATTGGAAAGAGATGGAGAAAATCTCCATGTCCAATTTTGGAGTGTAGATATGACATGGGAGGTGTCTGAAGTAAGCTTTGTCAAATTTGATAGGTACTTTGCCTCTAGGCTTAGAATGTTGTCAGTAGGAGATAGCCATAGGATACCTTAGCCTTTGTTAGAATTGATTAGAGCAAAAAATCATGCCAAAGGGTTGATGGTAAGTCAAAATTGGGTAGACATCATCCCATATGCAGTGTTTACCATTTTCAAAGTTTATGATTTTCTTGGAAAACCACATGTGCTACCCTATCAAGTGCCTTTGAAAATAAGAATTTCTAAGCTCCTATGGTATCTATAGGATTAGTGGAAGAAAGAGAATTTTTGGGAAAATCCAAAGATACTTTGTTTCCCCAAGTTACAATTGTGCACAATTTTGTTTTTGTCAAAAAGGGATAGAGGCACTTGGAGAAGTTTTCAGATAAATATCAAATGGATCAATCCCATTCCCACTTTATAAACCTAGAGGGATTTTATGAATTATTTAGAGAAATAACTAAAGCCAAACCTCATTAACACATGGTGTACTTTCTAAAAGATATAGTCAAGAATAAGTTCTCATTACAAGAGTAGGAAGTTAGCAAAGCGAAATGGAAATTATATAGCAAGGTTTTGGAATTTATAAATGCTTTTGAGCTAGACTATTATCCCCTTGTTGATAGAAAGTACTAGGGTAAAAAAAAAAATATGTTGATAGATACTTTTTTTGGATTTATGCAAACTTTGAGTGAGAAGAAGGAAATTCTGACCGAAGCACATACTAGCAAGGCCATTGAGGTGGAGAAGATATTAGCAAGTAAGATGATTTTGAACCTAGGGAAATACACATTGCAAAAGAAAGCTAGGTATATAGTGGCCAAGAGTGTACAACATGTTTCTCAATACAAAAGACCATGCTCTGAAAGCCCACCTGTTGCACCTACACCTACACTTAAGAAATAAAAATTGGAGCAGGGATCATCTTCTAAGGTTGAATAAAACTCCCCTACCTAGACCCCACTCTAAATAGATGATAAAGTATCCTTGAGAGAGTAGTTGAGACAAATGGGAGGGGAGAGGGATATAGTAGTCACAACAACAGATATAGAAGGAGTGCCTAAGGAACCTCCTATGCCAACACTAGCTCTCGATGTGGGATTACATGGGTATGGAATTAGATCCTGTAATAGCATAGATATCTATGAAATTTATTGATGATAAGATTTTTGTCAAGTCAAGAGAATTTTCTCAATTTTTGTGGAGAAGAAATATTGACAATTTTGAGGACAAGTGTAAAATGATTAATGTAGAGAAACCTAGCAAAAAAGACTCTAGAATTGAAGAGGCTATTAAAGCTAGTTTCATGGAGGAATTTTCATAGGTAAACCCTAAAGGTGGAATACTATTGTTAAAGGATTCAAGAGTCTTGATATTACCTGAATGGGATATTGCAAATGCCATGGTTTTTGACACTGTGAGAAAAGTGAAAGACACTCAATTCAAAACTAAAGAAGAAGACTTGTAGGTGAATAAGGGATTGAAATATAGTAATGATCATCAAGCCTTAGTGATATGGTCTATTTAGAAAAATAATAAAACTAGGATGCAAGAAGCCTCAGATGTTGAACATACAAGAAGCCTCATGGTTTACAAGGCAGTAGAGGTAAATAGTGAAAAGGTGTCCCAAATGACCAAAGTAATGGTGGATTTTGAAGTTGTTGTTGTTGTAAAGGAAAAGAATACATTATTGGAGCTCAATGCTAGATTTGAAGAGATTCTAGAGGCCTATGAGGAAAGAAAAAATAAGATACATCTATTGGAGGCTCAGATGGCTCAGATGGGTAAGGAATTTGGAAAAATAATAGTGGGAGGATCCAGCCAACCCAAGATCACTTGTCCTCCTCATCCTCCAATGTAACATTTCAAGTCAAATCTCCTCATAAAGCTACCAAATACTCCACAAAGACCTCAATTTTATACAGTTGATGATTTTGAAGAGGAGAAGAGCAAATTATGGGTACTACATGTGGAATTGGATATACAATATGAGGACAAAATAAGAAAAATAATTATGTATCTGATAGACAAGATTGGTTGGCTTATATTTTATGAACAATTGTAAAAGTAAATGAATATATGGAATGAGATGAAAAGTAATAAAGTTTCTTTGAAGCCAATTATGAATAAATGGAATAAAAGGGATAGGGATGTCACTCTTCTATGTTTCTCAGTCATTAGTTTGTCTTATGAGAAAATAGAGAAAAAAATTTGACATGACTAATGACCTCTCTGATTTTGATGATAAAATAATTGCATTGCAAAAGGGAATCATAAATTATTTCTCAAAGTACCTTGATAAAAGCTTTGAGCTTTTCCATCATGCACTCAAGAAAATAGATAAATTAAAAGACAAGAAAGAATGAGCCCAAGAATTGGATGATTTGATATGCCTTAGATTCAATATGGTCATAAATGAAAAGAGGCATGCATAGCTAGCAAAAAACAACTGAGGAACTTTTTAAAGTTAAAATATTATTTGATTCTTTTAAAGAGGAATTTTTTGAAATAAATAAACTACGAGAATTTGTTCTAAAGAAGTAGTAGGAAATATTAAATTTTAATTAGCTAGATGACACAATTTTCAAAAAGTGGATGAGAGATCTTTTTAATTCAAAATAGTTAGTATTTTTTGAACCTAATGAAGATGAGGTAGACCAAGATGAACTACAAAGTATCAATGCTCAGTTAAAGTAGAAGAGGAAAAAGATAAACAATCAACTGTAGTAACACATATAAAAGTTCAAACTAATGACTTGGTAGCAAAAGAATCAAGTGTAACTATGGGTTTTTCAATACATGATGACCTGGATGGAAAACCATGAGTTAGAATTATCTTTCAAACATCAAAACCTAGTACATCACAAGTAAATCCAATGGTCAAACAATCTGGGCAATGACAATTGCATCAAGCCCAATTGTTAAGTGGAGCTCCTCAACAATAAGAAGTCACAGTAGAAGTGGTCCCACAAAAGAATTTTTCATGATGTAAACATTCTATTGCACTAAATTTTGTCTTGTACGATAGTAACCTTTTTGTAAATATCTTTTTGTCTTAAGGACAGTCTAGGTTAGAAGTTTGTTGCATCTCATGCTATATAAATGAGATCCCAAGGCTAGAGAAAGGGTCTAAACTCTTATGTATCTTTTAGTTTTTTCTAGGCTTACATTTTGGTCCAATATTCTTGATGTTAATTTTGTGATGTATTTTTCTCTACAAATCTATGAGTACATTAACATTGCGAGATCATGTTGTCTTATTTTGAGTTGTTCTGAGTTTTACATCAATGTTGTGTGATTTTCAAAGAAAAATAATACAAAGGAGAGTTACCAACACATCTATTTACTCTAAATCTTGTCTCTGTTATTATTAACTGGTTATCTTTAGGTTGTGGGAGCAAAGCTTATTCAATTTAGTACAACTAGGACAGGTTGTATATTAGTTTTTTATTGCTTTTTATTCAATGAATTAAGTAAATGCTTTAGTGAGGTGAAAGGTTTTCTAGTCAATAAGAAGGATATGCATAAGAATGAGGTTTAGGGTAAATTTTTGATAATATTGATTGTAATGTAATTGATTAGATCAAAAAATTTTTTGGGTAGACTTAGATCCCTAGTGGATGAGGCAATGATCATTTTGGTTAGTTTTCATGAGTAGGGATCATAGAATCGCATGAAGCATAGATTCAAAAATCAAAAATCAAATTTTCTTTTCATGTATGAAGAATTTAATTGCTGGCCAGACTTGGTTGCATTTAATTTTTGTGTTATTGTTAGCTTTTGTTACTCAGAATTATCTGTAAATCTTAGAAGACTTGTGACTAAGTATCTACTATAGGGGATAAGTTTTTATAAAATATTATAAGTAAATGAGTGAAGTGTGAAGATAATATCTAGTTTCTAAATTCTAATCCTTTTATCCCCTAGGTGCACCTGCCTTAGTTTTGCAGAACCCAAAGAGTAGAAAATCCTTGTGGTTTTGTTGAAGTTGGGTCAAATCTAAGGACTTCTTACTTGAACATAGGAAATAAATAACCCTAAGACTATTTTGTTCTTCATCATCTTGGTATCAAGTATTTTATTGCTTGGTTAGTTCTATTAGCTGGGAACAACTGATTTTTCATTTTATCGTACCTAATCTGATGAAAGTTCTATAGGAATTTGTAATCAACCAAGCTAATCAGCAACTAGACCAATGAATTGCATTGAAAAAGGCATAAAATATGTGATTGAAGTCCCTAAGAAAAGATATTCAAACAATCAATCATTTGAGAGGGTACTAGAAAAAAGGTAGAAAAGGAGAAGATATGACCATGACCATGATAGTGAAAATAAAAACTATGGACATAGTGGAATGAATTCAAAGAAATATATTAGAAAGTCTACAAAAGGTTCTAATCAGAGATATGATATTTATGTACGTACCAAATACAACAATATTATATATGATGGAGAGGCTAGAGATGCTAAGGGTGATAGGTAAAAAGTACAAGGAAGAAAGCAATAAATATGATTGTTAAGTCAACAATTATAAAAACATAATATTCAAAGAATGTTTGTAGGAGCCTACAAGATCCTTGACATATTATTTTATACAATTTAGTATGTACATGGTATGAGATTTGTTTTCTCTTTCTATAGACATGTTACTAAGAAGTAAAAGGTTTCATATTTTAGTTTTCCACTTTCCCATAATTTGGTATGGTGAGTTATATATTAGAATTTGGTAATTGCAAGATTTGTTTTCTGCTATATTTTAAAATAGATTTCTATTTGTAAATTGGCCAAACAATATTTTTGGGCAAGCCATTTTGAAAATAATTAGAAGGTTGTTTGATTAATATCAATAATGTACTTCACTTGAAACTTCATTTGTACTTTAAATGCATCATGTAGAAATAAATTGTGTTTGAAAAGTGTATGGGCCACTCCTTTTTTGGTGGTACTATTTCTTAAGTTATCCAAAGTTAAATTCTTGTTGGTTCATGGTGGATTAAAATGTATCTAAAAGGAAATAGTGAATTTGTCAAGGTTTCATTAGAAACTACTTGTTACTTGTTACATATAATGTCTTAAAATAGTTTAAGTGTTACCTAATTATGTCAAAGGCATTTTCACATTGGAGGCATACTCCACCTACTAGGCTGCATTCATACCTATATCCATATGATCATGACCCTTGAACTACTCGCTCTAACAAATTTGTATTTATGGTTTCCAATTTTTTTTTTATGTAGTTGTATTCCTATAACCACTAGTGAGCTTTACTCGCCTAATATAGCTCTTCACCATCATGTACCCACTTAGGTGAATCATGTAGTTTTCTATAATTATAACATTGTAATATCCTATTACAACCTTCATGTTGTAGTTTATAGTTAATATAAGGTTAACCTATATACGTCCTAGCTCACTTCTTATATAGTTATGTTTAAAATCTTGTGATAATAATCAATGTGACAAAAGCTTGTTTAAAAGCACATATTGCTTCTATTAAATGTAATGTTGAATACCTAAACATCCATACATGTATAAGCATGGTTAATAACCTAAAATGTCATGAGATCAATATTTAAAGTACTTGGAATGTCCTTGTCACCTCGAGCATAAAATGAATCCAAAGTCCTCCTAATAAATAATAGTTCAAGTGAAATAAACACATCAAAAATGAGAGAGAGAAAAAGAGGAATCTACTTACCAATAGGCATTGCCATTATATATGTGGCCATGCTACCTATTGAGTGAGTTGTATTTTTTTTCTATTGTATCAAGATCTCTCTATTTATATGCATACATACATACATACATACATATCTACACACACACACACACACACACACACACACACACACACACACACACACACACACACACACACACACACACACACACACACACACATGTATATACATACATACATGTATGTATATATAGAGATCACAAGGGTATGACAACAAAATCCTAGATCTCCACTGATCTCCACCAATGTTTAGAGCTCTCTACCCTCATTTGGAGCTCTCCACCCTCTTTTGCATGCAACTCTCCACATCAATCAAAACAAATGGCAAATAATTAATGTCATGTTTTCTTTTTTCTTTTTTTTTATAATCCATAATCCACAATCCACAAGGTCTCTATGTATATATACATACATACATACATGCATAGACACACAAATATGTGTGTGCATGTATGTATGTGTATGTATGTATATACATACATGCATAGATACATACATACATACACATATGCATACATGTACATACATACATACATACATACATACATATGCATACATACACATATACATATATAGGTACATACATATATACATACGGACATGAAAACAATAATGCACTTTCTAAGAGTTTAAAATTGTTCAACAAAATTAATGTTTTACAAGAAAATGTTGTTGAAACATTATAGAAATTGCTAGAAAGAGAAGGAGAAGGAGTAGATTTAGAAAGAGATTTCATGGTAGAAACAATAGCTAGACAACATAGAAGATATTATGGAAGCCACTAGATAGAATCTAGGAAAGTGTTGTGGTAGGTACTATGACATTGGAAATGCCAATTAAATTGATCTAGTTTCTGATTAACTAGGTTGATTACTTCATTATTATATGATCCAATGGTAATGTTAGTTATTATTTTGACATACATGAAAATATTGTTATATATATATATATGAAAACAACAATGCATTGTCTAAGATTTTACAATTGTTTAACAAAATTAATGTTTTACAAGAAAATGTGCCTAAAGAATTATTAGCTTAGAAGCAAGAAAATATTGTTGAAGGGTATGTGTAAGATCATGGTCAACCAAACTATGGCCCTAAGTGGTAGTGAAAAACTAGCAAATCAAGGTTATGTTAACTTGACACATAATTTTAAAGTGGTTCTGGACTTTATATAAAAAATTTGTAAGAAAATAATCTATAGGAAATTAAATGTAGTTTCTAAACTACTAGGCCTTATCTGGAGAAAAAAATATTTGATTGGTCAAAAGTTTGGATTTTAATGTAGTACTACAAAAATTTTAGGAAAAAAATAAAAAGTAGGTGTATGTCTAATCACCTTAATCAAAATCAAATGATAACATTTTTTAATATAATTATAGATACAAAAATTAGACTCATGCTTGGATGTGACGCATATTTTTGGATATTTTTATTCCAAATAAATAATTAAATATGAATTTTCTACAATGACTTTTTCAAAATAAAAACACTCCTATGTCTGACCACCTTAACTAATTGAAAATTTTACCAAATTAATTTTTATTTTTTTCCTTATACTAGGCGAAGCATAAAATGTGATGCAACTTTTGGATTTCAAAAATGTTATACCATTTGAAAGTTATAGCTATTTTTCAATAAGTACATCAATAAACACTTGAAAATCATCTTCATTGAAAATTAACTAATAAATACTTATCAAACTTAGAATTTGACAGCAATTATATCGATGGAATCTTGAGAGTTTTATAAAAAATCCCTTTTTGTTTCATTCAATTTTGATGAAAATAATATTGTCAAATGGCTACTCAAAGTCTAAGTGTTAGTGAAACCCTTTTCAAACACATTTTTTAAGCTGACCAAATAGGTTTCATAAATACCAAACCTAATCAAGTACCCGATTCCAAATTGGGTGTCTGGTTACAGATCGAATACCTAATCTAAAATCGGGTACCCAAAAAGTATAAATTATCCAATTGCCAAAAATTTGGAGGGAAACCACCCACATTGGATATTTTGCAAGGAAATGACCCATATTAGAGGGAATCAAAAACTTGGCAAGTGTGTGCATTATTATTACATATGATTATGATTATGATTATTAATTATTATTATTATATATAGTAATATGTATGATTATTATGATTATTATGATTATTATTATTATAACTAAAGATAATATAGTAATATATATGATTATTATTGTTATATAACCTAGAAATATATTATTATTATATTAAAAATAACAATATTATATTATTATTATTAAATATAATATTGTCATGAAATGCATCAAATGGGGTCATAGGTTAACCTATGACACCTCTCGATGCATTTCATGACAACATATGCCCCTAGGGCCACTAGTGACCCCTTTAGACACATTTCCAATGGGTCCCTAGGGGCCCTAGGGCCCCTAGGGGCATATGTTGTCATGAAATACATTAAGAGTAGTCATAAGTTAATCTATAACTCCTCTAGATGTATTCAAACCAACCAAATGTCTTCCTAGGGGTCCTAAGGCCCCTAGGGACATACATTGTTATAAAATGGATCAAGAGGGGTCATGGGTTAACCTATGACCCCTCTTGACACATTCAAACCAACAAAATGCATCATTAGGGGTCCTAGGGCCCCTAGGGACATATTTTGTCATGATATGTGTTGAGAGGGGTCATAGGTTAATGCATCAAGAGTGTTATTAGTTAACCTGAGACCTGTCTCGAAGCATTCAAACCAATTAAAAGGGTTGCTAGAGGCCCTAGGGCCCATAGAGACATACACTGTCATGAAATGCATAAAGAGGGGTCATAGGTTAACCTATGAGCCCTTTTGATGCATTCAAGCCAACCAAATGTGTCCCTAGGGGTCCTAGGGCCCTAAGGACATATGTTGTAATAAAATGCATTTAGAGGGGTCATAGGTCTTTTGACACATTTCAAAAAATGAAATCGGTCCCTACAAGCCCTGGGGTCCCAAGGGAGATATGTTATCATGAAATATGTCAAGAGGTATCATAGCTTAATATATGAACCCTCTCAATGCATTCACAAAGGCCCTAGGGCTCCTAGGGACATATATTATCATGAAATGCATCAAGAGGGGTCATAGGTTAACCTTTGACACCTCTTTATGCATTTGAACCAACCAAATGTGTCCCTAGGGGTCCTATGGCCCCTAGGGACATATGTTGTCCTAATATGTGTTGAGAGGGGTCATAGGTCCCCTAGGGACATACATTGTCATGAAATGCATCGAGAGGGGTCATAGGTTAACCTATGACCCTTTTTGATGCATTTGAACCAACCAAATGGGTCCCTAGGGGCCCTAGGTCATCTAGGGACATATGTTGTCATGAAATATGTTAAGAAGGGTCACATGTTAATCTATAACCCCTCTCAACGAACTTGTACCAACCAAATGGGTCCATAGCTTCCCTAGGGACCATAAAGACATACATTGTCATGAAATGCATCAAGAGGGGTCATAAGTTAACCTATGACCCTTATGAAAGCATTCAAACCAAACAAATGTGTCCCTAGGGGTCCTAGGGTCCCTAGGGGCATATGTTTTCATGAAAAGCATCGGGAGTGGTCATAGCTTAACCTATGACCCCTCTTGACGCATTCAAACCAACCAAATGTGTCCCTAGGGCCCCTAGAGCCCCTAGGGATATACTTTGTCATGAAATGCATCAAGAGGAGTCATAGGTTAACCTATGACCCCTCTCGATGCATTTGAACCAACCAAATGGGTCCCTAGGGATCCTAGGGCCCCTAGGGACATATGATGTCATAAAATGCATGGAGAGGGGTCATAAGTTAATCTATGACCCATCTCAATGCATAAAAACCAAGTGGATCCCTAGGGGTCCTAGGGCCCCGAGGGACATACATTATCATGAAATGTGTCAAGAAGGGTCATAGATTAGCTTATGACCCCTCTCCATGCATTTGAACCAACCAAATGAATCTGTAGTGGCCCTGGGGTCCCTAAGGACATACATTGTCATGAAATGTGTCGAGAGGGGTCATAGATTAACCTATGACCCCTCTTGATGCATTCAAAAAAACAAAATGGGTCCTAAGGGATCTAGCATTGTCATGAAATAGGTTGAGAGGGGTCATAGGCTAACTTATGACCCTTGTTTATGCATTTGAACCAACCAAATGTGTCCCTAGGAGTCCTAAAGCACCTACAGAAGTATATTATCATGAAATGCATCAAGAGGGGTCATAGGTTAACCTATGACAAATCTTGACACATTTCATGATAACATATGTCCTTAGGGGTCCTAGTGCCCCTAGTGAGAAATGACCAATCTTGATGCATTCAAACCAACCAAATGGGTCACTAGGGGTACTAGGGCCCCTAAGGATATACATTGTCATGAAATGCATCGAGAGTGGTTATTAGTTAACCTATGACCACTTTTGATGCATTCAAACCAACCAAATGTGTACTTAGAGATCCTAGTGTCCCTAGGGACATATGTTATGAAATGTGTCGAGAGGGGTCACAAGTTAACCTATGACCCCTTTTGACACATTAGAACCAACCAAATTAGTCCCTAGGGGCTCTACGGCTGCTAGGGACATACGTTGTCATCAAATGTATTAAGAGGGGTCATAGGTTAATCTATGACCCCTCTCAATGCATTCAAACCAACTAAATGAATCCCTAGGGGTTCTAGGGCCCTTAATGACATGCATTGTCATGAAATGCATTGAGAGGGGTTATAGGTTAACATATGACACCTCTCGATGCATTTGAACCAACCAAAAGCATCCCTAGGGATCTTAGGGGCCCTAGGGACAAACATTGTCATGAAATGTGCTGAGAGGTGTTATAGGTTAACCTATGACCCCTTTTGATGCATTGGAACCAACCAAGTTAGTCCCTAAGAGACTTTGGGCCCCTAAGGACATATGCTATTATGAAATGCATTAAGTTGGGTCATAGGTTGGATGCATTAGAAGCAAACAAATCAGTCCCTAGGGGACCTAGGGCACCTAGGCACATACATTGTCATGAAATGCATCGAGAGGGGTCATAGGCTAATCTATGACCCCTCTTGATGCATTCAAACAAACCAAATGGGTCCCTAGGGGCCCTATGACTCTTAGTGACATACATTGTCATCAAATGTATCAACACGAGTCATAGGTTAATCTATGACCCCTCTTTTTGCATTTCAACAAACCAAATGTGTCTCTAGCAGTCTTAGCACCCTTAGGCACATATGTTGTCATCAAATGCATTGAGAGGGGTCATAGTTTAACTCAATGCATTTGAACCAACCAAGTGCATCCCTAGGGGCCCTAGGGCCCCTAAAGACATATGTTGTCATGATATGACACTCTCAATGCATTCAAACCAACCAAATCCATTTGAAGGGGCCCTAGGGCCCTTAGGGACATATGTTGTCATTGAATGCATCGAGATAAGTCATAGGTTAACCTATGACCCTCTCAATGCATTCAAACCAACGAAATGGGTCACTAGGGGCCTCAGGGACCCTAGGGAGATACATTGTCATGAAATGCATTGAGAGGGGTCATAGGTTAATCTATAACCCTCTCGACACATTTGAACCTACCAAATCTGTCCTTATGGGTCTTAGGGACACTAGGGACATACATTGTCTTGAAATGCATCAAGAGGGGTCATAGGTTAAACTATGACCCCTCTAAGTGCATTTGAACCAACCAAATGCAATCCCAAGGGACCTACGGCCCCTAGGGACATATGTTATCATGAAATGAGTCGAGAGATGTCATAGGTTAACTTGTCACCCCTCTCGACACATTTGACCCAACCAAATGTGTCCCTTGGGGTCCTAAGTCCCTTGGGGACATATATTGTCATAAAATGCATCAAGAGGGTCATAGGTTAACCTATGACCCCTCTCAACACATTTGAACTAACCAAATGCATCCCTGGGGTCCCTAGGGCCCCTAGGGACATATATTGTCATGAAATGCATCAAGAGGGGTCATAGGTTAATCTATGACCCCTCTTGATGCATTTGAACCAACCAAAAGTGTCCCTAGGGGAACTAGGGCCCTTAGGGACATACATTGTCATGAAATATGTTAAGAAGGGTCATAGGTTAACCTATGACACCTCTCAATGCATTCGAACCAAGAAAATGTCTCCCTCAGAGTTCTAGGGCCTCTAGGGACATATGTTGTCATGAAATGCATTTGGATGGGTAATATTTTACCCTATGACCCCTCTTGATGCATTTGAACCAATAAAATGGGTCCCTAGGGACCCTAAGACCCTTAGGGACAATCATTGTCATAAAATGCATCAAGAGGAGTCACTGGTTAATCTATTCTAGGGATCCTAGGGCTCCTAGGGACATCTATTGTCATGAAATGCATTAAGAGGCATCACAAGTTAACCTATGACCCCTCTCGACACATTCAAACCAACCAAATGGATCCCTAGGGGTCCTAGGACCCCTAGGGACATATGTTGTCATAAAATGCATCGAGAGGGGTCATAGGTTAACCTACAACCCCTCTCGATGCATTTGAATCAACCAAATGCATCCCTTGAGGTCTTAGGGCCCTTAGGGACATACATTGTCATTAAATGTGTCAAGAGGGGTATTAGGTTAACCTATGACCCCTCTTGACACATTTGAATTAACCAAATGTGTCCATAGAGGCCCTAGGGCCTGTAAGGACATATGTTGTCATTAAATATGTCAAGAGGGGTCATAAGTTAATCTACGACCCCTTTTGGTGCATTTTTATGAACCAAAAAGTGTCCCTAGCGGTCCTAGGGCCCCTAGGGAGATATGTTGTCATGAAATGCATTGAGAAGGGTAATAGGTTAACCTATGACATCTCTCGACACATTTGAACCAACCAAATGTGTCCCTAATGGTCCTAGAGTCCCTAGGGACATATTTTGCCATGAAATGTGTCAAGAGGGGTCATAGGTTAACCTAGGACCCCTTTTGACAGATTGGAACCAACCAAATCGGTCCTTAGGGGCCCCTACGGCCTCTAGGGACTTACATTGTCATGAAATATGTCTAGAGGGGTCATAGATTAATCTATGATCCCTCTCAATGCATTCAAACTAACCAAATACACACCTAGGGTTCCTAGGGCCCCTACAGATATACATTGTCATGAAATGCATTGAGAAGGGTCATAGGTTAACCTATGACACCTCTCAATGCATTCCAGATATACGTTGTTATGAAATACATTGAGAGCGGTCATAGGTTAACCTATGACCCCTCTCAATGTATTTGAACCAACCAAATGCATCCTTAAGGCCCCTAGGGCCCCGAGGGACATATGTTTTCATAAAATGCATCAAGAGGGGTCATCGGTTAACCCATGACCCCTATTAATGCATTTGAACCAACCAAATGCATCCATATGGGCCCTAACACCCCTAGTGACATACGTTGTCATGAAATGTGTTGAGAGAATTCATAGGTTAACCTATGACCCCTCTTGATGCTTTAGAACCAACCAAATGGTTCCCCAAGGGCCCTACAGCCCTTAGGGACATATGTTATCATGAAATACATTAAGAACCTATGACCCCTCTTGATGCATTTTAAATACATTGAGAGGGGTCATAGGTTAATCTATGACCCCTCTTCATGCATTCAAACCAACCAAATGTGTTCTTAGGGGTCCTAGGGCCCCCAGGGACATATGTTGTCATGAAATGCATCAAGAGGGGTCATAGGTTAACCTGTGACCTCTCTTAATGCATTGAAACTAACCAAATGCATCCCTTGGAACCTATGACCCCTCTTGATGCATTCAAACCAACCAAATGTATCCTTAGGGGTCCTAGGGCCCCTAGGGACATATGTCATCATGAAATGCATCAAGAGGGGTCATAAGTTAACCTATGACCCCTCAATGCATTCGACCCAACCAAATGCATCCATAGGGGTCCTAGGGCCCCTAGGGATGTATGTTGTCATGAAATGCATCAAGCAGGGTCATAGTTTAAACTATGACCCCTCTTATGCATTTGAATTAACCAAATGCATCCCTAAGGGCCCTAGGACCCCTAGGGACATAATTTGTCATGAAATGCATTAGGAGTGGTCATAGGTTAATCTATGACCCGTATCGATGTATTCAAACCAACCAAATGCATCCCTAGGGGTCCTAGGGCCCCTAGGAACATACATTGTCATGAAATGCATCAAGAAGGGTCATACATTAACCTATGATATTTGTATGCATTTGGTTGGTTCACATGTGTCAAGAGGGCCCTTTTGATGCATTCAAACCAACCAAATAGATCATAGGTCATAATAATGGTAATAATAACAATAATAATATATATGTAATATATATTTAATAATTATAGTAAAAAGATAATAATATAATATAATAATCAGATATATATATATTTTTATAGGTCATAATAATAATAATAATAATAATAATAACATATATTATGTTATTATATTTAATAATAGTAGTAAAAATCATAATAATATAATATAATAATCAAATTTTTTTACATTTCCCATAAAATTTGTTCACTTCCCTCCAAAATTTGGGAATCAATTTCATGTACGCAATCTCATATTGGGTATTTGATTTGATATTGGATATTCAATATGAGATTGAGTACTTGATAATACTGGCATGAGTTTTCTAACAGATTCCTTGTCGTTGCATACCCAACAATCACACTTTTTGAGGTCCATTTTTATAGATTTGGAGAAAACTAAATTTTTGGGGCCCATATGATCAAAAAAGTTTTGATAATATATGATTAGGTGTATGATATTGTTTTTTGAATGGCGAGTAGTCATTGAAAGGCTAAACACAAAAGGAAGGTATCAAATGAAGACATTGCAACATATAGCGAAAGGGACAAGCTAAATCACTAAAGGAAGAGACAAGGCATGTTAAATGTGATTCAAATTGATGATGTATTGGTCGAAGGTGAATTCATAGAGTAAGATAATGAATATGTTCAGTCGGGGAATGGAAATGTACCAATTGATAATGATAATGTCAAGATTGAAAATTTAGAGAATGAAAATTTGAAGAATGAAATGCTACTAGGTCATAATGTAAATTGCATGATTGACCATGTTGAAAATGATAGTGCAAAGGAATCTTACATATCTCCTAATTATAAATAACATGAAGGTTCTAGAACTCTAAAATGGATAATTGAAATTGATGAAATGATTATTACCAATTTGGAAGGGGAAAAATTAGAAAGAACCATTTAGTTATAGGCTTAAAGACCATATAAGATGTTTTTTGACAACAAGACAGTGGTGGAGCAATGTCAAATTTTTATGCACTTATTAAAGATGCAAAAGATGAGACCTATGTTTTCCAAATTGAAGATTCATGTCAATAAAAAATTGGAAAAAAATGTCATTATTGTGAAGAATCTTTTCAGTGCTCTCAATAGCATTGGGAAAAATAGCAGGGAGAAAGATAAGAGAGTTTCTCAGAGGGTCATTACAACCTCTTTGGTAAGTCATCATTTGAGAAAGGGTAGATATATGAGACAAACTTGTATTGACTTGAACCTAAATTGTACTACTTTGAGAAGACCACTTAGTAGATGAGAAAGAATTAATGATCCTCTTTAAAATGAAACATGGGCTTTTGGTGGGAGACTTCCACATTTTAATAAGAAGCCATCTGATGATGTGAAGGAAGAAATTACACAATTTGGGTAGTCTAGCCAAAGAGATCACTCAATTCTAAAGATGTGTTAAAGTTAAGAATTGGTATCAGAGGCCACATGCCACATCCTAAACATTATTCGAAGGTAAGTCAAACTATGTTGTTCAAACAATTTAGAGAGAGTCATCCAAGTTTGCATATATCACAAAGGGCTTTTGAATCTTTTAAGCCATTTTATTGTGTGCCACTTAAAATTTGAAATACATGTTGTTGCAAATATCATGTTGGTTTTATATGCACCATGAACTATTATGCTCCATCCATTCTACTTTGTATAGTAAAGAAATGTTGGAGAATTGTGGTGCTAGTGGTCTTCCAAAATCATCAAGAGACTTGGTAGATCAATTTTTATGTCGTAGAGTTGATGGTTGTTTCTTTTATAGAAATGCTTGCTCAAATGAGAAGTTTTCAGAATGTGGTGGCTTATCCAACTTTGACACATGTTTCCATGAGGGATACAAACAAGACCTTGGGAATACAATAGTAAAAAAAATGGTATATGAAATGGTGAAATACACATTGAAGAGTGGGGATGAGGGCTCTAGAGCTGAATTGGTTGCAAAAGAAATAAGTGGGGCTAGTTTTATTCCAAATTTCAAGACAAATCTTTTCTACAAGTATGCAAGACATAGTAATAGGTCTCAGTGGTTGGATCAACAATATAGAATGTGTAAGGAGACTTTTCCCATTGGCACTATTATATTAGTTGTTGACTTTTCTGAGAACTACACATTGCAGCCTCAAAATGAGATAGAATATCAGTATTACAACTCCATTCAGATTGCTATTTTCATCCACATAACATATAAACATGCCCTTGATAGTGTGGAACATAATCAAAAGATTATTAGAGAGTACCATTTTTATATGTGTGATGATAGATCTCACTCTCATGAGTTTGTGAAACATTGTTTTGTGAATTATTTTTATTTCTTATAGGAGCAACCAATTGCTATGGATAGACATATCATTTGGTTAGATAATTATATAGGTTAATTCAAGAATGCTTGCATATTTTATTGGTTGTGTAGGATGCACATAGAGAGGGGGAAGCCTCATATTTGGAGTTATTTTGAGTCTTGCCATGAGAAAGTGGAGCATGATGGAGTAGGGGCATGTGTGAAGAGAGCTCTAGTTAAGGAGGAATCAATGATTTTAGGAGCAGAACTTCTTGATGCTTGTAGCATTGTTCATTGGAGTAGTTCAGCATTATCACAAGAGGGACTCTTGATTTATTAGTACACAAGTTCTTTTGGTTGGTTGAGGAAGGCTCCATAGGTGATAGATTAGATTGTACTATAGTGAGAGACTCATCAAAAATGTATTCATTCTAGAGCTTTGATTCTAGTACATGGACTATTTGGACACAACGGCTAGCTTTCTTTTGTCCTATTTGTTTTCAGTGTGATTGGGATGACTATGAGTCGAGTGATTTGGTTGACACATGGGCTCCAAATTATCTTACTCCATTTTCTATCATACCCTCTATTAGAAATGATGACATGGAAAGTTCACTTGAGCATAACCATATATCAGATCTTCTTCAGCCAGGACATGTCTTTGCATTGGTTGCACTATAGGGGAATGATGAGAAATTAGATTATTGGTTAGCATGTTGTGTAAGAGGTAAACAAAAGCTTGCACAATCAATCATAGATGATGATGGATTCACATATCCTACTACTTTAGTGGTTGTCTTTAGAACATGGCTGCAGACATACATGCTTAGAAGGAATATAATTCCTACATTCAAAGACTATGTAAATTTGTTGAACCATCAAGGAAGAAAAAAAGTAAAAGAAATTTTTACTATTACTAATTCTGATCATGAAGTCCTATTGGAGACCCTAAAATAGAGAGAGGACCCTACTAGAACACTCAACTAGATCTATTTACTTCTTATGCTACTTTATTCATAATGATTCGGTGAACCTATGATTATATTGTTTAATACAATAAGCTAGTAATATTTTTTATGATATTGGAATGTAGGTACATCATGAAGAGTAGCCGTACATGAAGATAAAAAAACTAAATAAGGAGCAGAATGAAGAAAAATCTATTCTATTTTTGACACTATGATTTTTTACAATACTTTTATTCACACTACGATTTTTGACACTACTATTTTTGACACTATAATTTTTGGTAGTTGTGTATTGATGTAATAATTATGAAACACTTGAGATATTGTAAATGTAAACTTGTTGATTTAATGTAATAAACAAACATGATTTTACTTAATGCAATTTATGTGGAGGGACCTATAAAATGATGATTTTAATACATACTAACACAAACCTTGCACTGTTCCCAATGCCAAAAACTTGAGAGAGGTAAAAAATAATTTTTTTCGTAATAATAACCCTATTGACACCCTTTTTCTAGTCACAGATAGCCCCCATCATATACAACCACCCCATACCGAGGAGTCTCCAAGGTGCTCTAAGTGCATGTCGAGGTTGATCTTTCGAGGGTCTTAACTTAAAGCTCATGGGGGCTATTGATAAAATTTCAAATACTATAGGATGGTTATGGTGAGGCCTAAAATAACCTATCTCATTTTTTGAGAGATCACATTCTGTTTGGATTCGGAATAGCGATCTCACTCGATGCCAAAACTTGCAATATGCCTAAGTTCATAGATGCATCATAGCGTAAGTTCGAAACTACTAATATTGGCATCAAATTGTCAATTCCATTAGCTCTATATGGGTGGGTGAACCCTAGTGACACCATTTTTCTACCTGCAGAGACCCTCCATCATCCGTGGCCACCCCATACTCAAGAGTCTGCAAGGTGCTCTAAGTGTGTATCAAGGTCGATCTTTTGAGGGTTGTAACTTGGAGCTCATGAGACCTATCGATGAAAGATTGAATGTCATATGATAGTCATGCCAAGGCCTAAAATAACCTATCTCATTTTCAATAGATCAAATTCTATTTGGATTCAGCACAGCTATCTCGCTCGATGCCAAAAGTCACAGTGTGCCTCAGTTCATAGGTGCATCACAGCGTAACTTTGAAACCACTGATCTTGGCATTGAATTGTTAGTTTCATTAGCTCTAGATGGGTGGGTGAACCCTAGTAACACCCTTGTTTTTCCTACAAAGATCCTCCATTATTTGTGGCCACCCCATACTAAAGAGTCTCCAAGGTGCTCTAAGTGTGTATTGAGGTCAATCTTTCAAGAGTTGTAACTCAGAGCTCATGAGGGCTATCAATGAAACATTGAATGCTATATGGTGTTCATGCCAAGGCCTAAAATAATCTATTTCATTTTCAAGAGATCACATTCTTTTTGGATTCGGCACAGCTATCTTGCTCAATGCGAAAACTTGCATTGTGATTCAATTCATAGATGCATCATAATGTAACTTTTAAACGATTGATCTTGGCATCAAATCATCAATTCCATTAACTCTAGATGGGTGGGTGAACCATAATGACACCCTTTTTTTGGCTATGGAGAGCATCCATCATCTATGGCCACCCCATACCAAAGAGTCTCCAAGGTGCTTTAAGTGCATATTGAGGTTGAACTTCTGAGGGTCATAACTCAGAGCTCATAAGGGCTATTGATAAAACATCAAATTCTACATGAAAGTCATGCTGAGGTCTAAAATAACTTATCTCATTTTTGAGAGATCACATTCTATTTGAATTAAACATAGCGATCTCATTCGAAGACAAAACTTGCAATATGCCTCAGTTCATAGGTGCATCACAGTGTAACTTTGAAACCACTGATCTTGACATCCAATCATCAGTCCTATTAGCTCTAGATGGATAGGTGAACCCTAGTGTCACCCTTGTTCTATCCCCAGAGAGCCTCCATCATCCTCAGTCACCTCGTATCGAAGAGTCTCTAAGGTACTTTAAGTGCGTATTGAGGTTGATCTTCATAGGGTCATAACTCAGAGCTCATGAGGGCTATCAATTAAATGTTGAATGATACAAGATACTCATGTTGAGGCCTAAAATAAGCTATCTCATTTTTGAGAGATTGCATTCCATTTGGATTTAGCACAATGATCTCGCTCGATGTCGGAACTCATAGTATGCCTCAGTTCATAAGTGCATAATAGTGTAACTTTGAAGTCACTAATCTTGGCATCAAATTGTCAAAACCATTAGCTTCAGATAGTTGGGTGAACCTTAGTAACACCCTTATTCTAGCCATAGAAAGCCTCCATCATCTGTGGCCAGCCCATACTGAAGAGTCTGCAAGGTGCTCTAAGTGCATATTGAGGTCAATTTTCTGAGGGTTGTAACTTAAAGCTCGTAAGGGCTATCGATGAAATGTTGAATTCTACATAATGGTGATGCCATGGCCTAAAATAACCTATCTCATTTTTGAGAGATCACATTCTGTTTGGATTTGGCACAACAATCTCACTCAATTCCAAAACTCACAGTGTTCCTTAGTTCATAGGTGCATCACAATGTAACTTTGAAACCACTGATCTTGGCATTGAATCATCAATTCCATTAGCTTTGGATGGGTAGGTGAACCCTAGAGACACCCTTTTTCTAGCCATGGAGAGCTTCCATCATCCATGGCCACCCTATATTGAAGAGTTTTTAAAGTGCTATAAGTGCATATCGAGGTCGATCTTCCAAGGGTCATAACTCGAAGCTCGTTAGAGCTATCAATGAAATGTTGAATTGTATAGGATGATCATGTCAATGCCAAAAATAATCTATCTCATTTTCAAGAGATCACATTCCATTTGGATTTAGCACAAAGATCTCACTCGATGCCAAAATGCATAGTGTGCCTCAGCTCATAGGTACATCACAACGTAACTTTGAAACCGTTGATCTTGACATCAAATCATCAACACCATTAGCTTTGGATGAGCGGGTGAACCCTAGTGACATCCTTGTTCTAGCCATGGAGAGCATTCGTTGTCCATGGCTACCTTGTACCGAAGAGTCTCCAAGGTGCTCTAAGTGTATATCAAGGTTGATCATCCAAGGGTCATAACTTGAAGCTGGTGAGGGCTATCAATGAAACATCAAATGCTACATGATGGTCATGTTGAGGCCTAAAATAACCTATCTCATTTTTGAGAGATCACATTCTCTTTGGATTTAGCACAATGATCTTGCTTGATGCCAAAACTCATAGTGTGCCTCAATTCATAAGTGCATCACAGCATAACTTTGAAACCGTTGATCTTGACATTGAATCATCAGTGCCACTAGCTTTAGATGGGTAGGTGAAACCTAGTGACACCCTTTTTCTTGTGATGGAGAGCCTTCATCGTTCATGGCCACCCTGTATCAAAGAGTCTCCAAGGTGCTCTAAGTGCATATTGAGGTTGATCTTTTGAGGGTCGTACTTAGAGCTTGTGAGGGCTATCAATGAAATGTTGAATGTTACATGATGGTCATTCTATGGCCTAAAATAACCTATGTCATTTTTGAGAGATCACATTTTGTTTGGATTCAACACAATGATCTTGCTTGATGCCAAAACTCATAGTGTGCCTCAGTTCATAGGTGCATCATAGTGTAACTTTGAAACCATTGATCTTGACATTGAATTTCTAGTGCCATTAGCTTCAGATGCATAGGTGAATCCTACTAACACCCTTGTTCCCACGACAGAGAGCCTCCATTGTCAGTGGCTACCCTAGTGCAGGAGCACCTAGGTAGTCTAGTTTGTACCTAGTGTTTCTTTCTTTTCATTTTGGCTTGTAGTTATGTTAGCCACATCATTAGTGGTTTAATAAAACCTATTAGGTCCTTAGCTAAGGTTAACTAAGTTGCTAAGTGGATTTTTTCTCCTAGGTTGTTGTTATGCTTATAAATTACTCAATAGGGGTTAGGTTGAACAAAGTGGTAGAAGAGTTGACCAAGGGTCAAAAACCATCTTGGAATGTCTAAATAAACCTAATAGGACCCCGTACCAAGTTTGGTGAACTACTCTTGTTAAGAATTTTAAGTTATAACAAAAATTGCTCAAAACTACAAAAGTTGCAAAATTGCAATTTTTTAACTTTTTCTTGCAAAGTGAAGATGAGTGCAAAGATTTATTTAGGGGTTTGAGTATGACCATACAAGTTTGGAAACACCTATATAAGGCATGAAATTACCTTGCTATGACTATGATTTTAATGTGCTAACAACAACATCTAGTTGAAATTTGTTTGAGATATTGATCTTTAGTTATTTTAGAGTTTTGGTTGATCCAAACTCATACATATCAATGTCATGATGCTGATGGAAGCCTTGAATCTTTCTTGCATTTCCAAAATGTCATGTGGGATTGGTAAGCTAAATGTGTAGTAAAGTCTCATAATAGCACTTGTTCTCATTTTTGTTTATAAAGTTGATGTACCAGGGTAAAGGAGGTAGATTCCAGAGATTTTTTCAAATTAAACATATATGATAGAATTTAAAATTAAACATTGCATAAAAATTTGATAAATGTTCTTAAAATGTTATTCAAAAATCATTGCATTTTAGTCTAATATAACAAACATGATCAAAATAAATGATATTCCATAAACATGAACAATACACATGATCCATGATAAATTGAGCAATACTATACTAAATTAATATGTATATCATTATGCACATAAATGATGAAAATATATATATAAATACATGTATCCATAGATAAATTACACAAATATATATCAAAATTCATGTATCCATAGACAAATTACACAAATATATATCAAAATACATAGATCCATATACAAAATGTGGCTGATCATGCCATTACAATGTGTATAATATCAATGTTTCTATAAACAATGTGGCATATTTCATCTCAAAATGTCTCATGACACATCCTATGAGAACTATACTATCCCAGGCTGTTGGTGGATGATCAAAATGCAACCTCTTTGCTGTACTAGGTGGAAAGGAAGCCTCCTACATAAACAAAAAAGGAAAACCCAAAGTTAGACTACTAAATTTATATGATTCTTTGTATCTAAAATTGAATTACTCAAATGCATAATGATAATTTTTAATGAAGATTTATAATGTAAAACCTTCATCATAAATACTTCTCTCATCGACCTCCTATGCCAATCAAGAGTCCTCTCATATGTCCTCAACAATCCTTGTACCTCGCTAATTATGGCCTATGTATGTTCAAATATGTTTATCAGATGAATCTACAACTTAAACTATAAAATTATAATTCATAGCATGCCAAATTTATAACATATAATCAAGAATTCAAACTATGACTTACCTGTGTCAACTCCTCCTCAGGATATAATGGCTGCATCAACAAAGATACAAAACTCTACCATCCAACCTCATGTGCACTAGGTGTTTCCTATGAGATACAAAATACTAGTTGTTAATATGATGAAAATAAGTTTTGAATTTATTTATGAAAATAAGGAAAATAAAAAATAAATGATACTTATACATACAATGGGGCTCTTAGTGTGAATGGAAATGCTAGAGCATCTACAACATGGAATCTGCATGGGCTCATCACCAATAGCCATGCCCTATACAATAAAGAATGTAATTAAATTTCATTACCAAATTTTTTTTACAAGAATGCATTGATATTTAATCAAATAGAAAGCACCTAATTACCTTTCTCTTTTCAATGGGTCCTACCTCATCCCTCACACTCTATCCCCCATTGACAGGTGATACCTGCAAGAAAAAATAAAGATTAGAAACCATATATGCTACAATATCAAATAGAAAAAATAATGAAAACACAACATAATCTACCGTAGATGTCTCAAGGCCAAATGAAATAGCCAAGAGTGTGACATCATCAACCTGTCTGAGATCCTCCTCAGTGATCAACTAAACATGAATGAAGATCCCATACATGTATAAGTTAGTATGGGTTAAACTTTAAAAGTACTCTATTATAAAGATTAAATTTAAATCACATATGTCATAACAAAATAATGTATACACGTACTAACACAGAAGGAGTCAATGCCTCTGTATGCCCCTCCTCTCTAACATTAGGGTATGTAGCCTCTGTACATGCATCTAGTGTATCCTCATCAAATACAAACTAATACTCAGAAAGATCACCTATAGGACAAAGAAAAATATTCTTTCCTGTTATGCAATTATGGGGCACACAAACATGTGATGAGCTTGCTGATGATGAGCTTGTGCTAGCATCATCAACATGATGAGGCAAAACTAATGTATAATTAATCTATGGATGGCTCTAATAGTCTGAGAGCTAGCCTCTGCAATGATATTAGGATGGTGTACTTGAGAAGGGGGGGAGACATCAGTAGGGTAAACAAAAGTGTCAGTTTTCCTTTATTAGACAAAGGGTCTATCTTGAGGAGCTCCTCCTCCTATACCTATGTTGGGCTTCATGCTCCAATACATCACCTTGAGGCCCAACACAAATTTTGCATACAATTTTCTAAGGAAATAAAATGGCACCTCTAAATTGTTGTGTGGAGGAATGTCAAAAACCATCCACCAATGATCCCAAAAGTTCTCACATATAGTGTCATTTGTGCACTATTTAATTGATAGTTTGGGCTTTTTGTGGTTGACTTGTATACTGATTTTTGAGTTCATAAAAAGGATAATCAAATTATCTTTACTTATATTGAGGGCCAAAACCTCATCATAGTACAACCCATCATCAAAGGTGGCATGCATTTCATTATGCCAACAAAGAGGGGCATTTTTTTCATTGGTATGGGTTTCAATATTATCCACTATGGTATTTAACGTGGATAACATAGGAGCCAATGCACGTATAGTATTATATGTGGTTCACAAAGCTCTCAATTTGATGAGATTTTTAAATATCAAATCTTTAATTTGAGGAGAGTTTTAAGTGGGTAGGGGATCATTTGGTGAATGGTCTTAAGGGGGCATTAGATCATTTAGTGGGAGGTTACAAGGAACATTATTTCTTTCCTTAGTATCATCATTTCAGTCAGCCATACCTATTAATTTGCAAAACATAATTTCTATAAAAACAACCTAAATTTCAACAATTTCTATTAAAAAAACTTAATTTTTAACAAATTCAATTAAAAATAACTAATTTATAATAAAATTCATTGATTTTTAAAAAAAAAAACAAAAACTACTCACTGATATCGTATACCCGTTCTAAGATCAAATACCAAAAACAAGTGCTTCAAACAACAACAAAATATAATGTAAAATAGTGCTCAGTTTTTTTTTTTAAAATCAAAGTTGTAGGTATCGAGTATCAGATATGAAATTGGATACTCGATAAGGCATGGTCCTAACTTTTTAGCTTTGGTATCAAGATGGGTGGAAAAAAGTTAGAGTGGGTTTTGAAACAATTTTAGACATTTTCAAACTCTATTTTTTTCACATCACCACTTTTTGGCACACCATGATCATATACATACCTTGAAATAGTATAGAAATTTCTTGACATGAGAGGTCAGAAAGTGAGGGTGTTGCCCAATCTTGTAAACTTCAATGCTAAAATGAAAGCTATCAATGATCAAACACCTATGCCAGAGTTGCAACACAATGTGAATTTGATTTTAGATAAGGTAGAGGCAGATATTCAAAAGTTTGATAATCAAAATTTAAGGCATGGGAGCAAAGGAGGAGTGGATTTAGAAAGAAAAGGAGGAGTGTCTTTAGAAAGAGACTGCATAGAAGAAGCAACATCTAGACAACATGGCATTATGGGAGCCTTGTGATTATGGCATTTACACAGAAGTAAAACTTTCTTCTTCAACTCCTTACACTCAACTCTTCACTGAAGTTATTCTTCCAATAGTGAGAATAGCTACTACAAATTCCTAGGAGCATTCAAAGATGTACCATCTCAAACCATTTTGACCTTGATTTTGGTGTCCTAGCCAACAACATGTACCTCTTAATGGTTTGAATTTTCTACATGGTAAGGGATAATGTGCATGGTTCATCTTATTCAATGATCATATAGAAATGAAGTTAAAGCTTATTGTTTGGCAAATTTGAAGTTTTGAGGAATATAAATGATAATCTAATCCAAGCTTCATTATCTAGCCTATGGTATATCACCTCTAAATGACTCAAGTCCACCACATGGGAAGGCATATGGTGTCTCTCTATTCCATATCTACACATGTATGACCATTTAGTGTTGGAGATTTAGAGCCTTAAGAATTATGCCATGATCTATACCCAATTTCCAACTCACACCACCTGTGCTTGCTTCACATGCCTTATTTTCCATAAGAGAGAAATCATAGATATAAAAAATGCTTGATAAGTTGTAATTTGATAAAGAGGGATGCCAAGTGTTTGATCAAATGTATTTAGTGGAGATACATCACAATTTACTTCAATGCACTTTAAGTCAAAATTGGTTTTAATACATGCTACTTGGTGTCACCTTATTCCATGTTGTTTTAAAGATAATGAGTCTTTGATATCCACTATGGTGATGTCCAAGAGAACAAAAAATTATATTCCTAGCCTTGGAGGACACTACATGATTTTTAGAGATTGGTGTTTCATGCTTGCTATAAACCTAGTGTTTCAAGTCTATAAATATTTCTCTAGACAAGAATGTAAGAACAATCGCAAGGGATATGAATCATTTGTCAAAATAATTCAATTTCCAACCTATGGTCAAAGAACGTTCCTTTAAAATTATTGGATAGCTTTCAAATCTTTTGTGACTTTTCTTCTTCGATGACAACCCATATAGAATATTGCCAAAATATTTAGTGGAGGAGATTTGGAGTCTCTAAATGACCACCTCACAAATTGGATTTCTAAACTAAAGGTTTGCACCAAGCCATGAAATATTGAGCATTAACAAAATACAAATCAGCTTCAAAATAATCCATATGCAAGGGTGAATATAAAAACTAGATAAGAAGCTAGTATCCACAAAATGATATGTGAGGAAAAAAAAATGTGAAGCTTCTTATCTAACAACACATCTTAGTGAGAACTCATCAATCGGGTAGTATAGAAAAGGCATGTGAACTATTTGATAGAATGCTACCATGATATTTGTTGAAAAAGGATTGTCTAAACTTTTATTCAAAAGTCAAACATTGACCAGCATCAAGTTGGAACTAGAGGACATCATGCTCATGTTGAATGGAGAAAACTTACAGAGGAACCATAGTGAAGGGATGCATGAATCATTTGTTGCAATGTGTCAATAGAGAGGTCATCCTATGAGATGGATAAAAAGTGGAGTGATAATTACATAGAATACAATGGCCATAGAATATACAAAATATGGAAGCATAGACAAGGACATGAACAATTAGGTAAGAGACCTCAAGAAACTATTTTTTTTTTAATTGATTATTTTTATGAGTAATATTCATGCAAAATGTGGCTTGCAGAAATACCATACTATAATGTGGCTTGCAAAAATACCATAGAAAATTGTATTTGATCCTACTAGATGAGAACAACTGATTGTTCATTTTATTGTACCTAATCTAATCACATTTTGATAGGAATTTGTAATCAACCCAACTAATTAGCAACTAGACCCAACTTACTAGGTTATGGCTAGTTTCTTTCTAAAAATATTTGCTATGATGTATTTTTGTAAAATTTCTTGTGAACTCTGTCCTTTTTTCCTAGTCTACATTATTTTTGTGGAGGATCTTGAGGTAAGTCACTTAGCATAGATTGAGTGAATTTTATTGTTTTATCAATTTTTTTGTTGTGCTAAGATGTAATAAGAACCTTTAAAAAGGTCTGTAAATATTCATGTTTAGAATGAAATATAAAGAGATACCTATTTAGAAGGAAAAGAAATGAAAATTTACATAGACCTTAAAGAAAATGGTAGAGCTTGGGCATGAAAATAAAAGTATAGAGCAAGGGCACCAAGATCGCAAGGGCACGATAGGAAAAAAAAAAAATCATAGAGCAAGGGCACAACAATGAAATGTAGATATCACAAGGGCATGAAAACCAAATCACAAAGGAAGGGCACGATAATGAAATGTAGACATCACAAGGTCATGACATCCAAATCATAGAGCAAGGGAATGAAAATGAACTGTAGAGATCACAACAATGAAATTAGAGACCAAGGGCATGACAAAAAATTATAAAGATCACATCAACGAAGGGCACAAAAATGTTCACATCTCTCCACCATCATTCAAAGCTCTGAACCCTCTTCATTGCACAACTCTCCACAATCAAAACAAATGGGGAATGATTTATGTCATGATTTCTTTTTTTCTTGTTTATAGTCATAGGGCATCTGAAGTATGACTCTAATGTTAGTATTGTGATGGCATTGGAGAAAATTGAAAAAAAATTATGCAAATCAATACAAATTGCACAACCATCAAAATTTGACCCCATATTTTGTAGTGACCCAATCAAGATTTCTAAGAGGATTGTGCAAAGGGTAATAGGGTATCCTACCCTTGAACGACTGAAGAGCATGTGGAGTGATGCAAAGGATGTTATTGAGATGAATAAAGGTGCCATGTGGAATAAGAGAGGGATGTTAATAGACACTATCTCAAATCCCATTGTTGCCTTTGAAGTTAGAGTCATTGCCCATAAGTTATTTTAGTCAAGCCAACTAAATAGTGTTTCATGTATGGTAGTAGACTTGGGTTACAAAATTGTCAAGAGAGATCATTCCTATGACCTTGTCAAGTTACAACTATAGCAGTTATCAAAAAACTTGGAAGATATTAGGAAGGTCAAAAGTGCATCTTCCAAGTTTGGTTCTTTGATTATTTGCATATTTTTCTATGTGCAAAACACATTCCCCACTTTTACCAATTTTTCTTGGAAGACCAAGAGGTCAATTACACAATAGACTTCAAAATTCAATGAACAACTTGGAAATAATTTTGAGTCAGTCATGACTAGTTATTTTGAGGATTTTATGTAGTCCGTGAAATAAAGATTGAGGATTCATGTATCACTAGTTGAAAAACCTTACAATGATGAATGTTTCCTAGTTGATGTAGATCATACATATGTGCAAGTAGAAATACCTAAGGTAAGATGGTTAAAACCCTTTCCATATGAGATCAATGTGGATGAAGCTTTTGTAGAAATCACATCCTTAGTGGAAGAATAAATTGATAAAGATGCTACATCTTTTGGAAACTATGATGAAGCAAAATTCAAAATAACCGTTGACTTGAAAATAGCTATAGTTTTGAAAAAGAATAACAAACTTGTTTAAAAGTTGAAGGAGAGATTTGTGAAGGTGATGGTGATGGTGAAGAAGAAGAAGATGAAGAAGAAGAATAGGTTCAAGCACCATTGAAACTTACACAAGGCCTAGGTGAAGATGTTGATGGTGCCAAGGAAGAAGAAACCAAGGAAGAACTAAGGAAAAGGAGGAGAAAAGGAAAGTAGAGATTCAAATAGTGGAGGAACCTGATAAAATGATGAAAAATTCATAGAAAAAGCCAATTGTACGTATAACTAGGTCAAGCACAAGGGCAGCCATTATATAGGCTAAATAAGTGACAAAGGCTAAAGGAAAGAGAGCTAGCATTGTAGCAAAGTTGAGCTAGTCTACTCTGAAGACATTAAAGAAATTAAGGAAGAAGTACACACCTCAAAAGGATTGAAATGAGGAAAATACAAAGTTAGATGACTTGAGTCAATACAAAGTGGTAAGCCACAATCTCTCTTCTGATATTGACAACTTGTGTAAAAACATTACAACTAATACAAATTTGTTAGATTTTACACATGTTGATTTTGATAAGCTAGGGAGTGTTAATAAAAATAAGGTTGAAGAGGCTATATATGACATGATGGATACTTTCAAGACCACTCCTCTACAGATTGCCAACTCTCTACCCAAAATAATTTATAACAAAGTTGAGCAAAAGTGGCAATTTACTTTGACCATCGAGAAATAAATAAGGGAAACTACTCTTGCATAGGTAATGCCTGCATTAGATTAAAAGATAATTGCCAAAGCTATGGAGAAGCACACAGGTAAATTTTCTCCCAAATATAGATCTTTCCATATTTTGAAAAAGAGCATAGAAGATGTGGTAACCAAAAGTACATCAATTTGGAAATCTATTTATGGGTTATCCACTCAAGAAATTATAGAGAAAGGTGAGAAAGAAGAGAAAGAACCTAAGGAGAATGAGGAAGAGATAGACAAAGAGGTAAACCTAGTCAAAGAAGGCATTATGTAGGGTACTGAAGTAACAACAGAGGAGGTAATAGTAGTTGAAGAGTAGCAAGATGTGCAGGACACATAGATGTCGAGAGGAAGTCCCCCACATGATGACTAGAGTCAATGGGACTCAGTGAGCATCAAGGATGTTCCCAATACAACAACATGGAATGTCAATCCTTTGACAAAATATGACTTGAAGAAAATTTTGCAAGACTCTACCAATGTAGCACTTCTATGTAGTAATCCTATATTGGTGAGAGTGGATGAAATTCAATGGGAAGAAGTTGCATTTGTAGGGGAGATACAAAAAGATACATCAAATGTGCCCCATCCAACTACAAAGACATAAGAAAAGGAATCACAAGATCTTCAAAGGGATCAAAGTGTAAACTTAGAACAAATTTTTTTTAAAACTAAGACACCATCTGCAATGCCAACCATTGTCATTCAGATGAAAGACATAGAAGCAAAAAAAACACATACATCAATGCCAAACCTAAATAGTTTAGGTTTACAAGCTATAGTGACTATTGAGAAAGATGGAACTAAAGTGCATAAGGTTCAAGAAGCTAGTCATATACCTATTCCACCATCACAAGGTGAAGTCCAAAAGGAAGGAGACAAGACTAAGGAGTTGAAGCTAGCTACAAAGCTTGAAGAACAAATTTCAATACAGATTCTAGTTACAATGCAAGTTTCTACATCTCCTCTTAGCAATCACACTCTTTAGAGGCCAAGTACAAATGTCACTGCCATTAAAAATCTAAAGATTGAGTTTTAGCACACCCAAGAGTGTTGAACTTACATCATTTGAGGATGAAAATTTAGATGAAGTGATTGAGTTATCTAAGTTTGATCTCAATACAATCACTATTGAGGAGATGACCATTCTTTAGGAAACTTTATAGAGAAAGAAGAGAAAAGAAATATTAATGAGAGAGTATAAGAAAATGAAAATTTTGCATGAAATTAAAGACATATTCTTTGATGCTTTTAGTTTGCCAGAAATGAATGAAGATAAGCCTATAATAGAACAACTGGTCACTATTGTGGACAAGACAAAGGATGAAAACTTGGATAGTAATATGAAATTATTAGAATGGTCAAAAATAAAGTTTCACGAAAAGGTTTTAGATGTTGCAATGTTCAAAATGGGAAGAGTACTTGTGAGAGGTTTGGGGGGGAGGGGGTGGTGAATTAGAAGTACCACACTTTTAACCTTTTATAATCCTTTAAATCAGATAACTGAAAATAAGATGCATGCATGTAAACATATTAAGTAAGAATAAAACAAACACATGTACATAACACACATAACACTAGATTTGGTATCCCAACACTACATTTGGTAACCCAGAAACACTCCAAAAATAAGAAGGTAAAAGTGGTGGGGATGACACCCACAAAAATCACTACAGCAATGAATTTTTGACCACTTTTGATGGTCTACCCTGTGAAAGGCCTGCCCTATTAAAGGCTTTACACTATATCAATAGTGACCTAGTCAGAGGATTTACAAACACTTTACATGAAGTGTCACCCTGTTAAAGGATTTAGTCACCTTTTCAAAGGATCTACAAAATAGCTATTAAGCTAACCTATCAACATAGGATTTTCACTACCTAATACAATGGCTAATTTCAAGCACTTGATCTACTCATTCTGATCTTGGTCCTCTAAGATTTGATATCTAATCATGTCCCTTGTCACTTGTACTGTTATGATCAACTAGATATGTAATTTTTTCTCTATTCCTCTAAGTCTCTCTCATTTCACACTAAAATTTTTCAATAGTTAACCCATACACTATTCTCTTCCACACATGCAATGGGGTTTTCATCCTCCTTTTAAAGATTGTGAAGTCTTAGGGTTAGGTATGGATCTACAATCCCTATTAAATCTTAAGTTCCCACTCATTCCTTGCATTTTTATCATTGGTTGCATGCCTTCTCCAATTTTTTGATTGGCTACATGCTAATTGCATAGGAAATGCAAAAGATTTGATCTTATCCTTATCCTCCTTTGAAATCCTTCTATGTTAGCTCCAAGAGCAGTTTACACCTAAGTTTGTGAGGGCACAAACTCATATGTTGATTATGTGTTACTCAGCACATACTAGACTACTAGTGCTTGGCACATATACGATCCTAGTTTTCTTGGCACCTATTACATTTTATGTTACTTGGCACCTGTATAATTTTGTATTTCTTGGCATATGAAGATTTCTGGCTTTCTTGGCATCAACTATGATTCGACACCTATATATCATTCGACACTTACATAATACTCAGCACCTAAAGTCACCTAGCATCTATATATCACTCAACACCTGTTGGAATTCTAGCTCAACACATACTATGGCTTGGCATACATAGTGTACTCAGCTTCAACGTAGAAAGTGGTTAAGTGTGTTGACACTCAAATTTTAAAACTATCTAAGACCAACAATCTCCTCCTTTGACATGAGTATGAAAAACACTTAACTATGCATTACTAATCTATCCTAATGAGTACCTTATCCAAAAAACTTCAAAATTTGTTCAAAATACCTTGTTACTCCCCCTAAACTAATTGTGTCTTGACATTCTTGCAACCAAAATTCTATGTTAAATGTGCCTAATACTCTTTTTCCTTTGCCCTGTATCTATAATCTGTACCTGTGTGATGTTTCATTCATATCTCCCCTTAAACATATATCTCCTCATGAAAGAATGTAATCAAAATTTATAGTATTCTCCCCCTTAGTTATATCAAACTATTATATCTTCCCTAAAACATATATCTCCCCCTTTTTGACACTATTGTCAAAGGGTTCTAAGGAGTAATACCATACTTAGCCAAAAAATTACTATTTACCTCCATTATTATTTTTAGAGCTGCATCCCAATTATCCAAAGCAATGTCAAGTGACTTGTGCTAGATGGAAATCTCTACAACAAGGTGTACAAGTCCATCAAGTGTAGAAAGATTTTGATCTTTCTTTAAAACTATTTCTGCATATACTTCCTCCTTGTGGAGGACTTCCAAATTTGGGGTGATAGAGGATTGAATTTTAATCAATTTAGCCTTTATATTGGCTTCCTCTATTGTAAGTATAGCTAACTCCCTTTGAGTGTGAAGTGATTGTGCAAAATTCTTCTCACTTTGAGCTGGATCCTTTGCTAGTGGCATGTTAGAAAATTTAAAATTTCTTTCCAAGATCATTATTCTCTAACTTGTTTCTTGTATGAAATTGGAAAAATCACATAGCTTTCTATACAATTTGAAAATGTTCTCAAGTACAACTTTGACCTTATCTATTTTCTTGGCCAACTCTACTTGTTCAAGTGTTATACCACTTGATATCTTCTCATTTACCTTTCCTTGAAATTTTCTTTCTGACCATTCCATGAGTTTAGCATTAGTATCTTGGTCTTCATTGGTCACCCAATCAACTATATCTGATAGTTTCTCTATTATTGACTTTGCTTCATCTAGTGACTACAAGCTGAAGGCGTCCATGAAGATGTCCTTAATCTCATGTAGTGCTTTCTTGTGTTTGAACTCTTTCTTGAGTATTTCTTGCCTCATCCTTCTGTCTAATGCATTTTTTATTTCAGTGATTTGTGCCATTGTGATGGTCTTGGAATCATAGGAGTGTATTACAATATCTTCATCTAATTCAAGGTCTCCATATTGAAGTACCCTAGCCACTCTGGTTGAGCTTGAGCTTGGAGTTGAGATTTGCAAAGGTGTGACTTTAGTGCTCAACTTATGAAGAATCCTTATAAGATTGTAAGTTTTTGGTAGTTCTACCAATTTTTGAATGGTGACCTATGCCTTTTCTTTTGAGGTATTCTACTTCTCATCTGACTTTCCTTCCACTGCACTTGGCATCTACAATGTATCTGTAGCTACTGGAGATGGTGGAAGCATCAAAATTTTAGTGCTAGTAGCTTTAAAGGTAAAAGGTGGTTCTTGTGTTTTCACCTTTTCTCTTTGTTGTGCTTCTACTACCTTTTGTAGCTCATCAAAACTCACTAATATAGAGCTTGTACATAACTATGCCTAAAGAGTATATTGGTGAAAGATCTTGGAGAGATCCTCTGCAATTAGGGGATTGATGTACTGAGATAAATTGTTAGGAACATAATTGATAATTATTATCTTTACAGGTGTGATGGTTGCATGAGGTGGACTAGGAGGTGACATTTGTGTGTCTTGCACACTTTGTTCCTCTACTTGTCGTTGTTTAGCTGTTGTCATATCTTCTTTTTGTGTTCCTGCCTCCTCACCTTTTTCTTTATCCTCTTCAACTTTCTTATCTTCCTCCTCTTTCTTCTTTTCTTCTTTAGCTCTTGATTTTTCTTCCTTCTCCTCTTGCTTCTCTTCCTCTCCTTTCTTCTCCTTTGTTTTATTTTCCTCTATCTTTTCCTTGGCACTGGTTTATGCCTTATTTTCTTCCTCTACCTTCTCATCAATTATCTTATAAATTTTTTTCCACAATTGTGTGGATTTATTTACTACATCCTCAAACTTGTTTTCAAGGATGTTGAAGGCTCTATACTTAGGTGCAAATTTTCCACCATGTTTCTTATTAGCCTTTTTTATTTGGCCTTTTTTCATATCAAGCTTTACTTGAGCTAGGGTAGATTCTCTGATCTCCCTTTCCATTTTTAGAAAATAATGCCATTTATTCTCAACTATCTCATACAATTCCTTGAGCATAGTATTGTCAAGTTCTAGAGGTGTGTTTTTGAATTCTGCCATCATGGCATATATAGATTCCTCTACTTTATTTTTCTCTTCCCTACTAAGCTTATTAAAATTTAGAGTCCTTAAATCATTTAAATCTACATTCTTAACTTTTTCATAGAGTCTATCAATTATCGACTTTGGAGGATGACTTACCACTCTAAATTGGTTGTAGTCCTCTAATTTTTTTCTCTCTTCATGATTAGTTTCTAGCTATGCCACATACTTTCTTATTTTCTTTGGCTCTTCAATAGGCTATTCACTAGCCTTCTTCTTCTCTTTTGATTGTTTCTTGGCATTTTGTGTGGAGGCCCTTGTAGTAGCCCTTATTGCTGGAGCTAGCTTAGTGACCTTCTTGGGCTTGGTTTGTGTTGCAGGCTAGGTTTTTGCCTTTCTCTTCTTTTTATCAGTAGGTGTAGGTGCTTCCTTGGCTTCTTCTTCCTTCGTACCTTCCTCCTTATCTTCCCCTAAACCCTAGGTCAACTCTATTGGGTCTTGACCTTGCTCTTCTTCTTCTTCTTCTTCTTCACTTTCTCCTTCTACTTCTTCTTCTTCTTCACCACTTCCTTCTCCTTCAATGCTTGCTCCAAATTTATTCCTTATTTTCTTTACTATTTTATCTTTCTTCTTGATAACATAAGGTATCTTTAAGTCTATCTCAACCTTTGATTTGACAACATCATATGTGCCAAAATGAAGAGCTTTCTTGTCTATCTCTTCTGCAAGAAATGCTATGATTTCTTCTAAGGCTTCATATATATCAAGCTCATATCCAAATGGCCTTAGCCATCTTACTCTTGGAATGGTTGTCTAGATTTAGGTTTTGTCAATGTCAACCAAGAAGCATATGTCATTTATGTGCTTTTCCACTAGGGAAACTAGTATTCTAACCCTTTGCTTCATGGATTTCTTAAAATCTTCAAAGTAACTTGTCATTTGTACCTCAAAATTGTCACCCATTTGATCAATGAACTCGTTGATTTATGTAATTGAAGTCTTGTTGGGGAACCAATTTACCTTTCCTATAGAAGGAAACTCTTCCATAGCATAAACAAATATACACATAAGAACTAGACCAAATTTACATTAAGCACCTTTTGATCTCCTTATTGCTCCTAGGTTTTCATTAATTTGGTGCAACATAAATTCTACCAAATCATAGGTGTGATCTTTCTTTACCAGTTTGTATGCCACATCAATAGCTATACAAGGTATATTGTTCGATCTATTGGATTCATAGAATTTGTAGGATATTATTCTCACAGCAAAATCTAGAAGAGGATCAGTGATAGTATCAATAGTCATACCTCTCTTATTCCATTTGGCTCTAGTATTCCTTTCAATGATCTCTTTGGAATCATTGCACAGGGTCTTAGGCCGATCTAGGGTTGGGAAACTAGTAACTGTATGAACTATTCTTTTTTTGATCATTATTGGTCCTATTTCTAGCCATAAACATCCATTAAGAATTCTACTCAAAACAATCTATATCCATTTAGTTTTGAATACTGTAACGTAAACTATGGCATTGATCAAATCCTTCTCCTCAACTATTTGAAATTCATCCTTCAGAATCTTGTTCTCACATAGTTTTTCATAAGCTTGGAATATTTCAAGATCACCTATGGCATCAATTTTACAGTTATAGTACTTTCCCACATCTTGCACTATGACAACTTTTGGTGGAATGATAGACAATGCACTAGTTGGGTCATTTTTATAGGTGACTTTAGGGATTGGCCTAAATTTAGGTTGCTTTACCTCATTGCTAACTAACTAAACCTCATGACCTTCCTTTCCTTTGGGGTTTCTTGAGCTAGAAGCCATTTTACTAAACTAGGGTTTAAATGTATTAAAAACTTTAATTCTGCATAGCTTGACACTTGATAAATACCTATACATCAATGAATCTATATTGAATTGCTATTGAAATTCATGCAAATGGTTGTTAGGTTGTTGCTTGATCGCTTCTTTCCACTTCTCATCTTTGCTCTATTTTCGAATGACATGAAAATGAACAAAATTTGACTTTTTACCTGTGAAAGACCTAGCATTAAATGCTTTGTGCATATAGCTACAAAATTGACACTTCAAGGTTTCTCCATGACTCGGCTCCCATTGTATTTCATTGACTAGAATTCCACTAGTTCTTCACTTCACTTGGATCCAACTATCAACTCAGTCACTATTAGAAACTTGGCATCCATTGGAGCTTTACTCAGCATCCAAGGGTAACTTGACAACTTCTTCTAAATTTTACTTGGCATCTTTTCTCATGCTGATTTCTTCTTTGCAGTATTCCTTTGTTCTTTGGAACTGATGTATGATATGGCTTTGTATATCCCATATAGCTTTCTTTCACTTAGTTGGATGAAGTGTGATCACTTGACCTTTTAGATGAAGTGATCCCTCCATTTGATGTGTTGCACTCATCTTTCTTTTTCCATGTCTTCTTTATTTTCTCTCTTATTTTTTTAACATCAACCTTCTCTTTTCCTTTGTTGACTTTAGTCTTGGGTGCTTTTAACTTTGTTGGGTAGTTCTTGCTAATATATCTAGTCTTCAAGCAACTGAAACAAGTTTTTTGACTTAACCATCTACTATAACTCCCTCTAAAATGTGTCCTTATGCAATTTTTAGGAATGTGTCCATACTCCTAACAATAGTGATAGTTATACCTGGTAATGTAATTCTAGTTGTAGTGATGACCATGGTTGTTTCCCTTTGCAAGCTGATTAGGTGTCCACATAGGCTTTGATCTGCATTCAAATGCTCTATGTCCATATTTTTTGTAGTTATAGCAGTGACCTTCAAATATTTGTGTCTTCATGGTCTTGATTCTACATTCATGTGCTTCATGTCTTTGTTTCTTGCACTTGTGACAAAAGCTTGCATTGGTAGGCTTATCATTTTGATGACTATTCTTGCTCCTACATACATTAGAGGTATGCCACTTTTTGCCACAGAAATGACAAGTAGGTTTAGTATTCTTACCTTTGTTGCTCCTTATTTCTACAATCTTAGATGATTCTCCTTGCTTAGTGCTAGTGTAACCTTTGTTACAAAGTGGATTGATGATGTCAACATCTTCCAGCCTCTAATGGCATTAGCATGATGTCACTTGTACAGATTGTCGATGTTTCCGCTAGCTAAGCATACGGATTTGCTAATGTGTACCTACTAGGTTAGATGTATAGTCATGTATGTTGACTATGCAAATGCTGACATGGATTGCTGATTGGGTCGATAAGCAGGGTCTATTACCTACCGCATGTCTTGCTATAGTGGTGAGCTAGCATTGCATAGGAAATTTAAATAATGCAGCATGTCACAAGAGAAGCCTTTGGGTGAGAGACCAAAATTTCCAATCACTGTTGTAGACTGTACACACTGTTCATTGGAATAGGAATATACTACACCGAAATACTTTTTTCCTGTCAGAGTTATTTTTTCAATGCCAGCGTATGAGAATTAATCCCACGTGCAATGGGTTAGTGGTTCAAGCCCAATTTAAAAGTAATCTTCCATGCGAAGCAAGCCAAAAGCGAGGTCGTTGGTGAGTTTATTGGCTTGCTGATTATTGGTGCCACCTTCAAAAAGTTTGGTCTTCGGTTTAGGAGTTCTTGGATGTGAGTGCGAGAAGTATTGCCAAAATATGGTTGAGGGTTGGTGAATTTAGCCTGCAGAATTACCAAATAGATCCTACAATTAAATAAATAATATTCTGCAAAATATAAAGTGCTGAGCCAAGGTGTCACTGCCCAGTTCGGTCAAAAAAAAATTCTCTGACTAAACCAAAAATAAATTCTAAATTGGAATTCAAAAAATGCTCAGAATTACAGAGATGAATTAATTCAAATCTGAAATTTAAATAATGAGATCAATAAATTGACCATACCTGAATTGCAAATTGGGGCCTTCGAGTTTTGATTTGCAAAAAAAAATTCCCTCACGATCAACTTTAACCCAACATAGGAAAATTTATAGTCGATCTTCACTGATTCGACGCTTTGAACGCAATGGTGAAGTTAGATTTGGCTCTAGACACTTCCAATTTTTGTGGATCCTCTAGATGCATATCGAGGTGTTGAAGCATGAATGGTCTCAAACAGCTACAGGTTGAGAATCTCCCTTAGCTCTGATACCATGTAAGACTTTGGCTTAGGCCAGAATTCACCCAAGAACTAAAGAACTCAACACAAGCACACAATAGACCAAAATAGACAAAGTATGATCAAAATGATGATATTCATTCAATAACTAGTTGAGAGTACAATAGGAGTGCCTAAATATAAAGGCCTCAGGAGAGCTTCTAGAATACATAAAAGTCAACATCATGATATGTCATACAACTAGGCACATGTCCACAAAATATGGGTTATCCTCCATTAAGCATGGGATTAAGTGCGATGATGTGAGGATAAACCTACAATGGCGTAGCATGCAAATTAGTGGTGTAGACAACATGTGCTAAATGAGGAGTGTGAATAACTTGTTTTCATCAAAACAACTTAGTAAATGATGCATACTCCTGTGTTGTACACACCATGTGCATAATTAGAGTTGTGTAACTCAATGAGAGTACACAAACTCCTAAGTGTCTCACCTAAAATAATAATTAAATAATGCATTAACCTAAGTAAACTTAAGTAAGTGTAATAAGTAAATACTTATTTACACCAACACCCCCCCTTAAGTGTAGCTTAGGGGAATGCCCTTAAGCTTACAAAATCTAGGATGAAATGCAATATGGGTCCCAGCTACTAGGTCATGTTGCGTACCCATGTACATAAGGCTATGCAATCTTCCATAAAGTAGGGAAAGAGGGAAAACGTCATGGGAAAAACCCTCCCCCAAAAGGAGAGATGAATATGAATGCATGGATGAATGGAGTAATCAAGACCCCCCCCCCCCCCCCCCCCCCCCCCATTATGATATGCATCCAATATATACATAAGAGAATGATGAGAAGAGGTAGAGAGACAGGATAGGCTCCCCCCCCAAAGAATAATGTCGAACAATGACTACTCCGATGAAGAAGCTGATCCAAGACTATAGAATGGTGTTCCTCCCCTTAGGAAGAAACAATGCCAAGGGTAAAAATGAGATGCTTCCCCTGTGTGTGGAAAGAATCCCATGGATAAGTGATGTCTCTAAAACCTATTCAACTAACTGAAGAACCTATCCTAAAGAACTATGTGTCTCTGCAATTGATGAAGAACCCTGCTGTAACTGTTGATCATAAGTATCCACAATCACTTCAACCTAGGAGGGTTGATCATGTAGAGAGTGAACAAGAGAGTTTGATGGAGCTCTTGTGACAACTGAAAAAGGTAATTCTACATCAAGAAGAAGAGGCAAATCATCAATACTATCCCCCAAATCTATCACTGAACCTATATCTGGAAGAT
The DNA here is from genome assembly GCA_028749045.1 of Cupressus sempervirens. Taxonomy (NCBI): domain Eukaryota; kingdom Viridiplantae; phylum Streptophyta; class Pinopsida; order Cupressales; family Cupressaceae; genus Cupressus; species Cupressus sempervirens. Next base: position 230,409,243 of record CM053784.1, read on the forward strand.
TGTATGTACCCTACTATTCTAGACCTATCACTGTGGCGATGTATGCATGTGGACTGAACTAATGAAGTGACCTCTCACTGCAACTGTCGATAGAACCCCATGTGTCTGAAGCTATTGAAGCACTATTGCTGAAATCACTATAATTTTCCACATTGTATGATGTGTGGAGAGGAGTAGAGGACAAGCTGGGTGAGCTTTCCTCAAAATGTACATTCTTCTCCATAAATATCTCATGTGTCCCTAGATCTAGAAGTCTATATGCCTTCACACCATCTTCATAACCAATGAAAGTACAAGGTTGAGGTGTCTGTGCCTTGCATCCCCTGGAAGATATCTTTTCCCATGTAGGACAACCAAAGACTTTGAAGTGTGTCATAGTAGGTTTTCTACTGCACCATGCCTCAAAAGGAGTTTTTCCATCTAAAGCTGGATGAGGAGAATGATTAATAATGTGAGTCGCACTAGATATTGCTTCAACTTCTAATGATGGATCAAGAGACTTGGCATGGATCATGCAACTTGCCATAGATTTGAGAGTCCTAATCCTCAGTGTTGCAACATCTACCTTATGAGGACTAAATGTTGGTGGAGTCTGAAGATCAATTCCCTCATGTCTACAAAAGTCCCTAAGTCTTCTATTCACATCCATCTTTCCATTGTCCATTCAGAATACTGTGATGGCTTTCCTAGATTTCTGTTCTACATGAGCCTTGAAGTCTAGAAACTTGTCCAACACTTCATTCTTTTTATGAAAAAAGTAGACCCTTGAAAAGTCATCAACAAAGGTAAGTATGTAGAGACCCTCGCTGAATGCAAATGGACCTGCTCATACCATGTGAACCATTTGAAGAACACTTGTTTCTCTAGAAGACTTCCCTCATTGTAACTTCCCCTCTAGATGCATATCCACTGAATCTGTTGAACGTTCACCCTTAGAAAAGTTGATTTGAGGTAGACCTTTCACCATGTGGTATGTGCAAAGTTTCTAAAGGTAGCGGTAGTCAAGATGACCATACCGCTCATGCCATAATTGCATGTTTGAATTTGATTGAGTCAACACGGCCTTTGAAGGAGACTTGGGTACAAAATGAGAGAAAGAGTACAACCTCTTGTGATCATTCACTTTCCCCACTACAACCAAGGAATTTTCTTTAAGATTGTGCACCTAAACTGAGTCTGGAAGGAACTCAACTCTATGTCCATCTCCAAGGTGAGTGATTTGGTAGATTGATAGGAGATTTGAACTTAGGTTTGGAACATAGAGAACCTCTTGAAATTCTCCATTTTCCATCTCCACATTTCATTTTCCTTCAACTTCCATTTTTCCATCATTCCCAATGAAGATGTGTGGTACCTTTGAGTGATTCATTGAAGAAAAATCCTTCTTTGAAGAACCCATATGATATGAGGCACCTAAGTCAAATATCCATTCCTTTGAAGAGTTTGAATTTTCCATGAGTGCTTGCCTTTTGCCCTTGGAATCTGAAGAAGACCCTTTCTCCTTGTAAGCATTAGGAAATGGAACATTATGTTTCTTCATGATGTTGGTCAATTCATCAATCTTTTTAAGATAACACTCATGCTCTTCATGACCTGATTTCTTCTAATAAGAACACTTCTTCTTCTCCTTATTGTTGTCCCCTTACTTGTTGGAATTTGAGGACTTTCCTTGTTCATTATATTGTGGTGTTGTCTTTTTTGCATCCTCATATTTGTTCTTCCATTTCTTTTTACCCTTTCCTTTATTTGAAGATTGTCCTACTGGATTTTGAGAACCCTCATTGGCCACCAATGCTTTGGACTAAGGTGATTTGAGAATCCCCATTGATTTCAACTTCTTTTCTTCATCATCCAATAGTTTAGCATATTCATCAAAAGTGAATTTCTTGTAGGCAGACCCTAAGGTAATCTTTGAGGTGTTAAAAGAAGATACAAATGTGGAATACTCCGATGGAAGATTGTTATGTATGAGATAGATCAATCTGTCCTCTTTGATTGAACTCCCATAATCAGTAAGCTTCATCCTTATTTCATTCACCTTGATGATGAAAACTTGTATGGAGTCATACAACTTAGGATCTAAGGAAACAAACTCATCTTCAATCTTGAACACATCCTCTTCAAACACTTTACCATAAAGGCTTTCGAGGGTATCCCAAGCTTCCTTGGATGTAGTACACTTCTTGATTTGATACATGATTTTATCATCTACCCCCAAACATATATCACCTAGGGCTTTCCTATCCATTGCTCCCCAATTTGAAATTTCACTTCCTAATACATTATCACCTGCTGGTTTAGGATGAGTACCATCTACAAATTATGAAACTTCATTATGCATTCAGTGATACCACATTTCAATTGAACACGTAGCATAGTTATGAGAAGTTAATTTAGGAAATTTAAAGTTGCCCATAATGTAGAAGATGAAAGAAAGGTGAAGAAAAGAGAGAACACAACACCAAGAACACCCCCCTTTTTCACTAAATCAAGAAACCCCCCCAAAATAGATGCTTTGGGCACTTTATTAGTAGTGCAATTACAATGGGCCACTTGCCAATTTTGGCCTTCGTGGACTTCTAATTTTTCTTTTTACAACCTCTTAATGGAGTACAAATCTAAAACTTTACAATGTGCTACAATTCTGAAGCATTACAAAGAAAAGAAAGGCCGTATTGCTAAAAGTGTCAATTTTTTCCACACAACCCAACAATCTAATCCTAGATCTATAAAGTAGACAAAAAAAAATGCACTTTCAAAAAAAATAGAACCTATTTTTGACTCCAGATGTGTGTGTAAAGAGCTTTTGAAGTTGCAAAATGTAGGATTATCTAGGTACAGTTGCTAAAAAATGAAATTTCTAAACAATCCATGGACCAAAACTAGAAACTAGCTACACCACTAAAAAATTTAGAAAATTTTACCTAATTTCAAAAAAAATTGCACTTGATTTGGAGTTTGGATGTGCGAGTTATGAACTCCTAAATTTGGACTACAAAAACCAAAATGAATCTAGAGAGGGGTTGCATCAACGAAGGATGGTGTTAAATTTGATGGTCATACCATCATTGTAGTAGTTGTATTTGGCCCTAGAATGATGTATAGATGGGCATTAAATTTAGCATAGTGGATTAATGATTTCAGCATCTTCTAGCCTCTGATGACATCAACATAATGTCACTTGTATAGACTGTCAATGTGTCCACTGGATAACCATATGGATTTGTTAACGTGTACCCACTAGGTTAGATGTATAGTCATGTATGTTGACTGGGCAAATGCTGATGTGGATTATTGAGTGGGTGGATAAGTAGGTTCTGTTACCTATTGCATGTCTTGCTGTAGGGGTGAGCTACCACTGCATGGGCGATTTATATAACACCTCGTGTTGTAGGAGAAGCCTTTGGGAAAGAGACCAAAATTTCCAATGACTACCGTAGAATGTACACACTATTTTTTGGAATAGGAATATACTGCACCGAAATACATTTTGCCTACCCGAGTTGTTTTTCTGATGCCGGCGTATGGGAATTAATCCCACATGCAATGAGTGAGCGGTTTAGGTGCAATTTAAAAGTAATCTTCCATGTGAAGCAAGCCAAAAGTGAGGTCGCCGATGAGTTTATTGGCTTGTCGATTATTGGTGTTGCCTGCTGAAATTTTGGTCATCAGTTTAGGAGTTTCGAGATGTGGGTGCAGGAAGTATTGCCAAAATATGATTGAGGGCTGGTGAATTTAGCCCGTAGAATTAACAAATAGATCTTGCAATTAAATAAATAATATTTCACCAAATATAAAGGGCCGAGCTAGGGTGTCATTACCCAGTCCGATCAAAAAAAAATTCTCTGACTAAACCAAAAATAAATTCGAAACTAAAATTTGAAAAATGTTGAGAATTACAGAGATGAATTAATTCAAATCCAAAATTTAAATAATCAGATCAATAAATTGACCATACCCGAATTGCAAATCGGGGCCTTCAAGTTTCAATTTGCAAAAAAAAAATTCCTCACAATCAACTTTAACCCAACGTAGGAAAATTTATAGTCGATCTTCACCGAATCGATGCTCCAGATGCAATGGTGAGGTCAAATCTGGCTCTAGCCGCTCCCACTTTTTACGGATCCTCTAGATGCATATCAAGGTGCTAAAGCATGAACGGTCTTGAACAGCTATGTGTAGAGAATGTCCCTTAGCTCTGATACCCTGTAATAATTTGGCTTATGTCAAAATTCACCCAAGAACTAAAGAACTCAACACAACCACATAGTAGACCAAAATAGACAGAGTATGATCAGAATGATGATATTCATTCAATAACTAGTTGAGAGTACACTAGGAGTTCCTGAATATAAAGGCCTTAGGAGAGCTTCTAGAATACATAAAATTTAGCATCATGATATGTCATACAACCAAGCACATGTCCACTAGATATGGGTTATCCTCCATTAAGCATGGGATTAAGTGCCATGATGTGAAGATAAGCCTACAATGGTGTAGCACACAAATTAGTAGTGTAGACAACATATGCTAAATGAGGAGTGTGGATAACTGTGTTGTCATTAGGACAACTTAGTGAATGATGCATACTCCTATGTTGTAGACACCATGTGCATAATTAGAGTTGTGTAACTCAATGAGAGTACACAAAATCCTAAGTGTCTCACCTAAAATAATAATAAAATAATGCAAAATAATTAAATAATGCATTAACCTAAGTAAAATTAAATAAGTGTAATAAGCAAATACTTATTTACACCAATAGAAAATCAATAGGATATTGACCAGCTACAAGGAGATCTATAGCTCACAAATAGTACTTTAAAAATACCTCATCCTAATAGTCAAATACACTTTTAGAGGTTACAGACAACTGAGAGTAGGCTTTCTAAATTGCAAGAAAAAGATACAAACATCATATCTACTCTTATCAATATCCAATCAATGCTAACACCTCACATGGAATTATTACACAAGGAACTAGCCTTTATAGATACTTTTATGGAGAAAGATTCACAACTTTCTACTCATGAAGGCTTGGTTGGCCTAGCTACTAATCTTGAAACATAGATTCAATCATTAGATGCAACATATGATAACTGGGATGCAGAATTAAAGATTAACATGGAAATACACAAACCATTCTTGGATAAACACACTATCATTATTGTTATTGAATAGTTTTTCCCTTCAATAATGCAAGTTAATGAACAAGGAAAACTCGCTCAACAATTGAGTTCCTTCAATTGAACTCTCTCTATTTTGAAGCACATCTCCCTCCCTAAATGATAAACATTGATTTCCTTTATTTCAAAAGAATTTTTCAAGTTAAATATTTTAATAAAAAAGAACTAAGACTTTTAGAAATATTTTCCATCTCTCATGCAAAAGTATTGCAAGGACAATATTGATTCAAAAACAAGCCTAAAGACATATGTAAATGTGTAATAGAGAATAACTGAAATAAAGGTGATTGATTCCTAAACAATATAATCAAAACCATTTATAGAATAGAGCATATCATTATTGACCATAACAATGAAAACATACCATATGAAATAAATCCAAATGATTAGTACGTATAACCACAAATGACCAATATCAAAAGAGTTATGTATATATTCCTTATTCATGTAAATAGCATAACAAAATTGTTTCAATCTAAACCTACTTTAACAACTTAAGTTACTATCATAGAAATACCAAAGTATCAATACCAAAACATTTAATTTCTTACAATACATAGTCATGCAAGGCCCATAAAATAGTTATAAAACTAACTCCAATCGGAATTGCAAATACTAAGCTTTAAACCATAAAACAGTTGTACTCTAGGAACTAAAAGATTAAATGGCTGAAGCCTTTTTTAAGCTAAGTAACTAAAATATTAAATGAATTTTCTAGTTTTCCTTGCTCTATGGTCATATCCTAACCTGTAATTTTCCAGTCCTTGTAAGAAACTTTGCAATCAATAATCTCCTTTTGTTGTGATACTCCCAGTTGTTCTGTTCTCAACTTCCAGATGGTAATGCCTCGATGGACATGTTCCATCTTCTTAATCTGCATCATCAAATGATCACTGCTAATAATAATCATGGAATATGTTTGGGTGATGACTGCTAGGATGCTAGAAGATACCTCTTTGGCCTCTTTGAGAGATCATAGTTTGTCCTGACACTCAACTTCTATCTCTTTCAAGTCTTTGCTAGATTGATTCTTGTTGCCTAGGATTTCAACATTGATGCATTTAACATCATTATGTAGGATTTATTTTTTAACAATTCATCTTTTTTGACTAGCTCTAAACATTCATCGAGGCATTGTTTGATGACCATATTCCTCCATTCCAAGTTGGTTTAGGAGATGAATAAGAAGTCTTCATCAACTCCATAATTCTACTTTTCAGCTAAGAATTTATCCACTCCATATTCCTAAACTTATGTGATGTGAGCCATGACATCCTCCCATCTTTCCTTCTCCTTAGTCCATGCATTTAACTTTGCTTCTAGGTTGGTCATTATTTGTTTAGCCTTCAGCTTTGTCTCAACTAGGTGAGCTATGTAACTAACTTTACAAGAAAGTATTGATTCAAGCCACTCATCAAAAGCTTTAGAAATTAACCCATCCCTTTTCACCTGGTCAATGAACTATTGATTTTCTAGGGAGGATCATGGAAATAGTCTGAAGTTGATATTTGGGTTCTGGATTCTGTAGATTAGGAATGTATTCTACCAGCATGTGAATGGGCTATTTTAGTTCTTTCTTTTCCTTCTAGTCTTTCCATATATGAATGGTGACCATTGCATGTCTTACATTGAGGATTTTCATATATGTGGCTCTAGAGGTTGGTCTGAGAACTCTTTTCTCCATCATGTAGTCTTGAGGAGTGATGTCCTCAAGATATTTTCCTTCAAATGGATTGAATACATCAGCCACCCATACCCTTGTTTGTTCATCAACACCAAGAATAGCCTCTATTTTTGACTTTTTGAGTTTAGTCATTTTTCCCAAACATTTCAAAATTGTGTCTTTGACAAAAACACTTATAGGCACCAAAAGCCTTTTCCTTACTAGCATATCAAATAAATTTGGTGCTGAAGAGGTACCTTTGGATGGAGGTGTTTGCAAAGTACAGGAAACATAATTGCTACTTATTGATCCAGAAGCATTAGCATCACCTTCTGTTGGCTAAGAATTTAGATCCATGACTTCTTGTGTTCTTTTTGCAGGAGGTTTAATTTCAACGTCTATCTCAATTGGACATGTACTAGCACCATTTTTTATAGGTTTCTGAGTTTTCTCCTTCATAGTATGAGAGTGATTCTAGCTTGTTGGCTTGGTATGTTGAATTAAACTCTAAACCTCTGATAGAACTTCAATTTCAAGGTTCAAAATACATGTGTTATATAAAAGGGATCAATGACTTATTTTCCTTAGTTTTCTCATACTCCTTTTACATTCATCTACATCTTGAATACTTTTATCTTCTTTAGGGTCAACCTAGACCACTACCTTTTCCTAACTTCATACTCATCATCATAGTCAACCCAGAAGTCTTCTAACTGAGGGATGTCTAAGAATTCTAGTCATAATTCAAATAGGGGATGTACAAATTATTTATCATCAAAATTAATGTGAATAGTATAAGCCTCTAAGTTCATCAAACTCAATCCATGTTTGAGAGTTAAGGCATCCTGTATAGTTTTGCAACTATAGTGGTCAAGCTCTATAGGGAATGTAGAATTGGAAACTCTCATAGCTTTTCAGTTTCCATCCACTTCATCTATATGCCTATAGACCTCCATCAAAACATACTTGTCTAGACAATGCCTTGGTAGTTTTAGTGGTCTTCCTTCATACCTGTTGATTCAAACGTAGGTGAACTTAGAGAATTGGGTGAAGAAACTATCATAGATTGATAAAAATCATGTTTCCTCTTCTATTAACCTTCTATGCTCTTTTTCTTATAGCTGAAAGACCAAATTAGAAATAAATGTATCTTGTACTCTCTGGAATTCATTTGCATTCTTTTCCTTTTGCAAAAAAGGAAAATATTCATAGATAGGCATGTTATTTACCCAATTAGTGTGTGGAAGCCCAAACCATTCTTTACAACACACTAGGACATAAAATAGATATGAACTCATATAAAAACTAGACACTCTAGATGCTTGAGAATGTTCTTTGTGCAACCTGTTAGCTATGATTTCTACCCAATCAATGTGCTTTTTCTTATCACTCAGAATGGTTTGAGTGAAGAAATACATCTAGTTTTCACAGTGAAAGGCATGTTGATTCCCTTTAATCTTGTTTAGGAGAGTAATCACATCTTTGATATCAAGGATCATGTGGTTTCTTTTCAATGGGTGAGGAAGGTGAGAGCCCCCTTTTTCAACTTGAGTAACTAGTTCTTGGAAATAAAATTATTGAACATGTTTGGGTTGGCTAAAAACTTAATGTCTAAGAGGCCAATCATCCAAGCTTCATATACCTCATGTGGCAGAATCCTCAAAGAACCCATGATGTTAACCCTATTTATATAGACAAGAACTTCTCCTTGATATGTTTGTATGAATCTCTTGGTGACATCGTATCTATTTATGCATTATAAAACTAGCCTTGGAAAAAGAATTGACTTGGGGAAAGCAAAAACCTATAGCAATCCAATATTGACTATTTTTCAGTAATAGAAACCAGATTGGGCTTGGAGAACCTAGCTAGCAGCTTGTTCATATCTTCATCGACAAGGTATATTTTAGTGTAGACAAGAAATAGGCAATGAAAGAGACAACATTTTCTTTTGGTAACTTGGGGCAAGAGCTAACCATGAAAACAAAACTCAAAAATCCTTTTCAAAAATAGTTAAGAAAGAATAGAAATAGAGGTGGTTAATAGAGTTACTTACTTAAGTGAAAGAAGTAACAATAACCATTGAGAAAGATAAAAGAAACTCACCATGTAGGAGAAACAACAATGTACTTCCATGATCAATCCTATTGTGGACCACCTATGACTCCATACAAGGGTGAGTTTTTACCTTTTCTCTAGTATCATAATGAAAAGGAAAATTGTCTAGAAAAGCCTTTAAATGGATATTGGCATCGTGAATTGATATGGAAAATATCAATTTGACAGGGACACTAAATTCATTGATGAGAGTATTTGCCTTTGCACATAACAAATCTTTCCATCACACTTCATACCAATCATTTATTGCAACCTATCACTTCATCCTTGTGAGAAGGATCTTGACGCATTTTTGTACTACCACTTGCTAGTCTTCTTGAATGTTTTGGGCTCAGGAAATGAACCTTTACCTATTTAGAAGTTTAGATTCAAATTCAAAGCCATGAATATGTAAAAATTCAAGTGTATGAAACCATCATAAACTTTGTCAAAAGGGAAAAGAGTGATAGAAATGAAGTTTCAAAGGATTGACAATTCAAAGTTTGGTTTCAAAATGTGCTTGAAATATAATGGACCTTATGTTAACATTGAGCCCGACTATAACTTGGACAAGTTGGATGAACTTTGAACTTTTAACTCAATTAGTTCAGAGTTCAAGTTCAAAGGTATGAAAAAGGTTTACATTGTAGGCTTGACCAAAATAGAAACTAATAAATTTGAACATTGAACTCGATTGAGTTCAAGGTTCAGAGTTCAAAACCTAGACTAGGTAGGGAATCATTTAAAAACATTGAGCAACAATATATGGGGCTTTTACATGGGTAACAACTGGCTCTAACTAGGGATTCAGTTCGTAAAGGACTGAATATGAATTCAGCATCTCTAGTTTTTCACTAAGACAACTAACAAAATGAGAACCAAAAGGAAACAAATATGGAAAAAGACAAGTAGAAGGAAAATAGAAACATATGTACAAGAAAGGAGAGAGAGAATGAAAAGGCTCAACATTGATAGAGTTTAAGGTCCTTCCCATCATAGAATAAGGGAAGTTCTATTCCATCCAAATACTAAAGTCTGAAAGAATTGAGGTTGAGAGCTTTGTTGATTTCAAAGGGTCCCTTCCACAGTGAATCCAACTTGCTATGATCTCCCTTTGGCTCTCTTTATTTTTCTCGGAGAAAATCTTGATCACCTTCCATAAATTTCCTTCGATTGGCTCTATCGTCAAAGATTTTCTTGACTCACATTGGATGTTGTGCAATGTGATCAACTACCTTCTCTCTTTCTTCCTTTGCCTTCATCAAATAAAAGACTCCAAATAATCCTTAAAATTAGTATCTTCAATAGTCTTCTAGAGATTTTTTGTGGCTAATTCTAGTGGGACTAATAGCTAAGCCTCTACACCATATACCAATTCAAAAGGGGTCAAACTGGTAGCTCTTTTAGGTGTTCTATGATTTTCCCATAAGGTTTCATATAACATTTTATGCCAGTCTTTGGCATTCTTGATAACTAATTTTCTCATGATGGCAATGAGATTCTTGTTGGTAGATTCAATATGACCATTCCACTATGGGAAATAGTCTAGAGCATGTGACAATCTTATCCTATTATCATAGTAGAAAAGCTACAACTCTTGCGAGGAAAAGTTTTGACAATTATCTATTACTACTTTTTCAAGGACACCAAACCTTACTAATATTTTCTCCTTTAGGAACTAGCACACTACTCCAGATGTTGTCTTCGTCATAGGTACCTCCTCTACCCATTTTTGAAAATAATATATGGTAGTGAGGATATGAGTATGTCCTACACTAGAGGTAGGATTAAGTGGACCAATAAAGTCTAACCCCAATTGTCTAAAAGGCTCTTCTATTATTATTAGTCTCAAAGGGAGAACCACCAACTTAGGTACATCACCAAACCTACGTAGCCAATAATACCCACTATGAATAATTTTAAATGCCATGGTTATTGATGAGTAATACCCCCAGCATGCTTCATTATGAAAAACTTGGAGAAGTTTCTCTTGCTAATATTTGTCAATACAACACAAGAGCATGCCATATAATCCTTTTCTATAGAGCACATCATTCACTATCACAAATTTAGCTACCTCTAATATCAAAGCACTCCTAACCTTTCTAGTTAGATACTAGATAAATTCATCGTAAGTTAAATAAAAAGAAATATTTGAGAATGACTCATCCTTTAGACCTACCAGGAACACAAAATTTTCTTCATCAGGGGATTATTATTGTTGATCATTAGTGATGACTTTACATTAGCTCTGACCCCTTACTAACCTAGTGGGTTTTACTTCTAGATCAAATTCTTGGATGTTGGAAACCCAGGTTGTCCAGTTATTGGCTGCTACTTCTTGTTGTGTAAGAATACTATGGACTATAGCATTTGGTACTAGAACTATGGTGTGGGAGTGCAGGATATAATAATAATATTGTTTAACTTCCTTTACTACTGAAAATGCTTGTTTTTTAGTGAGCACCTCAATTCATGATTCTTAAGAGGAATATTCATGTAAGAAATGGAAATTTCATCTCCTTCATTTTTTGTAATAGGAAAACAGAGATAGTGTGTTTAGTTGTGTGGTAATGTATTACAAAATCCTTTTTATAGTCAGGGTGACCTAGAACAAGCAATTGACAAATAGCTACCTTCAATTTATCAAAGGCATCCATGGATTTTTCACTCCACTTGAAGGTTATTGTTGTCACAAAATTTTGCACCCTTTCTTGAATTTTGACCTAAAGGAAACCTTATGAAACATGAAAACAATCTCCAAGTTGTGGGACTTGAACAATGAGATTGAGTCTCTGGAGAAGGTCGGCTTCCTCACTATTAGGGTGCACTTAACTACTTCTTGAGAGGAAAAGGGAGAAGAAAATGCATGAAAATCAAACTACCTAATCTAATCTAAAGGGGTGATACACCAAAATACTATATTTTGTCTTATCTCTTCCTAGAAAAGTACAATTCAACAATATAATATGAAAATACATAGATTCAATCCTTTCTTTACTCAACTTCCATATATAGATCAAAAACCAAAAGAATTCTATAAGGAAGGAGCTTCACTCTAAATAATTCAAAGACCAAATAGATACAATCATACAAGCTAAAGAATAGAGGCAATATATTAGTAGAAGGAAAAAGATATTGCACAATATATTAATAGAAGAAAGAGATAGAAAATGGAATTATATTCACTTAGAGGGAAAGGAAATTATAGTACCAGAGTATGCAATATATATGGTATAGAATCAAAGAAAAGATTGACCCTTGAAAGAGTGAAAAAATTCTACTTTTATAGCTTAATAATAACTAAGAAAACATCTACTGAAAGCTAAAACTCAACTACTACCTTCAAATTGCATAGAGTAATCACTACTAATCTAGAGAAGATTTTATTGGATGCACACCCATATGTAAGAAATCTGATCTTTATGCGCAACTCTAGACTTGGAGAGACAGAAATGGTGGCCATAATTGCTCTGGTTGGTAGATGGTTTATCATGGTAGTGAAGGAATGTCCTTTGCCTTTATCAAGCATGGAGAACACCAAAAAGGGTGGCTCCAAATGATCAATGGACCTGTTGACCATCAAAGAGTTGTTTGATTTCATATTTATGACCATGTTAGGTCAACTGTCTCATCAAGTCAACTAAATTCATTAGTCAACTTCTCCACGTGGCCCTATATCCTCTAAAATTTCAACTAGATCACTCACTTTTCTCATTGACTTGTAAAGCCTACATCTTCTCCTATTCATAGCTTCACAACCTAAATCTTTGTTAACTGTGTGGCCTTACAAAACCATTACCTCTTCATGCATACCTTGTCACTACTTTGCAACTTGAAATCTCTTGAGCTTGCTAACCATTGCAACCTTGTGAACATCAAACTAACTCTTCACACTCTTGCAACTATTAGAACTTAACATTTCTTTAGTTGTGTGATGTTGTGACCTCTATTCTCCATGAATTCCATAATTGATTCATAGCTTCACAACTTAAGAACTTAACCAAAAATGAAACCTTGCAAATTTGTGCTACTCACTTTAACCTTAACACTTCCTTTGTTTTCTATCTCATAGCCATAAAATTTAACCATGGAATTAACCCTACAAAGATGTGAACAAAGCCTTTCACAACTTTTCCACCCTGATCCCAGGTTAGGTTTAACAATGTATTATCTTGTGAAGACAATCTTTCACACCTTTGCAACTTGAAATCTACTTTGACCATGTTGACCTATGATGCTGCAAAGACTTCATTTTATTTGTTGATCACTCCATCTCAACTACTTGTTGCTTCCTTTCTTTTATCCCAGCAATGATGTGAAAGCCTCTTGGATTTAACATATGAGTTTTTCTAACCTCATGACCATGAATCTTAATTGTAGCCTTAAGAACAAAGCATTTCACAACTTCATAGCCCAAACTAGGAGTTAGCATTAACTCCATGCAACATTATGACTACTCTGAATCTGAACTACCATGACCACCATCTATACCTTCACATCTTAAGATTTTGATCTAGCTCATACACTTGTGATGGTGCGAAAACACTTCCTTTAACTATTGAAAATCCCTTGCAGCTTCACAACTTAAATTCTTTAACCCTAGCTTAATTGTGTGAGGCCACGATAACTGAATCTTGATTGATGTTGTTTGACTTTCACACTGTCGTAATCTAAAATTTTCTTAACCAAGACTAAGCTACAACAAGGCGATTAAAGGAATATCACACCATCACAACTTGAGCTTTTTAAGCTTATTGATGGAGTGGTAATGATTTAATTTATTTTATTTCATTTGACAAGATATTCCTTTGAAACTAATTCTATTAGCCTGTCTCCTGACCCTGCAATGATGTGAACAATTTTCTTTTGTTTCTTTGCCACCTAAACTTGAATGTTAGCCCTAATAGCTAGAAAGTTGCACTAATGGTGAACTTGATTTTTTTCACTTTTGTAGCCCATCTAATTGTTTGATCCCAAACTGGAGTGACAAGTTGATCGAAAGGGATTTGCATTGTCACAACTTGAAACACTTATAACATATGACATACAATATGAAGAATTTAAAGACTTAGGGATATAAGGAAAATAATGAAGCTTTTATGTATCCATTTTTTTTGCATGGCAAATATAAATAATGCAATGAATGTGAGATAATGGCCATCACCCTAGGTATTCAATAAGATTGGCAACACTAGAGTTTTGGGAAGGGGTTGGCTAAAATGGCTAACATTTCTTGTGACTTTGATGGGATGCTTGCCTCCTAGGATTGGAATAGTGGCCTTAAGTAATCCATTAGGATATAGAGTCACAAAAATGACCCCCTAATATGCAAATAACCAGGAAAATAGCAACCTTTACAACTACAAAACCTCAAAACTTTTCTATTTCATAGGGAAATAGCCTATGCTCATGCACTTATTGAAAATAGAAAACTACTCTATTATATATAGAAACCCTTAACCTTCTCTAGAAGCAAGGCTTAAGGTAAATTCCATTGACTAGAATTGGTAGAATCTCACCATTAGGCCTAGATAATTGAAAAGCATTGGCCTCTTTATAGCTAGTGATAAAATATGGGCCACTCCACATAGCATCAGACTTGGATTGTCTAAATAGTTTTTCTTTGTCTACATCCCACTTGAGAACAAGATCTCCCTCTTTGAAAACATTAGCTTTAACCTTCTTGTCAAAACTTCTTTTTACCTATTGTTGATGTGTCTCAAGTGTTTGTAGAGCTTGCTATCTATTTTCTTCTAGTTCCATTAATTCTTCCATCCTTACTTTCATGGCATTATCTTCAAAGCTCCAATTGATGAGCTAATTCTAGAGAGGCAAACTCTAGTGAGATAGGAATCCTTGCTTCCCTTCCATATAATAGCATGAAGGTTGAGTTCCCAATTTCTCTCTTGAATGTAATTCTATTAGCCTAAAGAGTTTTTCTTAACTTTGAATGCCAACACCTCTAATTATCTTCAATTTTCCTCTTAATAATCCTAATTAGGTTCTTGTTGGATGACTTAGCCAAGCCATTTCCCTGGGGATATTAATTTGAGGAGGTGCTCCAATAGATACCATGGTCAACTACCCAAGAGAAAAGGTGAGTCCCAACAAAGGACTTGGCATTATGAATATTATTGTTGAAGGAAAACCAAACTTGGTAACAATTCCATCAAAGGAATTCTACCACTTTTTTTTTTTTTGCATCCTTCAAAGCTACTACTTCTATCCTCCTTGTAAAGTAATCTGTTGTAGCTAAGATACACTTGTGACAAGAGCTAGAAGTTGGATTGATTGGACCAACAAAATCTAGCCCCCGCTATGAAAATGGTTGATCAACTTGAGTGGGATGAAGGGGAAGAGCTTTTGACCCTTTTTAACCTAAAAAGAAGGCACACTTCTCACATTTTCTCACATTCTTATGATAGTCATTGAAGAAAGTTGTCCAATAATAACCATCTCTCATTATCTTCATGGTTATTGTTCTAGCTAAGAAGTTACCACCATCAGGGCCATCATTGAACTCTTTGATCATTCTATCTATTTGATTAGGGTTAAAAAAACTTAATAGGGATCCATTAAGATCTCTCCTAAAAAAATATCATCCACTAGGACAAAAGGAATAGACTATAATTTGAACTATCTTCTCTTAGCTCTATCTAATCCTTGTGGATATCCTCCTCCCAACAAGAATGTTGTCATGTCATGTATCCAACTGTTCAAATTTTCATCCCCTACTAGTTTTTCATCTTCTACTATTAGTGCAACCTCCTTAGTAATTTCTTAGGATGAAATCACCTTACACAATTCTCTACCTCTCACAAGCTTTGTGATCTTGATGTCAACATCATATTCCATGACCTTGGTGATTTATCTAGCTCTTTTCTCATTGATACCTATGTTCAAGAGGAACTCCTTCACACTTGTATGTGGAACTAGGAGTTGGACCTTATTATGTGATAACATATGTCTAAATTTCTTTAAAGCTCTTATGACAGTAAGAATTTTTTTTTCACATAACTATATTTGTCTTCATAATCCTTTAGGCCTTCACTGAACAAGGCTATAGGTTGTTCTTCATCTACATCATTCAACTAAGTCAAGACAATTGATATTCTTGACTTACCCCCAAGATTATAGGGAATGAAATCCTTATGAAATTTTGGATTAATAAGGGTAGGATTAGATGCTATTGTTGCTTTGATCTCTTCAAAATTGGCTCTGCCTTCTTTTATCCAAGTGAAAACCATATTCTTCTTTAGCATGGTCATAAGAGTTTTGACCATGGTAGCAAGGTTAGGATTGAACCTTCTTAGAAATTTGATTCTACCAAAGAAACTTTACAACCCCTTCTTAGGACTAAGAAATGGGAGAGCAAGGATTGCTTTTTTTTCTCTCTAGATCAATGATTAAACCATCCTTAAACACAATATGTCCTATCAATTTTTACTGACTCGCGAAAAACACACACTTTCTTAGATTTAAGGACATGCCATATTCCCTACATTAAATGAACACTTGCCTTAGATGACCAAAGTGGTTTACCAAATTCTTTGAATAGATTGTTCTGTCATGAAGGTAGGCCAACACAAATTTCTCAAGCATACTCTTGAAATCCATTTCCATTTCTTTTTGGAAGGCAACACCTAAATTGGTTATTCCAAAAGGCATTTTTTTATATACATAAGTTCCCAATTTAGTAGTAAAGGTTGTCTTGTATCTATCAAGATCCTAGACTAACACTTGGTTATAACCTGAAAACCAATCTAGGAAAGAAAATATGTCAGAGCCACTGACCTTCCATAATATTTTTTCCATTGAAGGGAGAGGATGGTGATCTTTGAGAGAGGACCTATTTGGGTCTCTAAAATCTACACATAATTTAATTTCTCCATTCTTCTTTATAACAGGAACAAGGTTGGCCACCCAAGAGGAATGCTTAATAGAAAAAATAATGATAGCCTCTATCAACTTGGATTTCTCCTTTCTCATCATAGGATCAATCTTAGGATTAACTAGTCTTTTATTTTGCCTAATAGGCTTTGCATCACTATCTAAATCTATGGTATACTAAAAAGGAGTTGGGTCAAAACCCTTTAAATCATCATATGTCCATGCAAAGACATCATTGAATTCTTGACATAAATGAACAAAAATTTCTTGTTTAGCTTCAAAGCATACCTTTCCCAAACTGAGAACCTTTCCATTAGCAATGCTAATTAGTATGTGATTATCTTTGTTTCCAGCTAGGTTTAGACCACTACACTTTTCTTAATCATCAGGATTGAAAATACTCTCTAAGGTTATTAGAACCATAGGCAACTTGTTGGAGCTAAGGTTCATGATCTGGTTTCCATATTGTCTTTTTAGTTAGACTAATTTCTATTAGAGAATTTTTCTTCACTTTGTAGAAAGTTGATAATTTATGCATAAGAGTCAAACACCTACTGGTTGGCATGGTTATCTAGAATTGTGGGTCTTACGAAAAATTTGATGTGTTTCTCTCTTTTATCCTCAACATGCTCTGGCACATCATAGTGAGCACCTATTGCTGGAAGTCTATTAGCATGTTTGTTATCTCTTCTAGGGACACTTTGGATATTAAATTCTTGGAAGCCTTCAAGAAAATCCCAAACCCTATGCTTGTATAATTTGAGCGGATTATTCTTTGTGATGTTTTGGCTCCTTACTTGGTTAACAACTAGCTCACTATCTCCAAAGACCTTTAAAGCTTTGGTTCCCTTCTTTTGTGCAAGTTGGAGCCCTTGAATCAATGCTTCATATTCTTCTATTTTGTTAGTGCAACTAAATTAGAGCCTATAAGAGAAGTAAAACTTCTCCAAACTAGGAGAGACAAGCATCACATCAGCTCCTTATCCATTCTTGTTTCTTGATCCATCAAAGAATATACTCCATAATCTATTAGTATCATCTTGCAATTTTATGAGATTAGGAAAAGGAGCATTCATCTCCAATATACAATATGTACCAAGGCTTGTTTCTAGAGCTTCTTGTGCTAGATCAAACTAAAAAGTAGTAGCCCATTAATCTAAAAGGTAATTAGGCAACTTTTCTAGGGAAGTGGTAGGCTAACATTTCATGTCATTATCATCTATCTCATGAATTATACAATTCATGTTTATAGGACTAGGTGTGTAGGTCTCTATGTGATTAAGGGCTAGGGGTTTTGCCTTTATGGAAGCTTGTGTCCCATATCTTCTCCTAGAGAAAATATAGGACCAATTTGTTGCAATATGACCACATATTTGTGTAGTGAAGTCTCTAGGAAGATAGATAAAAAATTGTGGGTCAACCTTATCTACAAATATGTCTTGGGTGATAGTACAACCAGGGCATGCATGCAATATTTCCACACTTTTCAAGATCCTTACTATTTTAATAGAGCCACCATTTAATTGAAGTACATCTCTAACCATTAGTTTGTATTTTATGCCAAGGAGCTCAACTACACACTATGGCATCATAGAACTACTAGCTCCAGAATCTATCATGCAATTATGAACTATTATATCCCCTATAATCAAAGAGACATAAAAAGGAGGAGGTCTATTTTTCTTACTTGTGTCTCATTCATTTTTTATTTTCACCAAACCCTTTGCATCATTTGAGGTGGTTGAGTAATTTGACACCTTTATATTCTTTAACTCTTGTTGCAATAGCTTCAACTATGATGGCATAGTGGCAACAACATCCCACATAGGGGTATTAACAATAGGCTTATTCATTTGATCCACTATGTTGAGAGGAGTACTAACTACTTTGATTAGAGCCTTGGGAGCTATAGGAACTGATGAATGAATTTGATCAGCCTAAGGTTTAGTAGACTTCTTGTTATATATATTTTTCTTCTTTTGGGGAGCAACATTTGATTGTGCATTATAATTGGCACATGAGGAGCAGTACTTGAAGTTGAGGCCTAATTTGGTGGAGGAGGTGTAGAATTCTCAATAGATCTTCTTTTTATTTTAGTATTATGAGCTATATCAACATAGTTATCATGGCTAGCATGACATTGTTCCTCTAGTTACTGGTTCATAGAAGAACGATTTCCCTATTGTTGTAGATGAGAAACATCAATAGGTTGACTAGCACTATACTATTGTCTTGTTTCTTGATCCTGTATAGTTAATGCTTGGGACAATTCTTCTTTATAGCACATATAATATGCATATGAATAATTACAAGAAGGAGAAAAATCGTTCTCTTGAGCAAGGTTTTTTTGAGAAACTAATGCCCTTGTTGGATTTGTGCTTGTACTTGTAGTATGAAAATTGCCCATAGGTCTACTTTGGTTGTGTGGAACATAACCCTAACCTTGATTTAGTGGCCTAGTATATGTGGAGTTTTGATAATGAGGATGGAAGGACTACTGTTTTGATCTTGTTGCCTTTCTAAGGCCACCATCTTGTTGCTCATCTTTTGCACCACTAAGAAGAAGCCTCCCACCTTCTTTTCTAATTTGTAACTTTGATCTTGCAACTTCCTTTCCATATCAGAGCTATGATCTTGAAACTTTTTTCTATATTTTGCATCATCGTCTACATCATGACCTTGATCTTATCTATCCCACTTGAAGATGTGGAAGTTGAAGGGGTGACAACAAGAGGTTGACATATAGATATGGTAGGAATAGGGGCGAGTGTTGGTTGATGAGTAGGCATGTCTAGAAAGAAATGCATTAGAGGCCTTGGAGCTAACTTCCCTCCTTGAATCAAGATAGTTTTTGCTCTTATAGAAATTTCACATGTGGCTAGTAAAGCATCCCCTCCCATGGCTTGTAAAGTAGTAACAATATCACTATTAAAGGCTCTTAGGTAATGCAAGAAAGAATTACCAGGGGAAGGTTTTAGTATAGTACATATTCTATCACATGTCTTTTAGAATCTATAATTAAAATCTGTCATATATTCATAGGGTTCTCTCTTAATGGTTGTTAGCTTCTCTAAAAGTTATAGGTGATCACTTTTATCTTCAAAATGTTTGAAATGTCTTTCTCCTAACTCATCCCAATTATATATAGAATTATGTGGTAATCCCCTATGCCATTGTAAAGCTTTTCCCTTTAATGATGAGGCTAAAATTCTAATAGAAATATCATCCTCTTTGCTACCATGAATATTATATACATTTGAAATTTCTTGAATGTGCTCTATTGGGGAAATAGAAGTTTCATTAGTGTTGATCAGTATGCTTTTGAGAGTAGATGTTGGGATATCATGTCTTTGGGCTAAGATGAGAGGACTTCCACCATTGAAGGTAGCAAAAACTTAGTTCATAGAGAGGGCCATGTGGAATAATGATATATTCAAATGAAAGGATGATACCCTAGGTTGTGATCTATCAACTAGAGGAGTAGAAATAGATCTAGTAGGTGTATGTGCTAATTTTGAACCTCTAATTAGTGATTGAGAAAGCCTTTTACTTTTTCTTCTAGGATTTGAAAAGGAAAGTTTAGTATATTGAAAAATGCCTATAAAAGATGCCCTTGTTCAAGCCTTGGGCATGAATTACATCAATTCTGGTTTGGAAACCAAGATGTAGAGATGGAGTCACCAAGTGCTTGAATATAAGTCTCTTGAAGGCTTGAAATGTTAAGAGAAACACCATCTTCTCAACATAATTTGAAATTATTTTCTTTGACACTAGAAAACCAATAAACTTCTTAGTAAGCTTGAATGTAGTCCCACCTGGTGAGCCAAAAATTATTGTTAGAAAATTTTTGCATCCTTGCCTAGAGTTTTACCTAAAGTCAACCTCACGAAACAAATAAACAATCTCCAAGTTGTGGGACCTAAACAATGAGATTGAGTCTCTGGAGAAGACTTGCTTCCTCACTATTAGAGTGCACCTATCTACTTCTTGAGAGGAAAATGGAGAAGGAAATGCATGAAAATCAAAGTACCTAATATAATCTAAAGGGGTGATACACCAAAATAGTATTTTCAATCTTATCTTTGCCTAGAAAAGCATAGTTCAATAATATAATCTTAAAATACACATTCAATCCTTGCTTAACTCGACAGCCATATATAGATCAGAAACTAAAGAAATTTTATAAGGAAGGAGCTTCACTCTTTATCTTTCAAAGGCCAAATAGATACAATCATACAAGCTAAAAAATAGAGGCAATAAATTAATAGAAGGCAAAAGATATTGCATAATATATTAATAGAAGAAAGAGATACAATAGAGAGTTATATTCACTTAGAGGCAAAGGAAATTATAGTAGCAAAGTATGCAATATATCTTATATAGAATTAGAGAAAAGACTGACCCTTGAAAGAGTGAATTATTTTCTTTTATAGCTTAAGAATAACTAAGAAAACTTCTACTAAAAGCCAAAACTCAACTAGTACCTTCGAGTTGCAGAGAGATGTCACTACTAATTTGGAGAAGATTTGATTGGATGCATGTTCATATGTAGAAAATTTGATCTTTATGTGCAACTCTAACCTTGAAGAGATAGAAATAGTAGCCATAACCACTCTGATTAGTAGATAGATAACCATGGAAATGGAGGAATTTCCTTTGCATTTATCAAGCATGGAGAACACCAAAAAGGGTGGCTACAAGAAATCAAATGATCTATTCACCATCAAAGAGCTACTTGTTTTCATGTTTATGACCATGCCAAGTTAGTTGTCTCATCAAGTCAACTGAATTCATCAGTGGAATCTGCCACATGGCCATATATCCTCTAAAAATTCTACTAGATCACTCACTTTTCTTGTTGACCTATCAAGCCTACATCTTCTCATATTCGTATTTTTGCAACTTAAAATATCTATTAACTGCATGGCCTTGCAAAATTGTGACCTCTTGATTCATACCTTATCACTACTTTACATCTTGAAATCTCTTCCACTTGCTAACTATTGTGATCTTGCAAACATCAAAGTGACTTCTTTGCACTCTCGCAATGATTAGAACTTCACATGTCTTTATCCATGTGATGTTGCAACCACTATTCTCCATGACTTCCATCATTGATTCACATCTTTGCAACCTAAGAACTTAATTGTAGATGAAACCTTGTAAAGCTAACTTGGTCACTTTAACCTTAACACTTCCCTTTGTTTGTAGTCTCATAGCCATTAAATTTAACCACATCATTCACCCTACAAAGATGGGAACAAAGAATTTTTCAACTTCATAGCCTTGTTCCCAGGTTAGCATTAACCATGTGTGATGGTGTGACTGCAAGCTTTTGCACCTTCAAAACTTGAAATCTCTATTAACCATGTTGACTTGTGATGCTACAAATACTTCCTTTTAACTACTGATTGCTCACTCTCAATTGCTTGTTATTTCCTATCTTGTAACCTAGAGATGATGGGAAACTCTCTTAGAGTTAACATTTTCTTCTTTTGCAACCTTACAACCATGAATCTTAATCGCATCCTTAACCCTACAAAGATGTGCACAAAGCATTTCACAACTTTGTAGACTAAACCATGGGTTAGCATTAACTCCATGTGACACTACGTCTTCCCTAAATCTTAACTTCCATGATCATCATCTGCACCTTCATAGCTTAAGATTTTATTATATCTTAGACACTTGTGATAGTGCAACAACCACTTCCTTTAACTATTACATGTCCCTTGTAGCTTTGCAACTTAAATTATTTACTCATGTCTATTGTGTGAGGAAACAATAACTAAATCTTGACTAATACTATTTGACTTTCACACCATCGCAACTTAAAATTCCATTAACCAAGAATAAGCGATGACAAGGCACCTAAAGGAATATCGCACCATTGCAACTTGAGCTCTATAAGCTTATCAATGGAGTAGTAATGATTAAATTTATCTACTTTCATTCGACAAGATACTCCATTGAAACTAATTCTATTAGCCCATCTCCTAACCATGTGACAATGCAAACAATGTGTTTTCATTGCTTTGCCACCTAAACCTAAATATTAGACCTAATAGCTAAGTAGTCATGCTAATGGTGAACTTGATTATTTCATACTTTTGCATGCCATCTGATAGTTTGAACAAATGCTGGAGTGACAAGGTGATCGAAAGGGATTCACATTGTTGCATCTTGAAACACTTATAAGATATGACATACAATATGAATAATTTAAAGACTTAGGGATATAAGAAAAAGGATGAATTTTTTATGTATTCCATTTGTTTGCATGGCAAATATGAATAGTGCAATGAATGTGGGACATGGTCATTACCCTGGGTATTTACGAAGATGAGAAACATTAGATTTTTAATAAAGGTGGGGCTAAAATGGCTAATAGTTACCTTCTCACTAAGGAAATTAGCAATTGGCCTGGTAGTTTCTAAGAATTATGGCACAAACTTCCTCAGGAAGTTAATCTGTTTAAAGAAAGATCTAACTTCATTTTGATTGGAAGGAAGACATAACTGTTGAATTTCCTTAACTCTTTCAGGATCAATCCTTGTCCCATCTTCTAAAACTAGGTGACCAAGGAGTTCTTCTTTAGTAATATAGAAAATACACTTCTTTGGGTTTAGTGAGACATCATGCTCTATGCATCTGTGGAGGATGAGCTTCAGATCTCTTAGGTGCTTTTTTCTTCTTCTAGAAAAGATAATCATATCATCTAGGTAGATTATAACTATTTTATTCAAAAAGTGACTAAAGGAAGAGTTCATGGCCCTTTGAAAAGTCACACTAGCATTTATTAGTCTGAAAGGCATCTAACTATAAGAAAAGGTACCCCATGGGGTTGTGAAAGAATTCTAATGTTGATCTTCAGGGCAACACTAATTTGATTGTAACCTAAAAAGTCATCCAACATGGACATCGTTTTAGGCTGGCAACCATGTGAAGAATGTGATCCATGTTTGGCAAGAAAAAATAGCCATTCAAACTCACTTGATTAAGGTTTCTAAAATCAACATAGATCCTTATCTTGCCACTTATGGATAGGCACTATGTTATCCACTAGGTGGAATGGTGAATAGGATAAATTATGTGAGCCTTCAACATTTTATCTACCTCCATGAAAATTACATTAGCTACTCTAGGTTTTTAGTTTCTCAACTTCTTCCTGAAAGGAGTAGCCCCAGGTTTCAGTAGAATATGGTGCTTGAACTTTCCTTGTCTAAAATATTTCAAATCTTTATAAGACCAGTCAAATATGTCAGTGAACTCCTTCAATAGATTGTAAATTTAATTTTTTCAAAATCATTGCTAAATTTACCCAAATTAACCATCCTTAGTTTCTCTTTGGTGTTGATGTTGACTTTGTCACAATCTCCGGAATTTTTTGTCCTTTCTTTCTCATTTTCAACGCTCTTGCAAGGACTATCTATCCTTTCAAATAATGTTTCCAAGGTATCTAAACCTTTAGGAATTCTATTTCCTTTAAATTGGAGCATTTTAGTATCCTCATTTGAATTTCCTTTTGGGCAGAATTCATGGAATTCTGAAGAGGAGCCTTCAAAGAATATGTTTTTAAAAATTTCCTTCCCACATAAGAAGGCATTGATGTGAGCATCATTATTAAAAATATATCATGAGTTGGCATTATCAAGCACACTAGAATGGTGTATAAGTTCTATACTGTACTAATCTTCCTTGAAATTTGGGTGTGGAAATAATAAGGATGCTGATCCAACTAGTACATCAGCTATGGTGTTCAATTCTCATGACATAGCCTCAATAAAGAAGGCTTTAAATCCCTCTAACTTATCCCATAATCTTTCTCTATAGTGCTTTAGTCTAGGATTTTTAATAGAAAAAATATTTTCTACCTATTTAACCACTAGTTCTGCATCCCCTTTGGCCTTAAATGTTTTAATGTCTTTCTTCTTAGATTCTTCTATTCCTAGCTGAAGGGCCTCATAATTGTTAATGTTATTTGTATTAGAAAACATTAGTTTGAAGGTGTGGGGGGTGATCTCACCTACAAGGGAAATGAGGATTGCCCCTACTCCTAATCTAGTCAAAGCCTAGCTACCATCAAATTCTAGGATCAATATGCCTTGATCTATTGAAATTTTAGGCTAAGTTATCTATTCTTCTAGTAGGATGACATATTTAGCAAACTCAATTTCTTGATACACGATGTGGGATCTGGGATCTTCTAAGGGAAAAATTGTGTACTTGGCTTTGGGTTCAAGGTTTAAAACTACCTTTTTGCTACCAATTGGTATAGTTTCTTGGGACCAATCTAATTTAAACTCTCCTCATAGATTTTTACAAAAGGCTCAACTTAATTGCATTCCATAACTAGCAGGAATGTCTGCAACCAAGATGGTTAACACAAGTCTTTCCTCAAGAAATTTGGCTAGACAAACCTAGGCATCTTTAATCTAGCCTATAAGAGGGACTTGTTTGGAATCTATAGCATAACATTTTCTTGAGGTCTATTTGATTTGAAGATCTAAGGAATTTTCTATCAAGGATGGCATGATATTGTTTGAAGATCTAGAATCTATGATATAATTATTCAATTAGTGACCATGGATGAACAAAGACATGTAAAATGGGGCACGCTTGAGCATGCTAGGAATATCTTCAGCGGATATTTTATCTTTGCCTTGCATGGGTGATTTAGAGTTAGAAACAACACAGTTCAATGGAGGTTTTAATGGCTGATTTGGACCTTTAAAAAATTCTATCAACTCATCCAACTCATTAGGATTTGAACATAGATAATCAGTTAGCAAAACTTGAATTCTAGAAGACTTGCAAAATTTACCTATATCAAAGCTAGGTTCAAAGTCATTTTTTTAATAAAAGATTTACCTCTAGAGTAGGATCCTTTAGAGTATCAGGGACTTTCTTCAATTAATTATGTGAAGTCTTCCACTCTTTGATTGGATTTGAGGTAGAAGGATCTTCAAGAATTCTTCTCCCTCTTTGATCTCTTGTGAGTACTATGCATGAAGGATCTTCAACGGTGACATAGACATTGCCTCCTCTTTGAAAATCTGACTCATATTCAAGGAAATAGTTTATAGAGTCACCAAGACCTCTTGATTCTTCTTCAATAGGAATCTCTTGTATTGTCTCCTTATTTGCATTTGATTAATTTGAACAGATCATCTCAAGACATGAGGAACTATCATGATCATCAGTAGAGGTGAAGATGCAATGATTTTTTTTATTGGCTAAACTTCCTTCAATTAATAGTTTATTAGGTTGTCTTCTGACTGCCCCTACATTTGGGAATTTCCTAGGGATGTCTTGATGTTTACTATTGATTTTTGGTATTTTTCTCTTCATTTCTAATACATCATTCAATAATATTTGAAATGAGGTGGATGGTTGTGAGCTTGAGCTTGCATCTCCCTTCTCCATTTACCAACAGTTAGAAGATCATCTTCCAACTCAATTGCTAGCCTCTAGGCAGAAACAATATTAGCTACTCTATCTCTTCTTAGGTGAAAAATGATGTTTGGGGTATTGCATTCACAAAAAACCCTTTGTAGTTTTCAACATTAGGTCATTTAGTAATAAAGATTTTATGAAGAATTTTATTCAACTTCACAAAAAAATCACGCATGGGTTCTTGTACCTCTTTCTTTTAGTTGTGCTAACTATAGCAAAAGGATATGTTCATCATCTGTTAATTTGAATCTAGTGTCAAATGCTTTTGGCATTAAAGCCTAGTCTGTGATTGCCCCATTTGGGAGATAGTGAAACCAATCTATAGTAGGTTTAGTTAGGGTTTGAACAAACAACCTAATGGCCACATTTTCTATAGCAACTACAAGAATTGTTAAAGACATTCAAGTGTTCATCAGTGGACTTCTTCCTGTATCCATTGAATATAGGCAAGATATCCCTAGCTACCTTCAGGGGAGGATCTAGATTAGGACCTAAAGTGAGGGGACTGACTTGGGCTCCCTAAGGGTTAGCAACCATTTAAGGTAAAATGAGGTTCATAGGTTGACTGTTGAAACAAGTGAGTACTAATGTCCTTGGTAAAATCAAGGTTTGCAAACTCACAACAATTGGTGGTGATTTTTTAGGGGAAGTAGGTATACTCTTTCTTTTCACAAAATTCCTTCATCTTTGGGTCAAATCAGGGGAAAAGTTCTGACTTCTTAGAAATTCATAGGATTGATCGAAAAATCCTTTTCTCTCTTTACTCTAGGTATATTTATTGCTAGCCAATTTGCTAAAATGAAAGATTTTTTAGGTATTGATAGTCAAAGAGGTTACTGGGCTAACCTTCCAACCACAACTTGTTCTTGAGAAATTGGTATTCCTCTAATGATCTCTTCTTGTTCTTCTTCTCTCTCAAGAACCTAACTAACTTTCTAGAATTGCTCGACACTAGTTTTGAGTTTTTAGGCTTGGGCATTTAGGTTTGAAATAATATCTTCTTTGATATTATCAAATCCTAATCCTGGTTGAAGAACATGAAAAATATTTACATGAGGTAAGACCATTCCTTATAAAAATGTTGAACCCTAAAGGATTCCCCAATAAAGTTGTCAAAAACTATTAGTGAATAGTTTTTCCCTTCAATAATGCAAATTAACAAACAAGAAAAACTCCCACAACAATTGAGTTCCTTCAATTGAACTCTCTCTATTTTGAGGCACATCTCCCTCCCTAAATGATAAACATTCATTTCATTTATTTCAAAAGAATTTATCAAGAGAAATATTTTAACCAAAAAGAAATTAGGCTTTTAGAAATACTCTTCCATCTCTCATGCAAAAGTATTTCAAGGATAATATTGATTCAAGGAAAAGCATAAAGACTTATTTAAATGTGTACTAGAGTGTTGAACAAACCATCAGCCTTCCCCTTTAGGATTTTTGGCATGGCTTAACTGCATCCTACATTCTATAAGTCTAGTGGTTGTATCAGGCAACAGGTTGATCTTTTGATGTAATGACAACTCTAGCTTGTAACAAGTGGTATCAGAGCTTGGTCACAGGTTTGAATCTCCTCAGGTAATGCTAAGGGGAGAATTTTTGGACTAACTATCAGCCTTCCTCTTTGGGATTCATGACATGGCTTAACTACCTCCTATGTTCTATAAGTCTAGTGGTTGTATTGGGAATTAACAGGTCAATCTTTTGGTGCAACAACAACTCTACCTTGTAACACTAGAGAATAACTAAGATAAAGATGATTGATTTCTGAACAATATAATCAAAACCATTCATAGAATAGAGCATGTGATTATTGACCATAACCATGAAAAAATCCCATATGAAATGAATCCATATGATTAATATGTATAACAACAAATGACCAATAACACGTAACTAGTATCAAAAGATTTTTGTATATATTACTTGTTCATGTAAATAGCATAACAAAATTGATTCAGACTAAACCTGCTTTAACAAATTTACTATCACAAAAATACTAGAGTATTAATACCAAACACATTTAAAGTCTTATAGTAGTACTCATACAAGGCCCATAAAATAGTCATAAAACTAACTCCAGTCGGAGTTGCAAATACTAAGCTTAAAACTATAAAACAACTACCCTAGGAACTAAATGATTAAAGAGTTGAAGCTGAATTTCCTTTTTTTTCTTGCTCTATGGTTTCATTATCATCTGCAATTTTATAGTCCTTGTAAGCAATTTCAAAATCCACAATCTCCTTTTTTTAGAGGACTCCCATCTATTCTCATCTAAGCTAGTCAAATAGTAATGACTCAATGAGCATGTTCCATCTTCTTAACTTGCATCATTTGATGATCATTACTAATAATAACCATGGAATCTATTCAGGAAATGATTGGTAGGTTGGTAGTAGATACCTCTTTGAGAGCTCATAGCTTTTCTTGACACTCAACTTTTATCTCTTTCAAGTCTTTGCTAGATTGATCCTTGTTTCCTAAGATTTCAACATTGATGCATTTAACATCATTATGCAAGATTTATTTTAGATAATTGAGCTCTTTGACTAGCTCTGAACATTCATCCTTTCATTGTTAAATGACCATATTCCTCCATTCTAGGTTGGTTCGGGAGACATATAAGAAGTTTGCATCAACTCTAGAATTCTTCTTTATAGCCAAGAATTTTTCTGCTCCATATTCTTGAACTTTTATGATGTGAGCCACAACATCTTTCCATCTTTCCTTCTCCTTGGCCAATGCATTTAACTTTGCTTCTAGGTCAGCCATCATTTCTTCATCCTTCAACTTTGTCTTAGCTAAGTGAGATATATAGCTAACTTCACGAGAAATTACTTAGTCAAGCCACTCATCAAAAGCTTTAGAAATTGATCTATCCCTTTTCACCTGGTCAATGAATTTTTGATTTGTTTGGGAGGTCACATCAATCATGGAAATAGCCTAAGGCTGACATTTGGGTTATGCATTTTGTAGATTAAAAATGTATTCTACCAGCATGTGAATGGACTTTTTTAGTTATTTCTTTTCTTCCAGTCTTTCCATATATGACTTATGGCCCTTGTATGTCTTGCATGAAGGATTTCCATATCTATGGCTCTAGAGGCTAGTCTGAGAACTCTTTTCTGCATCATGTAGTCTTGAAGAGTGATGTCCACAAGATTTTTTCCTTTAGATGGATTGAATACATCAGCCACTCAATCTCCTATTTGTTCATCACGATCGAGCATAGCCCCTTTTTTTGGCTTTTTGATTTTAATCTATTTTTCTAGACATTTTCCAACCATGTGTCGACTGAAACACTTACAAGCACCAAGCTCCTTTTCTTTCTTACTGACATATCAAACCAATTTGGTACTGAAGTAGTTGTTGGAAATATAGATGGAGCAATTGAGGGGGGTTGAATCAATTACCACAAAAACAAATCCATAGATCCCTTAGATGTCTTAAATAACTAGTTACTATTGTCACTCGGTAGCCACACAGAAAAAATGTTGTAACTCAATAGATGAACTATGTATTAACTTATTACTAATCTTTAAGTAGTCACAATTATTAATTGTTGTGGTGTCCACAACACATGCCCCATTCCTAGTGAGGAATGGGGACCCCCTACTTTTTTTTGACTCCCAGACTCACAGTTCGAGAGTTAGGAGAAGAATGTTTTGTTAGAGTTAGACTTTTTTTTTTAGCCAAAAAAATTGAAAAAATAACAAAAAAAATTTAAAATAAAAAAAATAACAAAAACATTTGAAAATTTTGAAAAAAAACATTATTAATAATTAATAATATTAATTAATTTATTTATTATTAATAATAATTAATAATAATAAAATATTTTTTTATCATCATGCATTAGAGCACATGTGTGCATGGGTAGAGTGTGTCATGCACCAACATGCATGCCGAGGTGCGCTGCGCACTCTCGCCCGACAGAGGGTTATAAAACCCCCACCTGGCCACAACACAACATTCATTTTTTTTGGATCATGCTTGCAAGTAATACTTGTGCAGTGATGGTGTTGACACTCGCACCATACTGAAACTGTTGCATGCGGTTGTGGCATCTGCGCCATATTTAAACTCCTATGCGTAGCGATGGTGCCTACACCATACTTAAACTTTTGCATGGCGGTGGCGCTTGTGCCATATTTAAAGTCCCACACATGGTGGTGGCTCCTGCACCATACTTAAAATCATGCATGATAGTGGCACTCGTGCTATACTTAAACTTTCACATGGTCATGATGCCTACACCTGCTCCTTACTCAAACCCTAGTATGGTGGCACTTTGTGCCCATGCCCTCAAACTATTAATGCAGTGGCACTTTGCAGCCATGCTTCCAAAGTCTTCACATGGTGGCACTCCCCACACACAATTGTAGAACCCTACGCATTAAAAATGAGTTTGTTTTTATTTTGTGCTTGTGTGCCACTAGCTCGGCCATGCACCTTAAAACTCTAGGCGCGTGCTCCTTGCCCCTTCCCATTTTTTAAATTTTTATTAAAAAAAAATTCAAAAAATAAAAAAATAAAAAATACAAATACAAATAAAAAATAATAATAAATTAAAAATAAAATAAATAAATAAAATAAAAGGGGAAAAGATGAAAAATAAATAAAAATAAGAAAAATTCCCAAATAGGGGCATTTTTTTTCTTTATGTTTATTTTAATTCATAGTTTTTTTGTTTTATCCTTTGACTAACAACATTTCTTTTTCTTTTTCACAATGTGCAGGTGATTAAATGGCATCCACATCTAGAGCAGCACCCAAACCTGTCATATTCAAGTTCCAAGGCATACCTTTAAAGTCTAGATTCCATGATGACTACACTGAGATCAGAGATACTGACCTTGGACACACAAATTTAGGTGAATTTTTTAGAATTTGGAACAAGCCAATAGAAAGGTTAGCCTTGGTATCCACATTGATCCATTCTAGATTGGTGAATGCAGCATCATATCCCATGTTGGTGCAATTAGCTGAACTAATCATGGCCTTGTCACAACACTTCATACCCGATGACAGGGTGGCCAAGAGTGTCATAGGGGAAGTGGTATTGGATTTGTGACCTGACAGCATTGAGAGGGTTTCCACCTACCACAAGAAAACCAATTCATCTGACTTTCCTATGAAGCAATTGAGAGATGGTATAGGGAGCATCAGCAAGAGGCCATTGACATCATACAAACATCATACCTCATTGAGAAGCCTCCTCGAGAAAGGATAACCAGAAAAGTGGATATGACTCAAGGATACATGAAGGAAGACATTGGATACTCCATTACTCTCCTAAGTAGAGTCATGGGTTTACCTGCAATAGGTCACCTTAGTGCATTTGTGGTCAACTTCATTGAGACCATCAAACAGGTGAAGATGCCATTAGACCAGACCACCACACTGTGTGAGCAACTAAGGATGGTGAAGGACAAGAAGAAGTTTTACATGACTTCTTACCTAATGTACTTTCTTGTAGCAAGGGAAACCAACTATCTTTGTTTGTATAGGAGAGGCAGTATGCAAGACCCCAATGCCTTGCCTTAAATAGTTTATCCTCAGTTGGTGAAGAAGAAGCTCTTAGCATAGAGCAAGGAATATAGGATTGTGAATGATGCGTTCATCTTTTCTATCATATGATTCATTGAAGGTGACTATGGGAAAATGTTATCTAATGAAGCCAAAGCACAGATCATGGCTCTCAGAGCCTACTTCATCCAGTTCAAGATGTTCATGTATTTACAGGTAGCTAGTGCATCCATCGATCCTAAGAAGATCCCTAGATATCCTAGTGACAAGTTGGTACTATTGGAGATTTCTAGGAAAATTGAGTCAACCTATGAGAAGATAAAGAGGCAAAAAAGACCCTGCTAGGAATGGCCATTGGTTATTGGGCCATATCAGGTGAAGTAGAAATAAGATATTCCATCTTTTGAGTGGGAGTGGGAGAACTATCCCCTTGAAGAATACAAGTCTCCCCAGCCATATTTTGATAATATTGGGAAAGTGGAGAGTCTAGTAGGAAAAGACTTTCATCATGAGGATGTTGTTGAAGATCATTGGATGAACACCATGAATGACTATGATCTTTGCATTAGGGACTATTGTAGGATGACTTTGTATCTAGCAGAAAAGGCTCTCCAATTGAACATCTTAGAGGAGATGAGGCAATAAGATTCTATGAAATTAATAGATCCCTTGTTCAACAAAGATAAATTTGGTGAAAGACCTATTCTGAATGTCAAGGTTAATAGGGAAGAAGGCGATGATATTAATCATCAAGAGAGGCCTATTATTAGAATGACAAAGAATTGGATCAAGAAACCTTTTCCACTTGATCCAATTCTTGACACAGTAATCTTCCATGCACATGCTTGCTCAAAAAGAGGTAGAGGGAGGAAAGTAAGAATTCCTATCTTTGCACTCTAGTCCCCTATTAGGATAGAGACAGTCTACCAACTTGATCGCCCAATGGGATATTATCACCCTCATTAAAGGAAGGGAAAGAAAAAAAGAAAGAGGAGCTCTCCTTAGAGGATTCAAATAGAATAGGTACCTTCCTAGTAGTAGGAACATAGTCCACAAATGTCTCAAGATACTGGAGCTACCCTAGTCCAGATGAACCACTATTGCCTCTCATTGTGTCTAGCCAACTAGAAGAGGAAGAGATTTCATAAGTCTCCATTCCTCCTGTACAAGATGAGCCCCATTCTCCTTCTACCTCCAAGAAATAAAAAAAGAGGATTAAGATTCAGATGAAGAAAAGATAAAGGATTAGTAGAAGATTAGTTCCTAATCCTTCTATTCCTAAAATCATTTCGGAGGGAGATGAAGAAGAAGAAGAAATAGAACAAGAAGAAGAAGAGGAAGAACAAGTACCCCTACAAGGAAGGACTCAGCTAGCCAGAGCCATAGAATTACAAAGGAGAAAGAGCGTCACAAGTACCCTGCCATCCACTCAAGTAGAACCATTAGAGCTCTCTTCTTTAGAAGATGAAGTACAGCAGTGGGTAGATGAGTAGAGTGAAGAGAGTGGAGGTGTTTTCTCAATGTCAAATTTTGATTTCATGCCCATAGGTATAGAATTAATTAGGGATAAGATCAGGGACACCCCTATAGGTGAACTCCAACAAGAAGACTAGACACAGATGCTACTAGAACCTAATCTCACTCCTCCCTCTCCACCACAGATTTTGGTGGTAGATAAGGGTTTAGTAACTCCCCTACCTCTGAATTTAGAAGAGGAATAGGTTCAAAAGGAACCATCATCATAGGAGAAACTAGAACTAAGTGCTACTGATGAAGCATCAAAGGAGGGACAAATGGTAGAATATGCACAACAACCCTTCCCAAGATGTTGAGGAGCAAGCTACAGGATCTACAGAATTGAAGCTACAGAAGGAGAGACCTCACAATAGAAGATGACTCCAAGAAAGAGTGATAAAGGGAAGGAGGTAGTTGAACACACCCCTTCATCATCAGGGGCCAAAGTCATAGAGAAACACATTCTAAGATGGTTCCAAAAGGAGATAATGAGTAGTGCTAAGCTTTAGTTCTATGCTTTGGAGGATGACATTTGTGTTATTATAGAGATCTTGAACAAACTTGAGTCTTCATTACATGATGCAATGCCATTCATATTTGTCACTACCATATGGAACTAGGATTTATTTGCACAAGTGGCTCTCCCTCCTAAAGGTATAGATGCAAAAGGAATTAATCTTGAGGATTATGAAGTAAAGGATGTTATGTTAGGAAAGCCTAAATGAGATTCAGCCTAACAGATGATGACTATGGGAGTCAAAGAGGTTCTTAGGCACATGGAACAAGATGAGATTGAACTCTAAACACTTCAAAGGAAAGTTGAGATCCTAAAGGGATATCTAGCTGAAGTCATTGGTCCTCTTGATCCAAAACACCTGGAGTAGACTCTAAATACCATTCTTAGAGAATGGAAAGGTGTATGGCTCAATCCATTTTTGAAAGCTTTTTAGGAGTGGTGAGAAAGCCTCAAAGATAGAGGTGTCGCTATAATCATAGGGAATTTGAAGTTACTACATGCTACATAGGAGAACATGAATAAGATCATGGATGAGGTATGGACATGGAGCAAGGATTTGCAAACTCTACAAGCCATAAAAGGGAAAAGGTTGATCGATGTATATATTGGAGAAGAGCTAGACATGATTAATGATTGGATAGAGAAAATAGTGGATGGCAATAAAGTAATGAAAACATTAAATGAGGAGATCGATTGGCTCAAGGACTAAGCCTAAGAGTGAATTTTGGAAGCAAAAAAGTTGTACAATGATGCATGCTTGGACATTTTTGAAGATAAAGAATGAGAGAAGCTATTTCTAGTTGAGGTACTAGTA
This sequence comes from Cupressus sempervirens, assembly GCA_028749045.1. Lineage (NCBI taxonomy): Eukaryota > Viridiplantae > Streptophyta > Pinopsida > Cupressales > Cupressaceae > Cupressus > Cupressus sempervirens. The sequence continues at coordinate 230,443,915 of CM053784.1, forward strand.
GAGAATTTAAAGAAGACATTAGAGGAAGCAACCAGTGATGAAGATATCAAGCAAGCCTTTAGGACAGAGGAAGTACTATTAGAGTTGGACACCAAACTCGAAGATTTTGCAGAGACTTGAATTGAGGTGGGTAACCATAGACAGAAGGTAAAGGATAAATATGAGGCTTTAGATCTTCCAAATGTGGCAAAAATTACTGATATGATAGAGAAATTCAAGGGCAAACATCCACATGTAGCTTTGGGATGAAGAGAAAAAAACCTAGATGCCAGAATTTCAATTTTGACATAGTAAAATTTTGAATTTTTGACCCAGTTGAGGTGCACAAGTCCACAACTATGTAGGTTTGCAGCTCCACATTTTCATGCAATTCCATAGGTCTATAGCTCTAAAAGTCTACAGCTTTTCAATTCAGAGGTGCATCGACAGTTAACTGCCAGTTCCAAAAATAGCACTTTTCATGCATTGGGAGCACATTCTGACGGCAGTTTAACTTTGACATACACCTAGTGAAGGAGGAGCTTCTATTTTTGACATTCCATGCACTTCCACTTTGACTGATGGCTTCCTCCAACTTTCTCTCTCATATTCTTTCTCTATTTTTGACATGTAAAGGGCTCATTCATCCAATTAATGAATAAAATATGGATGGAGTCCCTCTAAGCACCAGATTAATTGATAGTCTATATATATTTAGTTTGTTTTAATATTTTAAAAGAATTTTATTGCACAAAGATATCTCTCTCTCAACACAAATTGGGGAGATGATTTTTTATAAATACCCCATTGTAAAATGTAACAAGGGCCGTCATTATTATGTAATAAAATTATGCTTTTGGTGCTCGCATTTGGAGTGTAGTCATTCTTGCCTAAATGTGTCATTGTTTTGTGGATTTTATTCATGGAATTGTGATTGAGCCAAAGGTTTATTGCATTGTTTCTAGTTGTGTGATCTTTTAATTCTGGTGTTTGCTACAGATTTACAAATTTTGCTAATGTAACAAGCCTAAGAAGAGATCATCAAATTGTGTCTACATATCCTTTTTTCTCACATGAGCACACTATTTGTGGCCTTGTGATTTGATGAAAGGTGAAATATCATATGATTGTTAAAGTTTCTCACCGATGATTGCATTAGTGGATTCTAGGAAGTGTTGCTCCTATTTTCATTGGTTTCCTACCGATTTCTTCAAAAGTTTAACTCATAGCATGTTATTTTCTATAGCTTATGTTTGTTTAGGATTTCAATTTCAAGTTATTTCAATTTCATGTTATTTTCTTTGCTAACCCCTTGTTAGAATAGGAATGCATTTTAGTTGCACTGTTAGAATTGCATTCATTAAAAAAAAAAACCTAGAAAATACAAAAATATTGTTCTTTTGTGTGTGATTTTGAGACAGCAAACATATTTACTTCATTTTGAGATCATAGTAGAACTAGAAAAGGCCTTCTCATGAAAAATCACTTTTATCTTCAATTGAGCAAATTCTGGTACGTCGCAAGATAAATACTAAACCTTAGAGTTCATCCCAAAAGATTAGCTTTTCAAGAGAGAAATTGCACAATGGATTCCTACCATTGACCTCGTACAAAATGACCGTCGAACATTAACCTCCATGCAAACAGAAATAACATGAACACAAGAGACACTAGATTTAATGTGGAAACTCAATATAGGAAAAACCACCAAGTAACTAGCTACCAATTTTCACTCTTCTGAAGTGAGCCCTATTAGGAGCCAACCCTATTAAAAGTTACATAACACACTATTAGGTGTGACCTTGTTAGAGGATTTAATCACCCTACTAGGAGTGGCCTTGCTAAAGGACTTTAGAATAATTTAATAGAACTATCCACCTTGTTAAAGGATTTACAAAATGGCTGTTAAACCAACTCTATTAGGAGATTTACAAATCACTGCTAGAATGATGAAAAGGTAACAATGAGTGACCTGAATGAGATGCAACTAAACTTTTTTGTTATAGATCTTTTTTCTACTTCAATAGATCCTCATTGATCAAGTACAACTCTGCCACTCCTTAAGGATATCTAATCCTTCTTTAAAATTTTGTCACACCTTCCTCTTCACACAATCTACTTACTTGCATACTCACTCATTCATACTTTAGAATTCACAACTTGACCTTTTATTTATACATTACAAATTGTTAAGTTGGCTCATTTAGAAGTAACATTTACCAATGAACAATAAATCAATCAACTACAAACATTACATGAAACAATTAAACTTTATTTTTCAAAATAATGAAATCTTTCATTGGCCGACCTTGCTCGATAAACACTACTCCAAACATAATTTCCAGTGTTAACCAATTGAAGCTCGGTAAACACTACAAACTCTACAAAATCCTTTGGACACTAAGTGAACTCAATAAGAACTAAGTTACCTTTTTTGACCTTGTGAGCTAAGTAGAAACTGTCTTCTATCATGAAATCCTTTAGCACCCAATTGAGTTTGGTAGAAATCGTCTTCATAATGTAACTTCTAGAAACGCTCGGTAGACTCTATAATTCACTTTGCTAACCATTTGAGCTCAATAGACTCTATCTAATAACTAATATGACATTTGTGTAATATCAAAGAAAACACACAATTGAACAATTGTATCCAACAATATCCCTCTTTGGTAATGATGGCAACACAACATGTCATAGCATAATGAAATTTGAGAACAAGTCTTTTTCTGACAGAATGTTTTTCCCTCTTACATTAATCTCCCTCTATGAAGGTGTTACATAGCTTCTTTTTTAAATAGCAAACTTTTCACAAAAAAATTCAAATTTCAAAAAGATATGACAGTATACTCTCCCTCTTTGACAACACATGCCAAAGAAAACACATACCAAATGAAGAAAAATGTACCTTATGTACTGATTCATATGCAATATTCTCATGATATTTCTACATCAACTAAAGTATTTTCAACCTGATACCTATTGACGCATCACTAGAAATTCATTTTAGTGAGTTTTAGATAGGAGAATGACCCCTAGCTTACCTCTTAGATATAAGAATGCATCTTTAGGTAAAGGCTTGGTGAATATGTCAGCAATTTGTTCTTTTGTATGTACATTCCAATCTGATCTCCTTATCTTGCACCAATTCTCTAACAAAGTGATACTTTATTGCAATGTGCTTGGTTTTTTAGTGCATTATTGGATTATTAGATATGTTAATTGCACTTGTATTGCCACAAAACATAAAAATAGGTTCTTTGATTTCCTCCTTCATGACGTCCAATAATTGTTTGAACCAAAAATATCAGAACAATTTACTACTACTACAACATACTCTGCTTCTGCTATAGATTGGGATGTACAATTTTTCTTTTTACTTGTCCAAGAAACCAACCTCTTTCCAAGAAAGAACACTCCTCCACTTGTACTCTTTTTGTCATCAATGTTTCTTGCCCAATCTGCATCAATATACACTTTCAAATCTAGATTGCCTCCAAATTTGTACCATAATCCATAATCTTTAGTGCATTTCAAGTATCTCACAATCCTTTTGATTACCACCATGTGTTTTTATCTTGGTTGTTTAAAATCTTACTACAATACCAACTACAAGAGCAATGTCTGGCCTTGTATGCACTACATATTGCAATTTTTCAATCATAGATCTATATAATGTTTGATCTACCTCCTTTGATTCATCATCCTTGGTAAGCTTTACACCAATGCACATAAGAGTCCATACCAAACTTTTTTAGTATCTCCTTGATGTATTTAGACTAAGTGATGTAGATGTCATTCTTACTTTGCTGAATTTGAAGACCAACAGAGAATTTGATTTCACCAAACTTTGACATCTCAAATTTCTTGTTCATTTATTCTAAAAATTCTTGGCAAAGATCATCATTTCCTATGAACAAAGTATCATCCACAAATATTTCTACCAAAACAATCTTATTATCTGGTCCTTCCTTGATATATAAGATAATGTTATTATTAGTTCTCTGAAAACCAATTTGAATAAGATACTTATGCAATCTTTCATACCATGCTCTAGGAGCTTGTTTCAGACCATAAAATGCTTTGTGTAATTTGTAGACCATGTCCTTCTTGTCTAAATCAACAAAACCTTCAAGGTACTCAATGTAGACTTCTTCATCTAGTATTCCATTGAGAAATGTTGATTTGAAATCCATCTGATAAACCTTAAATCCTTTATATGCAGCATATGCAATTAGGGTCCTGACACCTTCCTATCTTGTTACAGGAGCAAAAGTCTCTCCATAATCTATTCCTTCTTCTTAAGAGTATCATTTGCATACCAGTCTAGCTTTGGTTCTTGACACCTTACCATCTTCATTCAACTTATTTCTGAATACCCACTTAGTTCCAATCACATTTTTTATCTTTAGGCCTAGGTACAAGAGTCCATGTTTTTTTTTTCTCTATCTGCTCTATCTCTTCATTCATAGCCTCAATGCAACTTTCATTTCCTAATGCATCTTTGACACTTCTAAGTTCAAAATTAGCAAGTAAACAAGTACCTTTCAACTTACTTCTTGTCATTGTTCCTTCAGATTTGTCTCCAATGATTTGATCTGGTGCATGATGTCTCCTAACATATTTGGCTAATATAGGTTCCTTTCCTTTTGAACACATTACACTCTCATCCTCTTACACTTCAGTTTTAGGTTCTAGTTGTTCTGTTTGCTACTCGGGTCCTTCAAACTCAGTAGGCATTGGCTCGGTAGCATCTGAATGTGACTCAGTTTCCTTTAACTCAGTTTGAACTTCCTGCAACTCAGTTACTAAAGACTCGAGAGTAGAAGATTCCTAATTGATAGGTGTATCTGGCACTATATCAGGTTCAATGAAAAAAAATCTCCTGTAGTCTTTTGGTTCCTTTTTGCTTTCTTTTTTAGTCCTTTTTACAAACTCATCAGCTTTCACATGTGTACTTTATATGACTTTGTGAGTAGACAAATTCAAACATCTATATGCTTTACTCTTGCAAAAGTATTTCGAAAATATTCTTTCATCACCTTTAGCATAAAATTTACCTTTTCTAGTTTCTTTCATAATGTAACATTTGTTTCCAAATACTTTTAGGTAACTTACATTGGTTTTATAGCCATACCATAACTCATAAGGAGTTTTAAATAAGTCCTTCTTTAGCTATACTCGGTTCAAGGTATGAACTGTAGTGTTGATAGCTACCTTCTAGTATTTGATAGCAATGTTCTTTTCAATTATTAAAGTTCTGACACAGTCCATGATAGATCTATTCCTCCTTTCAGCTATTCCATTTTGCTCATGAGTTTTAGGTGTTGATACCTATCTTTTGACTCCCCTTTCAATGCAAAAGTTATTGAACTCATGGGAGATGAATTCACCACCTCTATCTGACCTCAAACATTTCATTCTTTTCCCTATTTCATTTTCTACTCTAACCAAACACCACTTGAACTTTTAAAATGCTTTTGATTTCTCTCTTAGATACATGATAGTCATCATTCTTGAGTAATCATCAAAAAAGAGAATGAATAACTTTCCTCTAGTATAACTTTCAATTCCAATAGGTCCACACAAATTAGTATGCATAATTTCTAAAACTTCTTCAGACTGATAGTTCTTACTTTTAAAGCTAGTCTTTCCCCTCTTACCAATCTAACAATTCTTGCATAAACCAACCTCAGGTTTCTTTATACTAGAAATGCCTCTTACTTTCTTGAATTTTCTTATTTTCACAATGTTATCAAATTTCACATGACGTAACCTTCTATGCCATAACTAGCTTTCTTCAACTTGAGCAATAATTCATGAACATTCACCAAGTTCAAGATAGAACAAGTTACCTTTTGTTTGAATGCCAGATCCAATCAGCTTTCCTTTGTCATCCAGTAGTCTTGCTTTTCCATGCATGAATTCCACTTTGAATCTATTATTGAGTATTTGTGCCACACTCAAAAAATTGTGTTTTAGTCCTTCTACCCAATATGCATTATCACATACAAGCTCTTTGGTTAGTGATATTCTTCCTCTTCCTTTTATGCAACAAGGTTCATTATTACCAAACCTCACACTACCACCATCATAGTTTTCAAAATGTTCAAACTTTGTCTTATCACCAATCATATGATTAGAGCAACCACTATCTATGATCCATGTATCATTTTTTATCACATGCAAGATAAGTGTCATTTCCTCATATTGTTAGATTCATCATTCATAGAAATGTAAACAATCTCATCTTCTTCATCATCAAAATCATTAGAATCCTTAGCCATGAAAAATATTTTCTTACCTTTTTCCTTGAATGATTTGAAATATTTCTTGCCATTGCACTTGTGACCTTTCTTCTTATCCTTGTTCTACTTATTTGGGCACCTAGTAGCAATATGTCCAATTTTCTCATAAGAAAAATAGATTAAAGGAACCTTACCTTTGTGTTTTCCTCTACCTCTAGAATATTTCCTTGCAAGTAGAGCTTCAAACACCTCAAGATCACTATTAGAACTCTATTCTAATTCTTCTTCACTTTCTAACCAATAATCCTTTATCTTCTTTCCTTTTTCTTTGAGTGAAAGCTTGGCTTCAAATGTTGATTCAATGTTCTTGGAAGCTAGAACATAGTTATCATAGTTATCTAGCTCAAATGCAATCAATCTTCCTACTATGGCCTCTAAATTTATCTTATGATTTTCTTCACATCTTCTTTCTTGAATTGCAAAAACTCTAATTACATAAATAGGAAGTAATGTTCTAAGAACTTTACTTATAACTATTTCCTCCTTAATGTCTCCTCTAGAATCTTTGATTGCACTAACAACTACTTTGACTCTTTTAACATACTTGGCAATGTTTTCATCCTCTCTCATCCTCATTTGATCAAATTGTCCTCTTAGACTTTCTGCTTTGGCTCTTCTCACATTAACATCATCTGCATAGATATCTTTTAGCTTGTTCCACATTTCAAAGGCAGTTTTACAGTGCTTGCCATCATCAAATTCTTCATAACTTAGGGCAGATGCAATGTCTATCATCATGGTGTTATGAGTCTTCTTCTCAGCAATGTCATTAGCAGATAATGTTCTAGAAGGAGTTACATATTCTTCATTAAGATATTTCAATACTATGTCTCCAATGAAAGCTAGATGGAGTCTCATGAGACCTTGCCAAGCTAGAAAGTTATCCCTATTAAGCCTTGGAATTTCCCTCTTGTAAGACATCCTGATCTTTAGCTTAGATCCTTGAAATCCTTCTTGCAAGCACCATAAGCTCTGATACCAATTCTTGGAAATATAGATGGAGTAACTGAGAGGGGGGGGTGAGTTTTTTACCACAAAAACAAATCCAAAAATCTCTTAGATGTCTTAAATAACTAGTTACTGTTGTCACTTAGTAGCCACATAGAAAAAATGTTGTAACTCGGTAGATGAACTATGTATTAACTTATTACTAATATTTAAGCATTCACAATTATTAACATGCATGCAAAAGGAAATAACATGAACACAAGAGACACCAGATTTAATGTGGAAACTCAATATGGAAAAAATCACCAAGTAACTAGCTACCAGTTTTCACTCTTCTAAAGTGAGCCCTTTTAGGAGCCAACCTTGTTAAAGGTTACAAAACACACTGTTAGTTGTGACCTTGTTAGAGGATTTAATCACCCTACTAGGAGTGGCCTTGCTAGAGGACTTTAGAAAAATTCAATAGAATTGTCCACCTTGTTAGAGTATTTACAAAATGGCTGTTAAACCAACTCTATTAAGAGATTTACAAATCACTACTACAATGATGAAAAAGTAACAATGAAGTGACCTAAATGAGATGCAATTGAACTTTTCTATTACAGATGTCTATTCTACTTCAATAAATCCTCATTGATTAAATACAACTCTGCTACTCCTCAAGGATATCTGATCCTTCTTTAAAAAAAATTCACACCTTCCTCTTCACACAATCAACTCACTTGCATGCTTTCTCATTCATAAATCCATTCATATTTTAGAATTCACAACTTGACCTTTTATTTATATATTACAAATTGTCAAGTCATCTCATTTACAAGTTACATTTACTAATAAACAATATATTAGTCAACTACAAACATTAAATGGAACAATTAAACTTTATTCCCCAAAATAATGAAATCTTTCATTGGTCAACCCTGCTTGGTAAACATTGCTCCAAAAATGATTTCCAGTGTTAACCAAGTGAAGCTCGGTAAACACTAGAAACTCTATAAAATCATTTGAAGACCGAGTGAACTTGGTAAGAACTGATTTACCTTCATTGACCTTGTGAGTTTGGTAGAAACTATCTTCTGTCATAAAATCCATCAGTGCTTAGGTGAGCTTTGTAGAAACTATCTTCATATTGTAACTTTTAGAAACACTCGGTAGACTTTGTAATTCACTTTGCTAACCATTTGAGCTTGTTAGACTCTATCTTTTGCTTTGCTGAATAGCTGAGCTTGGTAGACTCTGTCTGATAACTAATATGACATTTTTGTAACATCAAAGACAACACACAATTGAAAAATTCTATCCAACAATAGTGCCTTTGGGTGGAGGTGTTTACAAATCAAGGGAAACATAATTGGTAATTATTAATCTAGAAGAATTACCATCACCTTCTATGGTTGGGAATTTAGATCCATGACTTCTTGTGTTCTTTTTTTAGGAGGTTTAGTTACATCTTTTATCTCAATTAGACCTATACCAATACCCTTTTGATAGCTTTTTGAGTTTTCTCTTTCTTAGCACAAGAACAAGTCCACCTTTTTGGCTTGGTGTATTGAACTGAGCTCTAAACCTCAACTATAACTTCACCTTTAGGGTTCAAAATACCAGTGTTATATAAAAGGGATCAATGGCTTCTTCACCTTAGTTTTCCCATAGTCCTTTTACATTCATCTGCAACTTTAATTCTTTTATCTGCTTTAGAGTCAACCTAGACCACAACCTCTTCCTAACTTCATAATCATCATCAAAGCTAACCCAAGAGTCTACTAACTTAGGGACATGTGAGAACTTTGGTCATAATTCAAATAGGGCATGTCCAAAGTCTTTATAATCAAAATAAAGGCAAATAGTATAAGCCTCTAAGTTCATCAAACTTAGTTCATGTTTGAGAGCCAAGGCATCTTGTATAGTTTTTCATTTGTAGTGGTCAAGCTCTATACTAAATGTATAACCAAAACCTCTCCTAGTTATGCAGTTTCCATCCACTTTGGCTATCTACTGATAAACCTCTATCAAAACATACTTTTCTAAACAATGCTTCAGTAGTTTTAGTGGTCTTCCTTCATACCCTTCAATTTGGATGTAGGTGAACTTAGAGAACTAGGTGAAGAAACTTTTGTAGATTGATACAGATAATACTGCCTCTTCTATTAACCTTCTCTATTCTTTCCCTTGCAACTCAAAGACTAGCTTAGCAAGAAATGTATCTTTTACTCTCTTGAATTCATCTTCATTCTTTTCCTTTTCCAATTAGTGTGCAAACGCCTATCACATTCTATACACCATGCTAGGACATAAAACAAATATAAACTCATATAAAAACCAGACACTCCAAATGCTTGAGAAATTTCTTCATACAGCTTGTCAGCTATGATTTTTTCCCAATCAATGTTCTTGTTCTTATCACTTAGGATGGTTTGAACAAAGAAATACATCTAGTTTTCCCAATGAAAAGCATGTTGATTCCCTTTAATCTTTTTTAGGAGAGTAGTCACATATTTGATATAAAGTATCATGTGGTCTCTTGTCAATGGGTGAGGAAGGTGAGAGCCTCCTCTCTCCTGCTTGAGTAACCAATTCTTGTCAATGGCATCATTGGACATGTTTAGGTTGGCTGAAAACTTAATGTTTGAGAGGCCAATTGCCCAAGCTTCATATACCTCATGTGGTAGAATCCTAAAAGCACCCATGATAGTAACCCTATTTATATAAACTAGAAATTATCCTAGATATTTTCTTATACATCTTTGGGTGACATCATATATATTTCTACATTCTAAAACTAGATTTGGCTAAAGAAGTGACTCTGGAAAACTAGAAACTTATAGCAATCCGCTATGGACAATTTTTTTAGTAATAGAATTGGGATTGAGCTTGGAGAACCTAGCTAGCATCTTGTTCATATCTTCATCGGCAAGAAAGGTATCTTTTACTGTGGGCAAGAAATAGGCAAGGGAAGGGATGGAATTTTCTTTTGGTAACTTGCAAGGGTGAGAGTTAGCCATGAAAACAAAACTCAACAATCCTTTTCAAAAACTATTAACAACTAGAAATGGAGGTGGCTAATAGAATTACTCACTTAAGTATAATAAGTAACAATAACCATTGAGAAAGATAAAAGAAACTAGCTATGTAGGAGAAGCAACAATGTACTTCCATGATCAATCCTATTACAAACTGGCCATGACTCCGTATAAGGGACACTAAATTCATTGATGAAAGTATTTTACTACACATGTAACAAATACTTGTACTACACTTTTTTGGCAATATGTCCAATCAATCAGATAAAGTAAGTCATGGTTGTCATTTATGGCAACATATTTGTTTTGTAGATTAACCTCATTTAGTTGCAGAAGAAAATTGTCTAAGTATCAGATAGTGTTATAGCAACAAGACAGTTTTGATGATAACAAAATATTCCATTAGAATATTATCTTGCACAATTGATCAAAGATGCATGACATCATAAGGATGATGTACACTAGTGTTCATGTCCATACAATCAACCAAGCTTGAGTTATGATGAAAATAGTGATGTAGTAATGACATAGTGCAGAACAAGGCATATCAGCAGAATATGTTTAACAATTTGATTTATTGTTTTAAGTTATTTAGATAACTCTAATGATGTTAAATGAGCTGACTAGAGAAGAATTTACTAAGATGTTCCATATAAATAAAGTATTTTATTTGTGAAGTTACAGTGTGTTGTGAGTTGTAAAAAGTAAAAGCCAATGATTCAATAATTAGTTGATGCAAAGTTGATATGATCTTGTGAAATGAGAGAAACAAGTGAATGTGACACTTTGATATATGATGTAAAGATCTAATACAAACTAATATATGTGCAGTTGCTATTGTGTGAAGAATCATAAATCAGAAGGTTTTTATAATACAACAAACAAGTCAGTATTGTATGTATACTTATATCTTGAAGAACTTATTATATAGTTGCATGTTAGGGAAGTGGGCTCTTCTTGAACACATTTGTATATGATCCACCAAATCCTAATAGGGTTGAAGCAACTCCTAATAGGGTTAAGGGTTCTAACAAGGACTAAGTCTCCTAATAGGGACTTGAGACACTATACATGCTTCATAAACTCCTAACAAGGTCAATATTCTTAATTGGATTCTTATATATAGTGAATGATCTAGTCAGTTCCATCTCCACTGGGGTTTTCCCTAGTTAACAAAATATGGTTTTATGATCTCTCTTTGTGTATGGTTATTTACATTGCTCAGCACTATTGGTTTATTTTCTTATGTACATCATAAAGTGATTGATAATATTTAGTTGTGGTTAAAAGGATTGAAAATACTGATTCATCCCCTACCACCACCCCCCCACCTAGTGTTATCTATTTCTCACAATTGGTATCAAAGCTATTTTAATCGACAACATTGCTAACAATGCTAGCACCAAAATTCTTGAATGGATCTTCTGATTTATCAATAGTCAATTTGGTAGATTCAAATCTAGAAGACCTTGAAATTGTTTAGACGCTAATGAAGAAGAATTTGATTGAAGCAAAAGTAAAGATGAATTAGTATTTGTATCTATAAAAGAAGATGACCTTGATAGAGAAATCAGAGAAGAAAGTGGGTTAATTTCACAAGTTGAAATGAAAGATTGGATCATTGATAATGGTTGTTCACATCACATGACTAGTGATATGAGCAAGTTTGTCAAATTCAAAAGCTATGATGGAGGAATTGTTAGAGTAGAAAATAATGTAGCCTATCATATTATAGGAATTGGATCTATAACACTTGATGGTAAAATATATATTGATGATGTTTATTTTGTTGATGGGCTTAAGCATAGCTTGTTGAGTGTTGGACAGCTTATGGACAAAGTCTATTGACTGCAATTTGGTAATGATACATGCATTATCAAGAACAAGGAAAGAAAACTACTTGGTATAGGCACAAAAACCAAAGGTAATGTATTTTAGTTAACCTTCACTAAAATAACATGTTTAGTAGCAAGGATTGATAATAGTTGGTTATGGCACAGAAGATTTTGTCACATTAACTTTGATAACATTGTGAAGACCAGCAATATACTTGCTATGAGAGATTTGCCCAAAATCTATAAGCCCACTGACACAATTTGTAAGGAATGCATTTTGGCTAAGTATAAAATAGTCTCATTTCCTAGCAAGTAGTTTTGTACTACACAAAAGCTAGAATTGATCCATACATATCTGAGTGGTCCTACAAGAACAAGAGGATTCTATGGAGAAAGGTATTTTATGATTTTTTTTGATGATTTCACTAGGATAAGAATTAAAGTAGAAAATCCTACTCCAAATAGGAACTTGATAAAGAATCATCCTATAGATCAGATAATAGGTAGTTAGGAAAAAGGGGTGATGACAAGGAGCAGAATTAATGAAGAACTATGCCTAATATCTAAGTAAAACCAAGAAGTGCAAATGAAGCAATCAAAGATGATCATTGGATAAAAGAAATGGAGGAAGAACTCCAGTAGATAATCAAGAATGACACATGGGAATTGGTTCCTAGACCAAAGGACAAAAATGTGCTTGGCACAAAATGCATATTCAGAAATAAAATGAATGAACAAGAAAAAGTGATAAGAAACAAACCAAGTCTTATATGCAATCATTATTCTTAGCAAGAAAGAATTGATTATGATGAAACATATGTATGTGTAGCAAGAATGGAAGTAGTCAGAACGTTCCTAGCATATGCAACAAACAAGAATTCTAAGGTATATTAGATGGATGTTAAGTCAACTTTCTTAAATTGAGAACTTGACGAAGAAGTTTACATTGAGAAACAAGAGGGTTTTCCATTAATAGAAGAAAAGGCTATGGTTTGCAGATTAAAGAAAGCACTGTATGGATTAAAACAAGCACCACGAACCTAGAATGCAAGGTTGGAAAAATACTTAGCAAAGCTTAGATTTACTAAAGGAATAGCAGATGGTAACTTGTACTTGAAGAAAATAGAAGATGGTTTTCTAATAATCATTGTATTTGTTGATGACATCATTTTTGGTGGAAATGATTAAGTTAGTAACAAATTCTTAGAAGACATGAAGGATGAGTTTGAAATGAGCATGATAGGTGAAATGAAATTTTTCTTGGGATTGAAAATTGTTGAAAACAAAGAAGGTATCTTTATTTCTGAAACCAAGTATTTAAAGGATTAACTGAAAAGATTTGGTTTACAAAGTTGTAAACCTATTGGAACTCCTATGGTAATTGGTCATAAATTATCTAGCAAAGATGAGATGCCTACTATTGAACAAAAGAAGTATAGATCTATGATTGGAGGATTGTAGTATTTGACTCATAGTAGACCAGATATAGCCAATGTAATTGGAATTGTGGCAAGATTTCAAGCTGACCCTAAGGAATATCACTATGTAGCAGTGAAAAGAATATTCAGATATCTGAAAGGAGCATTAGATTATGTTATTTGGTATGACACATATAGTGACCTTACTCTCTACACCTATACAAATATAAATTGGGCAGCAAACAGGGATGGTAGTAAAAGCACCAGTCAAGGAGCATTTTTTCTTGGAGGAAGATTAGTTTATTGGCTTAGCAAGAAGCAAAATTGTACCTCACAAAGTACTGTAGAGGCAGAGTATGTTGCAATAGCAAACAACTGTAATCAAGTCATATGGATGAAGTAATTGAGGAGGGATATTGGAATCACATTCATAGAACCTGTTATTATTTACTATGATAACACAAGTATAATCAACATGTCTAAGAATCCTATTTTGCATTCTAATACTAAGCACATTGCTATAAAATATCATGTGCTAAAAGAAAAAGTTATAGAGAAAGAAATTAGATAGGAACACATCAGTACTAAGGAATAGATTATAAACATTTTCACAAAGGCCTTACCAAAGGATACATTTGACTACCTAAGAGGTATTCTTGGGGTTATGCCTCTACCTAGCATAGAGTAAAAGATGTAGAGGTGCATCGGTCCAGGGTACACAGTACCATTTTTAGACTGGATAGAATGTTGATGCTTCCTTAATGGAGGAGGATTTGTGATGAATAGAGTCATTCAAGGACTCTTGATAATAGGTAATTAGTATACAATAGTATCTTTAGATACTTGTGTTATTCGGTTATATGCAAATATTATAAAGCAACAGATCAGCTTGTGGTCATGCTAATAGGTTGTTATATGTTCTATTCTTGTACTACCTTTAACATTGATGTCAATGGGGGAGAGAGAGTAATATGAAAAACATTAGAATGAGAGAATGTGATATGAAACACATTAGAAAGAACTTACACTATGAGGGAGTAGTGTTGAAGGACTTACATGAAGTAAGATTTAATTGATAAAGAAAACTTATTGGTATTCTTGAAACTAGATGTTTTTCATCTATGTTGCCATCAATTCCAAAGGGGGAGATTGTTAGCATGGATGCTAATGCTATGGGGGACCAATGCAGAATTGTGTTATGACTATGTTTGTCATTGATGACAACATAGTAACACTAACAAAGAAGTAGACTAAGATTTATCTATTGAGGACATCACATTGTGTATCTGCCCATGCATAGTTAACAACATATAATACAACATGTATTTGATGTGTGTTCAAGTGCATAAAACTTGAATCGATAGCGTACAGAAGATATTGATGGTTTACTGAGAATTGCAGGAAAACAAAGTATTAAGAAAATAGTTTCTATTGTATTATCAATATAACATTTTGTACTTGGAATGAAGAGTTGCACAATTAACTAGCGGGAGTACACTAACAACTAATGATTTCAACAAGTGCACAGGTACAAAATTCATACATGTGAAATTTTGGAAGCAACTGTGAGCTGACAACATTAATTAAATGTGTATTTCATATGGAGCTAACTCAAATGAATGGTAAGTGTATGAAGCCAACTCAAAATATTAATAATTGAGAGTGTATGAAGCTAGCTCAAAAGATTAATAATTGAGTATGGTATAAGGAAAATATTTTTTCCAAGCTCTAAATATCATTATTGTGACTGAGAAGCAAAGAATACTTGTGAATTATGAAGTAGAAGAGCAGAGTAATCTACTAATGTGTGTAAGAAACCTTAAGGGTTACTGATGAGTTTTAGTTCTATTTGCATGATCTGAAGGTGAAGAATTTTGATGTACTAGATAGAGGAAGAGAAAATAAATTGTTCCACATCTATTATTCTAGAAGGAATAGTATCAAGATCAATTGGATAGTGGGTTCGTTGATCTGATCCTGAAGCTATTTGGACAATGGGTTTTGCTAACTTCTTCAACTCCTAATAGGGTTGGAATCTCCTAATAGGGAATATTTGTACTAAGCATTATAATAGACTCCTAACAAGGTCTATCCTCTAATTAGGAATATTTAGATTAGTACATTATGCTATGGGCATCACTCCCATCAGGGTTTTCCCTCTGATCAAGGATTTTCCTCTTTAACAAATTTGGTGTATGTGTGTATGGGCATTTCTTTATGATTGTTGTTTACTTTGGTTGATAAAGTAAGAATTGTTTAAGATTGATGTATAACTAATTCACCCCCCCTCCCTCTCAGTTATATTGGTGAACTATCACTTCTGATGAAGAAGATGAGGCAAAGAACCTTATATCTTCTTTGAGAAAACTTCTTGAAAAGAAGAAATAAGTCAAGTCACTTGAGAAGACTTTGACCATATTTTTGTACAAGATGGAGAAGATAATAAGCCCTATTGACACTCTAGCTAATATTCAACAGTGTGCAAGAATTTTGTGCAAGGCTTTTAATGATGAGTTTTCTACACTAATGAATGTGGTTACCATTCAAGTTAGACTGAACACGATGGTAAACTTCTAAACACCATGTGCACCAACATGAGGAATGATATAGAGACTCTAAAAATTTGTATTAAAGCACTTAGGTAGTGCTTAGAAGAATGAAAATAGGCATATGCTAAGTGTTACTTAGCACACATTCATCTAAAACAATATGATGACCAAATCAAGGATAAAGTAATTGACCTTCAGATAGTCACTAAAATTTTTTTGAAGCAGAATCAGAAAGTAGAATCCATTGAACCTACTATACAGTTGCTTCATGATAATATAAGGGAAATGCAAGTGGAGAAGAACAAAATCTTAAAAAGGTTCACTCTCTTAAGAGCACATGTATTCCCTCATATAGCATTACTAGAAAACCAATTGCAAGAATGTTTGTCTACAAAATATTCATATGACAAGTTTGTGGCTATAGACCTCAACATAGGAGAATTGGTAGCATATGCTCTATGTATGCTTATTAGTGTATCTGATGCACTAAAGGACAACTGGAAGAAATAATTTGAGTAGTTAAATACAAATTTTAGTGATTGTCTTTCCAAATTTTGACATGCAACTACCATATTTTGCTAGTATTTGATAACATTTTTCATTGATGTCAAAGGGGGAGAATATATGGAAAATTTTATTGTAAAGAATTGTAATATGTATGTAATGGGGAGAAATAAGTTGTAACAGGAAATGTAATCTATCACAATATGAATACAAATGTCTTTTATGTTTTGTGTTATGGCTATTTATTTTAATTGGCATGACAACATGTTTGGGACTTAGTCAATTTTCCAAAATATTGCCATCAATGCCAAAGGGGGAGATTGTTGGAAATATGTCCAATCAATTAGATAAAGTAAGTAATGGTTTTCATTTATGGCAACATATTTTTTTTGCAGATTAACCTCATTCAGTTGTAGAAGAAAATTGTCCAACTATCAGATAGTGTTACTGCAATAGGATAGTTTTGATGATAATAAAATATTCTCTTGCACAATTGACCAAAGATGCATGACATCATAAGGATGATCTATACCAGTGTGTATGTCTGTATAGTCAACCAAACTCGAGTTATGATGATAGTGATGTAGTGATGACATAGTGCAGGACAAACCATATTAGTAGAATATGTTTAACGATTTGATTTATTGTTTTAAGTTATTGAGCTAACTCTAGTGATGTTATATGAGTTGAATAAAGAAGAATTCACTAAGATGTTCCATATAAATAAAGTATTTTATTTGTAAAGTTACAGTGTGTTGTGAGTTGTAAAAAGTAAAAGTGAATGATTTAGTAATCAGTTGATGTGAAGTCGATATGATCTTGTGAAATGAGAGTAATAAGTGAATGCAAAACTTTGATATATGATGTGAAGATCTAATGTAGATTGATATATGCACAGTTTCTATTGTGTGAAGAATCATCAATTAGAATGTTTTCACATTACAACAAACAAGTCAGTATTGTATGTATACTTATTTCTTGAAGAACTTATTGTATAGTTGCATGTTAGGGCAGTGGGATCTTCTTGCACACATTTGTATATGATCCACCAACTCCTAAAAAGGTTGAAGAAACTCCTAATAGGGTTGAGGCTTCTAACAAGGCCTAAGTCTCCTAATAGAGAATTGAGACACTATACATGCTTCATAGACTCCTAACAGGGTCAATATTCTTAACTAGATTCTTATACATAGTGAATCATTTAGTGGGTTCCATCCCCACCGAGGTTTTCCCTTGGCCAAGGTTTCCTAGTTAAAAAAATATGGTTTTATGATCTCTCTTTGTGTATGGTTGTTTACATTTATTAGCACTATTGGTTTATATTCTTATGCACATCATAAAGTGATTAATAATGTTTAGTTGTGGTTAAAAGGATTGAAAATACTGATTCACCCCCCCCCCCCCCCCCCCCCACCCCCTTCAGTATTATCTATTTCTAACACACTTCATATGAATCATTTATTGCAAGGTGTCACTTCAACCTTTTTAGAAGGATCCTAACACATTTCTATACTGCCACTTACTAGTCTTCTTGAATGTTTTGGGCTTGTGAATTGAACCTTCATCTATTTAGAAGCTCAAATTCAAGTTCATAGCAATGAATATATAGGAATTTAGGTGTATGAAACCATCATAAACTTCATCAAAAGGGAAAAGAGTGATGAAAATAAAGTTTGAAGGATTGAAAATTCAAATTTTGGTTTCAAAACCCATGCAAAATTCAATGGACTTTATGTTAACACTGAGCCTGACTACCACTTGGACAAGTTGGTTGAACTTTGAACTTTGAACTCAATTAGTTCAGAGTTCAAGTTCAAAGGTATGAAAAAGGTTTACATTGTAGGCCTAACAAAGATAGAAAATAATGAATTTTAATATAGAACTCAATTGAGTTCAAGGTACAAATTTGAAAACTTGGACTAGGTAGGGAGTCATTAGAAAACATTGAGAAAAAATATATGTAGCTTTTACATGGGTAACAAGTGTACAACCCAATGATATATGTGTCAAAAAAGGGGGATATGAAGTTTTGGGATATCTACTTAGCAGGAGTAATGAATGAAGGAATGGAAATGAAGCATTTACTCAGGGGGATTAATTGAGTATCAAGGTATGAACAATATACAACAATTTTGTAAATTTTGAAATTTTTACATTTTGTATTTAAGTCGAGAAATGAAGAAACATTATTTGACTTATGCATTAGATAGGAATGTATATGCCATGACAAAGTGTTTTTTCCAAATCTTAGATTGGATTTGACAAAGTAGTGAAAAACACTTACTCATTATTCAGAAAAGTAAAGTGAATGTCAAGCATAATTATTCAAATAGTACATGTCGAGCACTAGTTGGTGCTGAGTAGTCAATACATGTCAAGTTAGTAGGTGTTGAGCCAATAGAGGGAGCCAAGAAAATAGTATGTGCCAAGTGATTTTGGTGCCAAGAAAATAGAGTGTACCGAGCTATTTAGAAATTGAGTTACAACATTAAGAGTATACTAAAGGCTAAGCATCAGAGCCTTTGGATGTCGAGTGAACATTTTATGACATAGATGTTTGTAATGGCACAAAATTCTATGTAAACCATTTTTGGGCTGACATAATCATATTTTATGATTGTAGAAGATAAGTATGGAGTCATAGTACAAATCCCTTTGCAATACATGCAACCAATCAAATTGAAGGAAGCATTACGTGAAAATAAGGATCAAACTTAGCCATTGATACTTACCTAATCCATCACCACCATTATTTATAAAAGAAGGCAAAACCCTGATAATTTTAATGAGTGTTGAAGGAGATGGATGCTAAGAGTTTAAAGAGCATTCATGGTGGTTAAGATGACTATGATAGAGATATGCATTGTAGAATTAGTTTGAGAATAATAGAGTAAAGAAGTGAAAGGATAGAGGAGACATATATGATCAAAAGAATCAAGGTTAAAATAATAAGGAGAATATCTAACATCAAGAAGAAAGGTGCTAACCAAAGGATCATGTTTTTGAATCATTTTAATAGGTGATATAGAGAAAAATTCTTAACCGAGTAGTCCCAATAGGCTATCTTAAATATCTTAACCGAGTGCTTACTTTATTGTAAGTTCAAATCCTCTAACAAGGTGAGACCTTGTTGGAAATATAAGAGGAGTAACTAAGAGGGGAGTGGTGAATCAATTACTACTAAAATAAATCTGAGATCCCTTAGATGTCAATAAAAAGGCAAACTAAAAATTGAATATTATTGAAGCTCTGTAAACACATACAGAATGTTGTAACTCAATAAATGCTTGGCATATAAACTTTAGATGTTATTTGTGATTACCACTACTTTAACTTAGTTGCAAACACATAAAATAAAATAGCTTGAACACATTTGACACCAAGATTTAATGTGGAAACCCAATTTGGGAAAAACCACCAATTGCAACTAGTTATTGTTTTTCACTCTTCTGAAGTGAGCCCTATTAGGAGCCAACATTGTTAAAGGTTACATAACACATTGCTAGGTGTGACCCTGTTAAAGGATTTAATCACCCTTTTAGGAATGGCCTTGTTAGAGGTCTTTAGACAATTCAATAGAACTACCACCTTGTTAAAGGATTTGCAAATAGTTGTTAAGAAAACTTTGTTAAGAGATTTAGATTACTACTATAATGGTTAGAGAGTAACAATGAGATGACCTAATTTAAATGCAACTAATTTCATGATTATAGATCTCTATTCTAGCTTATACTTGATCTTTCTAGATCAAATATGGCATTTCTGCTTCACAAGGATACTTTTCTTATCCTTCAAATTCACTTCCTTTTCTCATCATTAGATCTTCAATAACAGCTTCATGCTTTTTCCACACACACTTTGAAATCACAACTTCACCTTATATCCTCCACTTTGTCAAGTTGGCTCAAATACAACATATAATAATTAATATTCATCACCATAGTCGGCTAGAATCAATAGATAAATCAATTAAGCTTAATATGCAAAAATAAGAAAATCCTTCATTAGCCAACCCAGCTCGGTAGAAACTAACTCAAAAATGATTTCCTTTGTTAACCAACAAAAGCTTGATTAACACTACAAACTTGCAAAAATCCTTTGGCAACCAAGTGAGCTCAATTAGCACTAGTTCGATCCAACTTTCCTTCATTAACCAAGTGAGCTTGGTTAACACTCATCTTCTACATATTTTTCATTGACACTTGAGTGAACTTGGTAGAAACTGCCTTCTAAACTAGGCAAACATAGGAGTGCTCGATAGACATAGAAAAATATATTTACTGCCTAAGTGAGCTCGACACATACTGACTAATAATGATATGACATTTGTGCGACATTAAAGACAACACACAATTAATCAATTGTATCAAAAAATCTCCCTCTTTGGCATTGATGGCAACACATATCATAACACAATGAACATTTGGATTGGTTCTTTGAAAACTCCCTCTGTTAGTATGACCTCTTTCTTTCTCTAGATTCTTTCACCAACAACTACTACTGTGTTCATTCAAAATTTTCTCCCTCTTTTAGAAAACTTCTCCCTTTTTGGTTCCTTACTTTATTCTAGTTCCAAAAATTTCTCAAATATATGACCAAGTTCATTCAGAATTTTCTCCCTCTTTCAGCAAACTTCTTCTTTGGAAAACTTCTCCCTCTTTGGTTCCTTACTTTATTCTGGTTCCAAAAATTTCTTAGAGATATGGCAGTAAACTTCTCCCTCTTTTACAACACATGCAAAAGATAAAAAATTTGTTAATACCAATGTACCTTAAGTATCGATTCATCTGCAATATGCCCTTGCTAATTCTGCACCAACTGATTGATCTTCAATAAGTTCTGGCTAATGCATTCACTAAACTTTACTTAATGCATTTTAGATAGGGGAATGATCCCTAGCTTACCTCTTAGATAGAGAAATTCATCTTTAGGTAATGGCTTGGTGAATATGTCTACAATATGTTCTTTTGTATTAACATATTCCAATCTAACTTTTTTTTCTTGCACCAATTCTCTCAAGAAGTGATATTTTATTGCAATGTGCTTTTTTTAGTATGCATCACTAGATTTTTTGATATGTTAATTGCATTGGTGTTATCATAGTATATGACTATTAGATCCTTGATCTCTATCTTCATTCCTTTCAACAATTGTTTGAACCAAACAATGTTAGAACAATTAACTACTGCTACCACATATTCTACCTCTACTATGAAATGAGATGTACAATTTTTCTTCTTGCTTGTCCAAGACACTAGTCTTTTACTAAGAAAGAATTTTCCACCACTAGTGCTTTTTTTGTCATCAATACTTCTTGTCTAATCAGCATTGGTAACTACTTTCAAGTCCAAATTGCCTCCAAGTTTATACCATAAATCATAATCTTCAGTACCTTTTAGATATCTCATGATTTTTTTGATTGCAATCATATATTTTCCTTGGGATTTGTTGAGAATCTTGCCACTATTCCAACTGCTAGAGCAATATCAGGCCTTGTGTGTACTACATACTACAATTTTCTAATCATTGATCTGTATGTGGTCTAATATACTTCTTTAGAATCATAAATTTTGGAGAGCTTATGTATAGTAGACATAGGGGTTCCAACTGGTCTTGAATCTTCTATTCCAAATTTCTTCAGTATTTCTTTGATATACTTAGATTGAGTGATGTAGATACCATTTTTGTTCTATTGTATTTGAAATCCAAAAAAGAATTTTATCTCACCAAACATGGACATTTCAAATTCTTTACTCATTTCTTTTGAAAATGTTTTACACAAGTCATCATTTCCTGTAAATAGAGTATCATCAACAAATATTTTTGCCAACACAATCTTCTTGTCTAGTCCTTCCTTGATATACAAACTATTGTTATCATTTGTCCTTTGAAAGCCAATCTATACCAAGTAATTATGAAGTCTTTCATACCTGAAATGACCCTAGCTATAAAAGTCACTAAATCCCAACATTGTACTGTGGCAATTCGTCAAATAGTTGGCAAACAGGCTCTGATACCACTGAAATAACCCCGACAGGATATTTGCTTCTTAAACACCAAAATACTAAAACTTCAATGATTAGGCATTTTGTCAGACAGTTAGCAAACACGCTCTGATACCACCGAAATAACCCTGACAGGATATTTGCTTCTTAAACACCAAAATACTAAAACTTCAATGATTAGGCATTTTGTCAGACAGTTAGCAAACACGCTCTGATACCACTGAAATATCCCCTACAGGATATTTTCCCCTGAATCTCCGTGACCAAGAGCAATGATCCAACGGGTGCCTGAAATGCCTGACCTGTAGCACTTGTAAAGTGGCAAGTTACTTATCCTTTATTCAATGTAGTGTCTTGCAGGAAATAGAGAAATATGACTCTGCCAGACAGGAGAGGTTCTGATTCATCTCCCTTCACTATCGAGTGGGCCTTGTCAGCTCTAATACAACACCCCGATATTCTGTGCAAAGCCCAACAAGAGATCGATTCGGACGGAACCGACTAATGGAGGAATCCGACCTACCAAAGCTATTACCCCAATCCTTCTTCTGCAGATTTCTTCTATACACTGACCTGCTTGTTGCCACCACACCACTCCAGATAAGTCGTTACTGCATTATCAAATATCGCCCACTCTTAGCCGGCGCATGTGCCAAACTATGGCGCAGGTTCATCTTGCTTGCTATTACGAAGTCTATCAACGGTGATAACAGCATTATGTTGGTACAGGCAACGCAAGTAGGACAATCTATTCTGAACTTAAACAAAATATATATATCAGAGTAACAGAAGCTTTTCTTTGAGTTTAATCAGGTCGACGGCGGAAGCGTCGGCGGCGAGCATCTCGCATGGGAGGAGCGAGGCCATCTCTGAACTTTTGACCTACCCCTGCAGCTGAAGCTTGTCCTTCCTCTCGCACATGGATGATCTGCCCTATGTCCGCGGTCTTAACAGTGTGCTGTCGTCGTACGATTTGTATGACTCCACAATTGCCGGTAGATCCAGTAGCGAGGCAAGAAACCTTTTGTTTCCGATCACAAGGCTGCCATTTCTTCCGTCGTCTGAGAAGCTGATATTGAGGAAGTTGTCGTGTGCCAAAGACGGATTTTTGTCCAGTACTCTGTTAATTCTCTCAGCTACCAAACAATGACGGAATAGAAGGGTCGTCTAAACCAGACGGCCCGAAACTTGCTTGCTGGAGATGTATCACGGCTTGTAATCCCTTTCAAAATTTGAACCCTCTGCCCTGATGATCAAATCCTTGCTTTACGTTAATTGAATCCACCCTCACTGATCCTTGCAAGAACCGCAACTTTGGCTTTAAGCCACAAATATTCACCCTGATGAAATGACTGCAGCGTCACCTCCAATCTGCGATAATTCGGATGATATCTCACAACCTCAAAATCGTGTACCAATTGAGAGTTATCGTTCTCAATGGCCAACTGTGACAATTGTAGAAACCCTAGGTTCCACAATGCACCCGTGATTGAATCACAATCTGAAACACAAAGAGATAAAACCAACTGCCTGATTCGAATGGAACCCCGGGGTGCCTATTTATTCTTTTCCCTCCATCCTCTCCAGAGACTTCTAGAACCTTTTTGATCTTATCCCTCCAGTGACTTTATTAAATATTTTCCAAGTCACTTTATTAAATACAAGGTTATCTTTTAATATTATTTATTTAATTAAAATAACTAATTAGTCATCCTTGGACAACCATTAATTAAATTAATTAAATTGAACTGTCACCAAAAAATTGGGGACATGACAGTCCGCCCTTCCTGAAATTGCTTGTCCCCAAGCAATGGCCGAACCATGAACCAATCAGTCTGCCTGGATCCCAAATGTAAATCTGTGTATCATCCCAATCTGCATCATACTCCCGTGGAGAAATCATCAATACCAGTAACTGAGAAACTATACTCAACATCCAAACAACTGACACTTCTGATGAAATAATCTGAAAACCAACTGTAGATGCTGGTAGAAGAAAACATTCTGCGGAACTCAAGCCAACTGAAACATCAACTCTATCAAAACTCAAGCTCCTGTCAAAAAGACACCTGCTCCCAACTGCACTGTAGATATGACAACAGCCATAGATACCTGAATTACTGCCATCAAATTCAATCTCTGAAAAACTACTCCGGGTGTGTCGATGCTGTAGGCTGAATAACTTGCTACTACCAACTTTATTTTCAAAAGATGGTGCCAATCTATCCCCTAATGGATGATAAGAAACTGGAGCCAATCTACATCTGCATGAAATAAAGTCTTCTATCTCTGTGTCAAAAGAACAATGATGAGCATACCCTACCGTATAATGTCAGTAAGAACCTCCACTCTCTGCTGCTAGCTCATCATCACTGAACTGGTAATCAACATATGGCTCCAATCTCTGACTCTGAGTGACTGTAGGCTGGATAGGATCCCGTGCATTCTGCTCAACAAACCCCTCCTCGAGATCCCTGTGAGGTAGCATAGTAGAAAGGACCCCTATAATCTTCTCAACCAATCTGCAAATAACACTAGTATCATGGATGAGAACACCTTCTGTCACTTTATACGGGTCCAAATGAACACATGCACTATCCAACAAATACTCCATGAACGGTTCAGTGCAGTAAAAATTATACGAGGAAGCATCAACTGGTCCTCCTGTAAGGGTGGCATACTCAACTGTACCACACTATCAACTATCTGAGCATAATCAATCTGGAAACTTGACTCTACCGGTATCCCAAACTCATTAAAACCAACTTCTTCCAAACCCTGAACTTGTGTGTCAGTCTCAACAATAAGCTCTTCAAAAGCAACTGTAGGAGTGTACTTACCGTCATCTAGCTCAGTAGTCAAATGAATTGGGTCTGGGGCTGGTTTTGACCGCAAATGCTCCAACTCCACGGTTACCTCCTTCAACTGAAACTGCGACTTCTGTAGATCTCGCTGTGTGTCCTCTAACGCTTCAGTAGTTGCTATGAGCTCTTGGGAAAGCTCACTCACCTCCTCTTCACGATCCAAGAGTGCCTCATAGGCTGTACTCCCCCACTCAACCAAGTGATCACGGTCGGCTACCAATCGTAAATAATCCTGCTTCAATATCCGAACAGCTTCACGCAAGGCATGAATCTCTGCCAAAGAAAAGTAACCACCGCTGGACTCATTTGTCATAGAAGAACCCCAACCAGTAATAGCCAACAACTGACGAGCAGTATCAAAATGCTCACAAGCGATAGCAATGTCTCGCTTACTAACTTTCAACTGGCTAACCACATGATGGCTCTGGTTAGACTGTCTTCTAAAAACTCCCTCTGACACATTGTCTGGAGGAATGTCTTCAAAGATACTAGTCTCTGGATTATTACCATCTATATTTTTCGAATCAACTTCAAAACTCATATCAACATCCAGAGTGTCAAAACCTGTAGTTTTGCTGTCAAGCTCTTCTGTACCCAAAGAATCTGTCAAGAAAACTGAATCTTCAAAACTATCCACTTCATCCTCCTGGATGTCATCAATGTCAAAACGATCCTGGGACTCATCCGTACACACTGGCATATATGAAAAATCTTCAACACCTTTCAGCAAGGATGGTCGACTGGAAATATGAACCAAACCCAACAACGGTGCATAAAAACTAATACCAACATCGGTCAGGCTGCTGGCACAAAGAAAGACAACACCGGGTGTACTGCTAATCTAGTCCATGATAGTATTTAAACAATCGTCACTACCATTAAGTGTTTTCCAGTCTATTGAATCCCAGACGTTGCTAAAACATTCTTGAGTCCATATCCGTAAACAAGGAACAACTGGTAACTCAAGCAAACTACTTACCTGAGTAATGTGACCAATACCAATTAACTTCACATACCTGTCTGCCATTGTCCTTGTATTCTGGATGTGAATGCAAGATGAGCTCGTAGCATTATCAGCAACCTCACATGATCCCTCTTCTGTCAAAGACTGAGTGCAAGATGAACTTAAGCTCAGCTCCATGTCGTGCTCTTGCCCTTGTTTCTCCCAGTCCTGTGATGCCAAAATTGCTCGAGTGTCCTCAAGCTCACAAGAAAGCTTGATAACTTCTTCTTCCTTCCTCCTCAAGGCATCTGAATAATCTTTGGCAAGGCTTAGAAGATGGTCTCGATCTGATAGAAGATGTAAATAGCTTAACTTCGTTGTTCCCATTCCTTCATCAATTGCATGTAAGTCACAGCAGGAAGAATTTGCCTGAACTCCCTTATGTCTTTCTTGTAACTGAATCTTCTGGATGTGTTCTTCTAACATCTCCCGCATCCTGTCATGATGAGATAAAGAAGCCACAATACTATCTTTGCTTACCTTCAGCTGGCGGGACAAATCTTGTGAAATACTACCAGTCTCATCCGCATGTGACGAAGCCTCTAACTGAGCCTGGTACTCTCTGTTAGCAAAATCATGAATGCTCGATGTTTGCTCATTTTCTCCAGGTATCTCATCACCATGCACAATGACATCTTCATCATCTGAACTCACCTTACTGTAATCATTTCTTGTCAGAACCAAACTACCTTGAGTATCTGAGACATCACCCTTGGAAAGCTCGTATTCAACTGTCTCAACTTGAGTGTCAGGTTGACAGTTACTATCCATCAGAGTAATGTCCTTCACCGCTTCTTCCTGTGACCGAACTAAAGCCTCTGACTGGTTGCACACTTGTTTCTCAAACTCCTCATTAAGGTTCCTCGTAACATCTCTCATTGTATCTGTCAACTCTTCGTGAGAAGATTTGCCAAAATGAAATCCAGTTGATTTACTCACCTTAGCTGGGACGGACAGCCTGTCAAGCATACGGTGGTGTTTAACCAATAGTTCAGACATGTTATGTTTGATCTTTCTGAGCTCATCCTGAATACCTGAATAGTCCTCCTTTCCACATTTCCGACTCTGAATACTCTGTCTATTACTTGTCCGAGATTGTGTCCTTGGAGACTTTGTGTTGTACCTATCCATCTTGTTTGAAGTAAAGCGTTGATCATGTAAGTCGGTTCTCACCCCACAGGATGGCAAGAAAACCGCTCTGATACCACTGAAATGACCCTAGCTATCAAAGTCACTAAATCCCAACATTGTACTGTGGCAATTCGTCAAATAGTTGGCAAACAGGCTCTGATACCACTGAAATAACCCCGACAGGATATTTGCTTCTTAAACACCAAAATACTAAAACTTCAATGATTAGGCATTTTGTCAGACAGTTAGCAAACACGCTCTGATACCACTGAAATAACCCCGACAGGATATTTGCTTCTTAAACACCAAAATACTAAAACTTCAATGATTAGGCATTTTGTCAGACAGTTAGCAAACACGCTCTGATACCACTGAAATATCCCCGACAGGATACTTGCCCCTGAATCTCCGTGATCGAGAGAAATGATCCAACGGGTGCCTGAAATGCCCGACCTGTAGCACTTGTAAAGTGGCAAGTTACTTATCCTTTATTCAATGTAGTGTCTTGCAGGAAATAGAGAAATATGACTCTGCCAGACAGGAGAGGTTCTGATTCATCTTCCTTCACTATCGAGTGGGCCCTGTCAGCTCTAATACAACACCCCGATATTCTGTGCAAAGCCCAACAAGAGATCGATTCGGACGGAACCGACTGATGGAGGAATCCGACCTACCAAAGCTATTACCCCAATCCTTCTTCTGCAGATTTCTTCTATACACTGACCTGCTTGTTGCCACCACACCACTCCAGATAAGTCGTTACTGCATTATCAAATATCGCCCACTCTTAGCCGGCGCATGTGCCAAACTATGGCGCAGGTTCATCTTGCTTGCTATTACGAAGTCTATCAACGGTGATAACAGCGTTATGTTGGTACAGGCAACGCAAGTAGGACAATCTATTCTGAACTTAAACAAAATATATATATCAGAGTAACAGAAGCTTTTCTTCGAGTTTAATCAGGTCGACGGCGGAAGCGTCGGCGGCAAGCATCCCGCATGGGAGGAGCGAGGCCATCTCTGAACTTTTGACCTACCCCTACAGCTGAAGCTTGTCCTTCCTCTCGCACATGGATGATCTGCCCTATGTCCACGGTCTTAACAGCGTGCTATCATCGTACGATTTGTATGACTCCACAATTGCCAGTAGATCCAGTAGCGAGGCAGGAAACCTTTTGTTTCCGATCACAAGGCTACCATTTCTTCCGTCATCTCAAAAGCTGATATCGAGGAAGTTGTCATGCGCCAAAGATGGATTTTCGTCCAGTACTCTGTTAATTCTCTCGGCTACCAAACAATGATGGAATAGAAGGGTCGTCTAAACCAGACGGCCCGAAACTTGCTTGCTGGAGATGTATCACGGCTTGTAATCCCTTTCAAAATTCGAACCCTCTGCCCTGATGATCAAATCCTTGCTTTACGTTAATTGAATCCACCCTCACTGATCCTTGCAAGAACCGCAACTTTGGCTTTAAGCCACAAATATTCACCCTGATGAAATGACTGCAGCGTCACCTCCAATTTGCGATAATTCGGATGATATCTCACACCCTCAAAATCGCGTACCAATTGAGAGTTATCGTTCTCAATGGCCAACTGTGACAATTGTAGAAACCCTAGGTTCCACAATGCACCCGTGATTGAATCACAATCTGAAACACAAAGAGATAAAACCAACTGCCTGATTCGAATGGAGCCCCGGGGTGCCTATTTATTCTTTTCCCTCCATCCTCTCCAGAGACTTCTAGAACCTTTTTGATCTTATCCCTCCAGTGACTTTATTAAATATTTTCCAAGTCACTTTATTAAATACAAGGTTATCTTTTAATATTATTTATTTAATTAAAATAACTAATTAGTCGTCCTTGGACAACCATTAATTAAATTAATTAAATTGAACTGTCACCAAAAAATTGGGGACATGACAATACCAAGCTTTGGGGGCTTGCTCGAGACCATATAATTCTTTGTGTAATTTTAAAGCCATGTCCTTTTTCTTAGGATCTACAAAACCTTTTGGTTGTTCAATGTAGACTTCTTCATCAAGAATTTCATTCAAGAATGTAGATTTGACATCTATTTGATATACTTTAAATCTTCTATGTGCTACATATGCTAGTAAGGTTCTAACACCTTCTAGTCTTGCCACAGGAGAAAAAGTCTCACCATAGTCAATACCTTCTTTTTGAGAATAACCTTTCCACACCAATCTTTCTTTATTTCATGAAACTTTTCCATCTTCCTTCAGCTTATTTCTAAATACCCACTTTGTACCAATTACATTTTTATCCTTGGGTCTAGGAACAAGAGTCCAAGTTTTATACATTTTTTTCTATTCTATCTCTTTATTCATTACTTCAATCCAACTTTCATTTTTCAAAGCATCTTTAGCATTTCTAGGTTCAAATTCAGCTAGTAAACATGTACCTTTTAATTTTCTTCTTGTCATTGTTCCACAAGATTTGTCTCCGATGATCTAATCAAGTGCATGATTCCTTTTGACATATCTTACTAACATAGGCTCTTTGGGATTTGAATGAGTTCCACAA
Source organism: Cupressus sempervirens (assembly GCA_028749045.1). Lineage (NCBI taxonomy): Eukaryota > Viridiplantae > Streptophyta > Pinopsida > Cupressales > Cupressaceae > Cupressus > Cupressus sempervirens. Next base: position 230,474,025 of record CM053784.1, read on the forward strand.
TCTTCATCTTGAAGTTTATTTTCAAACTTGAGTCCTTGTGTCTATGACATAGGTCCATCAGGCTTAGTTTGAATTAGCTTGGTAGCCTTTGATTATAACTTGGGTCCTTCAAACTATAGCTTAGGTTGCATTATCTGTAACTCAATAACTATTAGGGATTTTGGAGACTTAGGAGATGAAGCTTCCTTTCTTTCAGATAGACTTGGTAGGGTATCAAGTTCATATAAGCAAATCTTCTAGTTTCTTGTTGATTTCTTCTTCACTCTTTTCTGCAAACTCATTAATTATAACATGTGCACTTTCTATAATTTTATGAGTAGAAAAATTCAAACATTTGTATATTTTACTTCTATAGGAATATCCTAGAAATATGTCTTCATCACTTTTCACATCAAATTTTCCTTTTCTAGTTTCTTTTAAGATATAACATTTTCTACCAAATACTTTCAAGTAACTTACATTACATTTGTAGCCATACCATAGCTATTAAGGAGTTTTGTTTGAATCTTTCTTAAACTATACTCTATTCAAGGTATGAATTGTAGGGCCGATAGCTTCCTTCCAGTATTTGAGAGCAACCTTCATTTCAATCATCAGGGTTCTCGCACAATCCATGATAGATCTGTTTCTTCTTTCAACTATACCATTATGTTGTGGTGTACTAGGGTTTGATACTTATCCTTTGATTCCTCTTTCAATGCAAAAATTACTGAATTCATTGGAGATGAATTCACCACCTCTATATAATCTTAAGCATTTCAACCTCTTTCTAGTTTCCTTTTCTATTCTTGCTAGATACTACTTGAATTTTTGAAAGACTTATGATTTTTCTTTTAGATACATTAGTATCATCATTCTAGAATAGTCATCAACAAAAAGGATGAAAAACTTTTCTCCACTATAGATTTCTATTGTAATAGGTCCACACAAATTTGTATGAACAATTTCCAAGACTTTTCTGATTGATAGTTTTTTCTTTTGAAACTAGTCGTTCCCATCTTACCAATTTGGAAATTCTTGCATAGACCCATGTCAGGTTTCTTCAAACTAGGAATACCTCTTACCCTTTTATGTTTTCTTATCTTAACCAAATTATCAAATTTTACATGACATAGCCTTTTGTGCCATAACCATCTTTCCTCTACTTGAGCAATAGAACATGGACAATCATTGAGATCAAGATAAAATAAAATAGCTTTTTGTTTACTTGCTAGATCCAACTAGATTTCCTTTTCCATCTAGTAGTTTGGCCTATCCATTCATGAATTCTACCTTGAATCCAATGTTATTCAACTATTCCACACTTAGTAGATTATGCTTTTGTCCTTCAACCCAATAAGCATTGTCACATATAGGTTGTATAGTCAATGAAATTCATCATTTTCTTTTTATGTTACAAGGTTCATTATTTCTAAGTCTCACACTACCTCCATCATAATATTTCATGTGCTCAAATTTTATTTTGTCTCCAGTCATATGATGTGAGCAACCACTATCAATAATCCATATATCATTTTTACTAACATGAGAGATAAGTGCCATCTTATCTCCTTCATCATTAGAGTCATCTTTCACAGCAATATATACCATTTCATCTTCATTGCTATTAAAATATTTAGCTATAAAAAAATATTTCTTACCTTTTTCCTTGTAGTTCTTGTAGTTCTTGGAGTCCTTTCTTTTGTGCTTATTTATTTTCTTTTCATCTTTGATTTCTTTACTTGGAAACCTAGCAACAATGTGACCAACTTCTTCACAATAAAAGCATATCAGAGGAACTTTACCTTTGTACTTTCCTTTGCCTTTGGAATGCTTCCTTGCAAATAGGGCTTCAACAACTTCAAGATCATTGTTTGAATTTTCTTCTGATGTTCATTCTTTTTCACTTCTTGATTGACTAGATTTTGATTTCTTTCCCTTTTCTTTGAGTGAGAGTTTAGCTTTAAAAGCATATTCAATAACTTTTGAACTAGGAATATAGTTATCAAGGTTATTTAACTCAAAAGTTTTCAATCTTCCAACTAGAGCATCCAAAGATATTTTATTATTTGGATCACATCTCATTTCTTGAATAATAGATACTCTAATTGCATAAATAGGAAGAAGAGTTCTAAGTACCTTGCTTACAATAGTTTTCTCTTCAATGTCTTCTCCAAATGCCTTGATTGCACTTACATAGGCCTTGATCCTTTCCACATATTTTGCAATGTTTTCATCTTCTTTCATTTTCATTTCATCAAATTATCCTCTGAGGCTCTCTACTTTGGCTCTTCTTACATTGTTATCTCCTCCATACATATCTTTTAGTTTTGTCCACATTGCATGAGCAGTTTGGCAATCTTTTACCTCATCAAATTCAACATAACTAAGAGTAGATGCAATATCAATCATCAAGATATTATGATTCTTCTTTTTAGTAATATCTTTGATAGATAATGTTCTAGTGGGAGTCTTGTATTTAGCATCAAGATATTTGCAACCTAAATCACTAATAGTAGCTAGGTGTAACCTCATAAGTCCTTGCCATGCTACAAAATTATCTCTATTCAGCTTAGGGATTTCTCTTTTGTAAGACATCCTGATCTTTAGCTTAGGTCCTTGAAACCTTCTTTGTAAGCACCAAAAACTCTAATACCAATTGTTGGAAATATAAGAATGGTAACCAAGAGGCGAGAAATGAATCAGTTACTACTAAAATAAATCTCAGATCCCTTAGATATTAGTAAAAAGGCTTAAAATAAAAACTAAATATTGTTGAAGCTCAATAAACACATACAAAATGTTGTAACTTAGTAAATGCTTGGCATATAAACTTTAGATGTTATGTGTGATCACCACTACTTTAACTTAGTTGCAAACACATAAAAGAAAACAACTTGAACACATTTGACACCAAGATTTAATGTGGAAACCCAATTTGGGAAAAACAACCAATTGCAACTAGTTACTATTTTTCACTCTTTTGAAGTGAGCCTTGTTAGGAGCTAACCCTATCAAAGGTTACAAAACACACTGTTAGGTGTAACCTTGTTAAAGAATTTAATCACCCTGTTAGGAATGGCCTTGTTAGAGGATTTGCAAATAGCTATTAAGCCAACTCTATTAAGAGATTTAGATCACTACTACAATGGTTAGATAGTAACAATGAGATAACCTGATTTGAATGCAACTAATTTTTTGATTATAAATCTCTATTATGACTTGTACTTGATCCTTCCTGATCGAATATGGCTTTTTTGATTCACAAGGATACTCTGCTTATCCTTAAAATTTGCTTCATTTTCTCATCATTAGATCTTCAATAACATCTTCATGCTTTTTCCACACACACTTTGAAATCACAACTTTACCTTATACTTATATCTTCCACTTTGTCAAGTCATCTCAAATAAAACTTAGAATAATTAATATTCATCACCATAGTTAGCTAGAATCAATAGATAAATCAATTAAGCTTAATATGCAGAAATAAGAGAATCCTTCATTACCAACCTAGCTCTATAGAAACTAACTTAGCAATGGTTTCCTTTGTTAACAAACATAGGCTTGGTTAATACTACAAACTTGAAAAAATCCTTTGGAAATCGAGTGAGCTTGGTTAGCTCTAGTTCCATCCACCTTTCCTTCATTAACGTAGTGAGCTTGGTATACACTCATCTTCTACATATTTTCCTTTGACACCTGAGTGGGCTTGGTAGACACAGTCTTTTGAACTAGGAAAACATAGGAATGCTCAATAGATACCAAAAATTGTCTTTACTACCCAAGTGAGCTTGGCATATACTGACTGATAAGAATATATGACATTTGTGTAACATAAAAGACAACACATATTTAATCAATTATATCCAACAATCTCCCTCTTTTTCATTGATGGCAACACATGTCATAGCATAAAGAAATTTTGGATTGGTTCTTTGAAAACTTCCTCTTTTAGTATGAGATCTTTCTTTCACTATATTATGTCTGCAACAACTGCTACCATGTTCATTTTGAATTTTCTCCTTCTTTTAGCAAGCTTCTTCTTTGGAAAACTTTTCCCTCTTTGGTTTCTTACTTTATTCTAGTTCCAAAAATTTCTCAGAGATATGACCAAGTTCATTCAAAATTTTCTCTCTCTTTCAGCAAACTTCTTCTTTGGAAAACTTCTCCCTCTTTGGTTCCTTACTTTATTCTAGTTCCAAAAATTTCTCAAAGATATGACCAAGTTCATTCAAAATTTTCTCCCTCTTTAACCAAACTTCTTCTTTGGAAAACTTCTCCCTCTTTTGTCCCTTACTTTATTCTAGTTCTAAAAATTTCTCAGAGATATGTTAGTAAACTTCTCCCTCTTTGAACCCACATGCCAAAGCAATTCTATAATTACCAATGTACCTTAAGTACTGATTCATTTGCAATATGCCCTTGCTAATTCTACACGAATTGATTGATCCAAGTTTTTTTCTTTTGTATCTTTTGTATCTCGTCATTCATTGCTTCAATCCAACTTTTATTTTTGAGAGCATCTTTAACATTTCTAGGTTCAAATTTAGCTAGTAAACATGTGCCTTTTAATTTGCTTCTTGTCATTGTTCCATCAAATTTGTCTCCAATGATCCGATCAGGTGCATGATGGCTTCTAACATATCTTTCTAACTTAATCTCTTTGGGCATTGAATCAGTTCCATCATCTTCATCCTAAATTTTAGTTTTAAGATTGAGTACTTTTTTCTATGGCTTGATTCCATCAGACTTAGTTTAAACTAGCTCGGTAGCCTTTGTTTATGACTTGGGTCCTTCAGACTATAGCTTAGGTTGCACTATCTACAACTTGGTAGCTATTGGGAATTCTAGGGACTCAGGAGATGAAGCTTCCTTTGTTTTAGATAGATTTGGGAGGGTATCAGGTTCATAGTAAATAAATCTTATGTAATTTTTTGGTTCCTTTTTGCTTTCATCTTCACTCTTTCCTACAAACTCATCAATTCTAACATGTCCACTTTCTTTTATAAGTAGAAAAATTCAAACACTTATATGCTTTACTTCTATAGGAATATCTTAGAAATATCCCTTCATCACCTTTTACATCAAATTTTCCTTTTCTAAATTCTTTTACGATATAACATTTGTTGCCAAACACTTTCAAATAACTTACATTAGGTTTGTAGCCATACCATAGCTAATAAGGAGTTTTTTTTGAATCTTTCTTCAACTATACTTTGTTCAAGGTATGAACTATAGTGCTAATAGCTTCCTTCCAGTATTTGAGAGCAACATTCTTTTCAATCATTAGGGTTCTTGCACAATCCATGATAGATCTATTTCTTCTTTCATCTATACCATTTTGTTGTCATGTACCAGTGCCTGATACTTGTCTTTTGATTCCTCTTTCAATGCAAAAATTATTGAATTCATTGGAGATGAATTCACCACCTCTATTTGATTTGAAGCATTTTAATGTCTTTCCAATTTCCTTTTCTACTCTTTCCAAATACCGCTTGAATTTTTGAAAGACTTCTAATTTTTCTTTTAGATACATTATTGTCATCATTCTAGACTAGTCATCAACAAAAAGAATGAAAACCATTTCTCCACTATAGCTTTCTTTTCCAATAGGTCCACATAAATTTGTATGAACAATTTCCAAGATTTCCTATGACTAATAGTTTTTTCTTTTGAAATTAGTCTTTCCCATCTTACCAATTTGGCCATTCTTGCATAGACCCATGTCAGGTTTCTTCAAACTAGCAATACCTCTTACCCTTTTATGTTTTCTTATCTTAAAGAGATTGTCAAAGTTTACATGACATAACCACTTGTGCCATAACCAACTTTTCTATACTTGAGCAATAAAACATGAATAATTACTAAGATCAAGATAAAATAGATTAGCTTTTGTTTGCTTGCCAAATCCAACCAGATTTCCTTTTCCATCTAGTAGTTTGGCCTATCCATTCATGAATTCTATCTTGAATCTAATGTTATTCAAGTGTGCCACATTTAGTAGATTATGCTTTAGTCCTTCAACCCAATAAGCATTGTCACATACAAGTTTTGTAGTCAATGAAATACATCATTTTCCTTTTATGTTACAAGGTTCATTGTTTCCAAATCTCACACTACCTCCATCATAATATTCCATGTGCTCAAATTTTATTTTGTCACTAGTCATATGATGTGAGTAGCCACTATCAATAATCCATATATAATTTTTTTTTCTAACATTAGAGATAAGTGTCATCTTATCTCCATCATCATAAACATCTTTCATAGCAATATATGCCATTTCATCTTCACTGATATCAGAATATTTAGCTATAAAACAAGATTCTTACCTTTGTCTTATAGTTCTTGTAGTTCTTGGAGTCATTCTTTCCTTTGTTCTTATTTCTTTTTATTTCATCCTTGATTTCCTTATTTGGATACCTACTAGCAATGTGACCAAATTCTTCATGAGAAAAGCATATCAGAGGAACTTTACCTTTATAATTTCCTCTGCCTTTGGAATCCTTCGTTGCAAGTAGGGCTTCAACAACTTCAAGATTACTATCTAAAATTTCTTCTAATGTTCCTTCTTCTTCACTTCCAAATTGAATGGATTTTTATTTTCATCCCTTTTCTTTGAGTGAGAGTTTAGCTTTAAAAGCATATTTAATAACTTTTGAACTAGGAACATAGTTATCAAAGTTATCTAACCCAAAAATTGTCAATATTCCAACTAGAGAATCCAAAGATATTTTATTATTTGGATCACATCTCATTTCTTGAATAGTAGATACTCTAATTGTATAAATAGGAAGAAGACTTCCAAGTGCTTTGCTTACAATAGTTTTCTCTTCAATGTATCCTCCAAATACCTTGATTGCACTTACACTAGCCTTGATCCTTTCCACATATTTTGCAATTTTTTTATATTCTCTCATTCTTATTTGGTCAAATCTTCCTTTGAGGATTTTTTATTTGGCTCTTCTTACATTTTCATCTCCTCCATAGATATCTTTCAGTTTGGTCCACATTGCATGAGCAGTTTGGCAATCCTTTACCTCATCAAATTCAACATAACTAAGAGAAGATGCAATATCAATCATCATGATATAATGATTCTTATTTTCAACAATATCTTCAACAGATAATGTTCTAGTGGGAGTCTTGTATTCAACATCAAGATATCTGCAACTTGAATCACCGATAGTAGCCAGGTGTAACCTCATAAGTCTTTGCCATTCTACAAAATTTTCTCTATTTAGCTTGGGGATTTCTCTTAAGACATCCTAATTTTTAGCTTAGGTCCTTGAAACCTTCTCTGTAAGCACCAAAAGCTCTCTGATACAAATTTTTGGAAATATAAGAGGACTAAATGAGAGGAGAGGGGTGAATTAGTCACTACTAAAATAAACCTCAAATCCCATAGATGTTAGTAAAAAGGAAAACTAAAAATTGAATATTGTTGAAGCTTGGTAAACACATATAGAATGTTGTAACTTAGTAAATTCTTGGCATACAAACTTTAGATGTTATGTGTGATTACCACTCCTTTAACTTAGTTGCAAACACATAAAAGAAACTAGCTTGAACACATTTGACACCAAAATTTAACGTGGAAACCCAATTTGGAAAAAACCTCCAATGCCATCTAGTTACTATTTTTCACTCTTCTGAAGTGAGCCCTGTTAGGAGCCAACCCTATTAAAGGTTACAAAACACACTGTTAGGTCTGATCCTATTAAAGGACTTAATAACCCTTGTTAGAAGTCTTTAGACAATTCAATAGAACTGCCAAATAACTATTAAACCAACTTTATTAAGAGATTTAGATCACTAATACAATGGTTAGAGAGTAACAATGAGATGAGTTGATTTGAATGCAACTAATTTACTAATTATAGATTTTTATTTTGGCTTGTACTTGATCCTTCCTAATCAAATATGGCTTTTTTGCTTCACAATGATACTCTGCTTATCCTTCAAATTCACTTCCTTTTCTCATCATTAGATCTTCAATAACATATTCATTATTTTTCCACACACACTTTGAAATCACAACTTGACCTTATATTTATATCTTACACTTTTTCAAGTTAGCTCAAATACAACTTAGAAGAATTAATATTCAACACCATAGTTGACTAGAATCAATAGATAAATCAATTAAGTTTAATATGCCAGGATAATAAAATCCTTCGTTAGTTGACCCAGCTCAGTAGAAACTAACTCAAAAATGATTTCCTTTGTTAACCAATAGAAGCTTAGTTAACACTACAAACTTGTAAAAATCCTTTGGCAACTGAGTGAGCTTCGTTAGCACTAGTTCCATCCAACTTTTCTTCACTAACTGAGTGAGCTTGGTTAACACTCATCTTCTACATATTTTCCTTTGATGCCCAAGTGAACTTGGTAGACACTTCCATCTAAACTAGGCAAACATAGGAATGCTCAGCAGACATATAAAATTGTCTTTTCTGCCCAAGTGAGCTTGGCATATACTAATTGATAATGATATGACATTTGTGCAACATTAAAGAAAAAACACAGTTAATCAATTGTATCCAATAGACCTAATAGTCTTTCTAAGCCTTTAATAGTTTAGATCTCTCACCGGGTAGATCATATATTATGATCAAACACTTTGTAGCCATAATAGGCCACACTTTATAACTGCATTAGTGAATGTTTGTGGGTTTCATCCCCACCCCATTTTTACCTTCTCATTGGAGGGTTTTTAGGTAACAATATTTATTGGATTATGTGTTATTTACTTTATGATATGGATGTGATGCATGTTAATTTATTTCAGTTTACATGTTAAGTTATGATATGGATGTGTTAGAAATATAACAGGAGTAACTAAGAGGGGGAGGTGAATTAGTTATTCTTAAAATAAATCTCAAATCCCTTAGATGTCAACTTATAAAATTTGGACTGATAAAATTGATTATTGTCGATACTCAGTAAACACACAAAAATTGTTGTAACTTGGTAAATGCAGAGTGTGAATTACTTTAGCAAATCTTAAGATGTTATCAAAAATTACTTGCAAGCATGAAATAAATAACATGAACACATGAGACACTAGGATTTAATGTGGAAACCCAATTTGGAAAAAACCACCAATGCAACTAGTTACTATTTTCCACTCTTTTGAAGTGATCCCTATTAGGAGCCAACCTTGTTAAAGGTTACAAAACACACTATTAGGTGTGACACTATTAAAGGATTTAATCATCTTGAAACAATTCAATGGAATTGCCACCTTGTTAGAGGATTTACAAATGGTTGTTAAACCAACTCTGTTAAGAGATTTTAGTTCACTGCTACAATGGTTAGAGAGTAACAATGAAATGACCTGATTGTGATGCAACTGAATTCCTAATTAGAGATCTCTACTCTAATTCATACTTGATCCATCCTGATTGAATAACACTTTCTAGCTCCTTAAGGATATATTCTTATCCTTCAAGTTTTCTTCCTCTTCTTATCTCTTTCAACTCATTCAACTTGCATCTCACACACACTTTGAAATTACAACTTGACCTTTTACTTATACCTTTTAGATTTTCAAGTTGACTCAAATTGTAATACCTTGCCCAGAGATCCTTGGAACAAGGATTTAAAACAAGCCAAGATTTTTTTTTTTTACAAGTATGAATGCACATGACAACATCATACAGAGATCACAAAGATCACAATAGAAGACTTCACCAGAATCCTGATAACCAATGGATCTCCAAACACCACTACCAAACTAACACATGCAAACAAAAGCCAACAACAACCACGCACAAGATGAGAGCTCAAAGAAACGACCACTCATCAACAAAACACCAAGCTAGGGTAGGATGCAGAATCCTAAAATTTGGCTAAGTCTAAAATCCTGAAGCCCTGAAAAATTGGCTAAGCCTAGATATTTGAAGCCTTGAAATTTCCTAGAATCTTTATCTTATCTCCGAGAGGTCTGAAACCTATCTTAAAAGATTCGTCACAAATGTTAAAATATATCTTAAGTATAAGGAATTAAATATACATCAACTTATACTTAAATGATATATTTTAAACACCAAGAAATAGACTACATAAACTCACACCACAGAAATCAAAAAGAAACACCATAGGGTTGAAGAACACCAAACAGGTTATCCAAATCAACTCTCAAAAAGTTTGAACTAGACCAAAAAGTGCCCGCTGCCCACTCACACAGATTTTTACAAAAACTAGGCAATACTTTAATACAGCATAGAAAAGTATCGTGTGACATTTCTAAAGAAGGAGGGCAACACTTTTAGGGATTGGGTGATACTTCTCCCAAAGTCATGCAACACTTTTAGGGTGTTATACAACATTTCTCACAAGGAGGTGTGATACTTTTCAGTATCGCATTATATTTCTCCAAAAGGCGTGCGATAGAATCTAAGGATGCACGACAAAGTTTCAATGGGCATGCGATACATTTTTGTGTCACACCATGATGATAAAATGTTGCCCATAGAAACACAAAAACACTTAAGGAAAACACCAAAGGGGAAAATTTGAGAAAAATTGAGTTCAGAACCTCCACACTGAGGAGTACCAGATCCACATAGATCGAGGAGCGAACACTCAAGTGCATAATCAACAATATGCCAACGAACAAGAAAGAGGAACATCTATCCATCTAAATCATAGAAATAATAGAACGTACTAAAAACAACATCATAGTGAACATAAACAACATCGCAATTACTAAACAACCAAACTAAGTACACAGTTCCTTCCAACCGTCAATGCCATCATAAGGCCATCATGGGCCCTAGCCATCCCTAGTGTGTAACATCCCAAGCCACCGATCAGATCATTGATACTATTGTAATATGGATGTCATTATTAAAACATGCTACAATATAAGCCTAAGGAAACCTTACATGCTAGTAGTAAAGCATAAGATAATCCTACAAGGTAGATAACATCACCTATCACATGCTAATCAGCATAATAAGGGAATCTAACATGCTAACCAATAAGTAATAGATAATCTAATACAACAATTCACATCATCTAGTCATATGATAAACATCATAATATGGGAATGCATCAAATAAACTAACATCAGCTAAACATGATATCTAAGCATTCCAATGAAAGCATAAATCACAAAAAAGCATACTTTGGAACCCGAAGCATCAAGTAAAAACATCCAGCAACAGTCGCACTAGGATAAGAGACTGTCTCTATACACCAGTCCCTAGCAATGATAGAGGTAGCTACACCTCTCAACCACGTGGCACCCATAGGTCCACACCCGTCATGCTAATGGAGATGATGATCAAACCACAAACACACACAAAATAATCATCCATGGCTAACATTCATGCCAGACAGTATGATGGCTAAAACCAAGAACCTAAGATAATGCAAGGAATATAGGTCCTGGTCAGACACTCAATAGGCTACTAAGTAGGGACTGACATCATGGAGAGTCACTTAGCATCGAAAAGCCCAAGCTCAGATCATGTGTCCTCAAACTTAAATAGGTTTTCACACATTTTGTCCTCAAACTTAGTCAGGTACTCACACATTTTATTATCTTAAATTTTATTACCATTCACACATTTTATTTAGTTATTACTTATATAAAGCTCCCTCTACCAACCCATGGCATCATGATTGTTGAGTTACAAGATAGAAGCCCCCTCCATATGCTACCCTACCATACCTATGCTCATCCTATGAAAAGTGCCCGTAGGCATGCATACTCCCATCCCAACCCCAATGATCATAACTTTTGGAAGTAGCATGGAAGATCAGGCCTCGCAAGTCACCCAAAAAATGTATGTGCATGTACTTGTGTGTGGCACATCACCATCACGAAGATCAGAACATAAGGATAGGATGAGAACATAATGCAAAAGATAACACTGAACTGAAAGCAACTTAGGAGGACAGATTCTACACGAATCCCAAAGTCGATAAAATCATACATCATGAAATCACTCTACTAGCCTCAATTTGGGAGTATGGATTCTACACGAATCCCAATGATGTAACAAGACCAAACATCATGAACTCACTCAACCAACCTCAATCCGGGAGCATGGATTCTATACAAATCCTACTGTCCACGAAACAAAAGCAAAGGTCCAAAAGAAACCACAACAATAGGTACAAAAAAACACTCAACCAAAAATAAAGTCGAGAGTATGGGCGCAACATGCATCCCAATGCAACATAAAAGTGTAATAGTGGTCTGACTGATATCCAAATGAATCATCAAGGTCCAAAAACCACATTGTTCCAAGAAAACTCGAGAAAATAGGGTGGCACACAAAACGAGGTAAAAACCCCAAAATTTGGAAAACTTTGAAATTAAAACCCATTTGACCTTTGGGCATAAAAATCTTAAAAATCCAAAAATAAATGAGTTCAAACACCGTATGCAAAAACGGCTAGCATAACAACACAAAACCCCAAACCCTCATCCCAAAAAACAAGGAAATGTTCGTACCCACCCAACTAGGCAGAACTAGCATATAGAAACAGAGGGGAACACTAGTTCTCAACCTCCAAAAAAATGGCTACCAAAAATAGAAGCAGAAACAGGGCAGAAATAATAAAACAGGAAAGCCCTACCTCACAGCCAAAAGGCAAAACAAGAATCTGAACCATAAAATATATAGCCTACAGAAGTAGCTAAAAATCACGACAATCCAAGGTTTCTTCGAGCTGGATCCAATGAGCCCAACCTCGCGATGATCCCACAATCGTAGCTTCCACAACAAACAAAACAATAAATCCTCATGAAGAGGATTTTGGATTTTACTCTCAAACTTTCTAATTCAAAAGTGAGAAGTGAGGAATTTAATTCCTTTTTGGATATTTATTCACTTTTCAAGTGAATAATCGAGTAGGGAAATTAACTAGCCAACCTAGTTAAACCCCCGAATCAACCCAAATGAAAATAGGCTATTTCGAGAAATAGGAATTCATCTATGGAAAAGCTGCCAAAAATTAAAATAAATCAAATAAAAAGCTCAAAAACCCCAAAACACAGAAATATCCTTAACAACTTTTGCGATAATGCGAAACTCTAAATGCACAGACATGCTTACTGGTTTAATCACATAAAGTAAATGAGTTTAGATTTAATAATCACCGAAAGGTTTGATAAAATAATTTAAATAAGGATACATCATCCATACAAGGATGACATTGGTAAAATAAGAAAGGTTGAATCACTAACTCCATGTGCCATTGCCAGGGATATAAATCATGCACACTAAACAACATGATCAAGTGAAATTGCATATAATAACATAACCGAAGCAATAAATGCATAAAATCACTTAATTTAACCATTTATTTAATTATATTAAAATAATCTATTTACATCACTCATGTTTGCATCAAGCATAAAAATGCAGGAATAAAGTAAATAACCATAGCATTAAATCCATCACCTAACTTAATCAGAGGTATGTCCAACTACCAGATAAGAAGATCTCATCATAAAACACACTATCATCTCAAAATGGCATCATTATGCAAAATGATCTACTGAATAGCATAGCAGTCTTAAATCTATGATACTGAAATCAAGGTATAACATCTAACCCTCAGGTCCTCTCAAATGTAAAACATAACATAAGTAACAGATATCTCTTAGATCAAAATATAACAAGGTAAATGTCTGTAGCACATAACCAAATAATCCAACATGAACAATCCATTTCTAATTACTTAAGCATTTAGTAATGATTATTTAAACAACATTAAAAAGGCACTTAAAACACATAAGTGAACACAATCATAAACATGACTATTGACTGCTACAGGAACCTAGTCCAATATAGCATGGTAATAGTACATAGTGCAATCTTTGCACACATCTCAGGGTAATCACAGAACAACCTCATGATACCACATTGATCCTAGTAAGCACTGGCACAAACCTCAGTGAACCATGAATCATATCATAATCTCATAGATCTGACAAAAGCATAATCAAAGCAACTGATACAGAAACATAAATTCAAACACCCCAATGGTGTAGACCACTCATGGTCACAATCATGATCCATCACAGCAAAAGATCAACAAGGTTGCATCCATCAAAATGACTTACAAAAGTCAAATGGGAGAGGCACTACACAAATACAAATTAGAATAACAATATTTATCACCTCAGTTGGCTAGAATCAATGGGTAAATTAATTAAGCTTTACATGCCAAAATAAGAAAATCCTTTGGTAGCCGACCCAGCTCTATAGAAACTAATTCTGAAGTGATTTCCTATGTCAACCAATAGAAGCTTGGTTAACACTGTGAACTTATAAAATTCCTTTGGTAATCAAGTGAGCTCGGTTAACACTGACTCTACTCAACTTTCCCTTTGTTAACTAAGTGAGCTCGATTAACACTTTTTTCTGCTTAACTTCCTTTGATGCTCAAGTGAGCTTGGTAGAAACTACTTTCTGCATAGAGTAAACTCAGGAACACTTGGTAGACTAGGAAAACTATCTTTACTAACCAAGTGAGCTCAACATGCACTGTCTTCCAACTAAAATGACATTTGTGTAACATCAAAGACAACACACAATTAATTAATTATATCGAAAAATCTCCCTCTTTGTCATTGATGGCAACACAATATGTCATAGCACAATGAAATTTTGAGAACAAGACTCCCTCTATCAGAAAGTTTCTCCTTCTTTGATTTTATGCATAAAACTTATCTTTTTATTATTCTCCCTATGTGAATGAACTTCATAACTTCTCCCTCTATAGAATTTCAAAAAGATATGAATGTAAACTTCTCCCTATTTGACAACACATGTCAAAGACAATTTTGATTAGTGCCAATGTACCTCAAGTACAGATTCATCTGCAATATGTCCTTGTTAATACGACATCAACTGATTGATCTTCAACTTGGTTCTTGTTGATGCATCACTAAATTTTATTTAGTGAGCTTTAGATAGGGGAATGATCCCTAGCTTACCTCTTAGATACAAAAATTCATCCTTAGGTAATGGCTTGGTGAATATATCTGCAATTTGTTCTTTTGTATGCACATATTCCAATCTGATTTCTTTGTCTTATACTAATGCTCTTACAAGGTGATATTTGATAGCAATGTGCTTTGTTTTGGAATGCATTACTGAATTCTTTAATATGTTGATTTCACTTTTTTTATCATAATACATCACTATTGGCTCTTTGATTTCAACCTTTATTCCTTCCAACAAATGTTTGAACCAAACAATGTTAGAACAATCCACTGCTAATGCTATATATTCTGCTTCTGTTGTGGATTGAGATGTGCATTTTTTCTTTTTGGTTGTTCAAGATACCAGCCTTTTACCAAGAAAGAATGCTCCACCACTAGTGCTCTTTCTATCATCAAGATTTCCTACCCAATCAGCATCAGTAAATACTTTTAGGTCAAGGTTGCCTCAAGTTTGTACTATAACCCATAGTCTTAAGTACCTTTTAGATATCTCAAGACTCTTTTTATTGCCATCACGTGGTTTTCTCTAGGTTTAGCTGAGAATCTTGCTATTGTCCCAATAGCTAAGGAAATATTAGGCCTTGTATGTACCACATACTATAATTTCTCAAGCATTGATCTGTATAAGGTTTGATCTACTTCTTTGGAGTCATCATGTTTTGTAAGCTTGAGTTCAGTACACATGGGTGTTCCAACTAGTTTTGAATCTTCCATTCCAAATTTCTTGAGTATCTCTTTGATGTACTTAGATTGAGTGATATAGATGCCATTTATATTCTATTGTATCTGCAATCCAACAATGAATTGTATTTCACTAAACATGGACATTTCAAATTCTTTATTCATTTGTTCTAAAAATGCTTTGTATAAGTCATCATTTCTTGTGAATAGAGTATCATCCAAAAATATTTTTGCCAATACAATCCTCTTATCTGGTCCTTTCTTGGCATATAGGCTACTACTATCATTTGTCCTTTGGAAACCAATCTATATCAGGTAGTTATGCAGTCTTTCATACTAGGCTCTAGGAGCTTGTTTAAGACCATATAGGGCTTTGTTTAATTTGTAGACCATGTCCCATTTGTCTAGATCAACTAAACCTTCTAGTTGTTCAATATAGACTTCCTCATAAGTAATTCCATTTAAGAATGTAGATTTAACATCCATCTGATATATTTTGAATCCTCTATGGGCTGCATAAGCAAGTAAAGTCCTAACACCTTCTAATCATGCAACAGAGACAAAAGTTTCACCACAATCAATACCTTCTTCTTGAGAATAACCTTTACATACCAATCTTGCTTTATTTCTTGACACTTTTCCATCTTCATTTAGCTTATTTCTGAATACCCATTTTGTACCAATCAAATTTTTATCTTTAGGCCTAGGTGCAAGAGTCCAAGTTTTATTCTTTTCTATCTATTTTAGTTCTTCATTCATAGCTTCAATCCAACTTTCATTTTCCAATTCATCTTTAACACTTCTAGGTTCAAATTCAGCAAGTAAACATGTATCTTTTAGTTTGCTTCTTGTCATTGTTCCACCAGATTTGTCTCCAATAATCTGATCAGGTGCATGATGCCTTCTGACATATTTAGCCAATATAGGTTCTTTGACTTTTGAATGAACTGCACTATCTTCATTTTGAATTTTAACTTCTAGCTCAAGTCCTTCTATTTGTGGCTCAAGTTCTTCAGACTCAGTATGCACTAACTTGGTACCCTTTGAATGTGACTCTGGTCTTTGTGACTCAGTTTGCACTTCCTACAACTCGATAGGTGATGGAGATTTGGAGAGCTTGGGAGATGAAGTCTCCTTTTTGTCAACTAATCAAGTTCATAGTAGAAAAATCTTCTATTATCTTTTGGTTCCTTTTCACTTTCTTCTTCAGTCTTTTCTACAAATTCATCAATTCTCACATGTGCACTTTCTATGATTTTGTGAGTGGCTAAATTTAGACATTTGTATGCTTTACTTCTACATGAATATCATAAAAATATACCTTTATCACCTTTTACATCAAATTTTCCTTTTCTAGATTCTTTCAAGATATAACATTTACTACCAAATACTTTCAAGTAACTTGCATTGGATTTGTAGCCATACCATAGTTCATAGGAATTTTTGTTTGAGTCCTTCAACTGAACTCAGTTCAAAGTATGGATTTTAGTACTGATAGCTTCCTTCTAGTATTTGATAGCAACATTATTTTTAATCATTAGTGTTCTTGCACAATCCATGATGGATTTGTTTCTTCTCTCATCTATTCCATTCTACTTAGGAGTACGAAGGGTTGATACTTGTCTTTTGATTCCTTTTTCAATGAATAAATTGTTGAATTCATTTGAGATGAATTCACCACCTCTATTTGATCTTAAGAATTTTAATCTTTTTTTAGTTTCATTTTCTACTCTAGACAGATACCATTTTAATTTCTCAAAAGTTTCTAATTTTTATATCAAATACATAACTGTCATCATTCTAGAATAATCATCAACAAAAAGAATGAAAAACTTTTCTCCACTATAAGTCTCTATTCCAATGGGTCCACATAAATCAATATGCACAATTTCCAAGACATCTTTTGACTGATATTTTTTGCTCTTGAAACTAGTATTTCCCATTTTAACAATTTGACAATTCTTGCATAATCCAACATTAGGTTTCTTCAAACTAAGAAGACATCTTACTCTTCTAAGTTTGCTAATCTTGACCATATTATCAAAGTTTACATGATATAGTCTTCTGTGCCATAGCCAACTTTCTTCTACTTGAGCAATAAAACATAAACAATCACCAAGATCAAGATAAAATAGGTTACCTTTTGTTTGCCTGCCTAATCCAATTAGATTTCCTTGGTTATCCAATAGGCTTACCTTGTCATTCATGAATTCTACATTGAATCCAATGTTGTTTAGGTATGCCACAATTAGTAAAGTATGGTTGAGTCCTTCAACCCAATAGGCATTGTCACATACAAGTTCATTGGTTAATGAGATTTGGCCTTTCCCTTTTATGCAACAAGGTTCATTGTTTCCAAACCTTACACTACCTCCATCATAATGTTCAAAATGGTCAAACTTAGTTTTTTCTCCAATCATATGGTGAGAACATCCACTATTTATGATCCATGTGTAATTTTCACTAACATGAGAAACAAGTGTCATCTTATCTCCTTCATCATTAGATTCATCTTTTACAACAATATGCACTATTTCATCTTCACTATTATTACAATCTTTAGCCATAAAATAAGTTTTCTTACCTTTGTCTTTGTAGGATTTGTGACCTTTGAATTCATTCTTGTCTTTGTACTTGTAGCTTTTCTTCTCTTCCTTGCCTTCTTTGTTTGGACACCTAGCAGCAATATGACCAATTTCTTCACAAGAAAAACATATTAGATGGATTTTATGTTTGTACTTTCGTCTACTCCTAGAATATTTCTTTGCAAGTAGAGCTTCAACAATTTCAAGATCACTATCAGAACTTTCTTCAGTTTCTTCCTCGCTTTTTGATTGATTATCTTTTATTTTCTTGTCTTTTTCTTTGAGTGAGAGATTAGCTTTAGTCTTCCTACTAGGGCATCCAAACCTATCTTGTTATTTTGATAACATCTCTTTTTATGAATGGTAGACACTCTGATTGCATATATGGGAAGCAAAGTTCTAAGAATTTTACTTACACCAGTTTCTTCTTTGATTTCTTCTCTAGATGCTCTGATTGCACTAACACTGGCCTTGATTCTTTCCACATATTTTTTAACATTTTCATCTTCTCTCATCCTCATTTGATCAAATTTTCCTTTAAGGATTTCTACTTTGGCTCTTCTTACATTGTCATCTCATCCATAGATTTCTTTCATATTGTTCCACATATCAAAAGAAGTTTTATAGTCCTTGACCTCATCAAATCCATCATAACTGACAGTAGATGCAATGTCAATCATCATAATGTTATGGTTCTTCTTCTCAGAAATATCATCAACTGATAATGTTCCAATGAGATTTTTATATTCTTCATCAAGATATTTGCATCCTAAATCACTGATGGTAGCCAGGTGAAGCCTCATAAGTCCTTTCCATGCTACAAAGTTATCTTTGTTCATCTTTTGAATCTCTCTCTTCTAAGACATCCTGATCTATAGCTTAGGTCCTTGAAACCTTCTTTGCAAGCATAAAAAGCTCTGATAGCAATTGTTGGAAATATAAGAGAAGTAACTTGGGGGGGGGGGGGGGGGGGGGGGGGGGGGGGTTGCGGGTGAATCAATTATTCCTAAAATAAATCCCAAATCCCTTAGATGTCAACTTATAAAATTCAAACTCATAAAATTGATTATTGTTGATACTTGATAAACACATAGAAATTGTTGTAACTCAGTAAATGCAAAGTCTGAATTACTTTAGCAAATCTTAAGATGTTATCAAAAATTACTTACAAGCATGAAATAAATAACATGAACACATGAGACACCAAGATTTAATGTGAAAACCCAATTTGGGAAAAACTACCAATAACTAGTTATTATTTTTCACTCTTCTAAAGCGAGCCCTATTAGGAGTCAACCCTATTAAAGGTTACAAAACACACTATTCGGTGTGACCCTATTAAAGGATTTAATCACCCTGTTAGGAGTGGCCTTGCAAAAGGTCTTGAAACAATCAATGGAATTGCCACCTTGTTAGAAAATTTACAAATGGTTGTTAAACAAACTTTGTTAAGATATTTTAGTTCACTACTACAATGTTTAGAGAGTAACAATGAAATGACCTAATTGTGATGCAACTAAATTGCTGATTAAAAATCTTTGCTCTAGTTCATACTCGATTCTTCCTGATTGAATAACACTTTTCAGCTCCTCAAGGATATCTGCTTATCCTTCAATTTTGCTATCTCTTCTTATTGCTTTCAACTCATTAAACTTGCATCTCACACACACTTTGAAATTACAACTTGACCTTTTACTTATACCTTTCAGATTGTCAAGTTGGCTCAAATACAAATTAAAATAACCAATATTCATCACCTCAATCAGCTAGAATTAATAGGTAAAATAATTAAGCTTTACATGGTAAAATAAGAAAATCCTTTCGTATCTGACCCAGCTTAGTAGAAACTGATTGTAAAGTGATTTTTTGTGTTAACCAATAGAAGCTTGGTTAACACTGTGAACTTATAAAATTCCTTTGTTAACTGAGTGAGCTCAATTAACACTGACTCTACTCAAATTTTCCTTTGTTAACCGAGTGAGCTCAGTAGAAACTGCCTTCTGCTCAAAGTAAACTCAAGAACACTCGTTAGACTAGGAAAAATGTCTTCACTAACCAAGTGAGCTTGGCATGCAGTCTGCCAACTGATATGAAATTTTTGTAACATCAAAGACAACACATAATTAATCAATTATATCCAACAGGATGTTGGTGATATGTTTTAAGAGGCAAAAATTTGAAATTTTGATTCATCCCCCCTCTTTGAACTTACTTTCCCATTTTATTTCCAACATGTAGGGATGTTGGCAATTTGGCTAAGTAGATAAGTTGGTGTTTTCATTTATTGAAAGATATATCTTGTATAAAGAAGGTACAATCTAGAGATGAAGATCTAGTAGTTAGACTTCTAGAAAATTATCTAAGTATCAGCTAATTTATCTAGCATAAACAATACAATTTTGATATATACAGATAACTAAGGCATTATGGGCATGTGCAAAGTTAGGTACCAACAAAATAAGAAGATATGATAGTTTTACCAATTGCGAAAGTATGCAAACTTGAACAAAGCATAATATAAAATGGGTAATTATGAGTTAAGGAATTATTATTTTTATGAAATAATTACTTGACTAATTAGGGACAATATCCTAGATGTTAACCTTAAGAGGATAAGATTTTATTTTTTAGTTTTCCAAACATGTTAGATCTTGAAGGTTGACTAGACAATATTTTGTGAATTACAAAGGTATAAAGGAATATTACAATATGTGAAGTTAAGTGTGCTTCTAAGGAAGACAATGTGAAAATTATGTGATGCAAATTTTAATGTATGATCAGAGAATAGAAAGTTTTTATGAAGAGCACCAAGTGTTATATTAGATATTGAAGATATCAGTAGGAAGTAATGGCACTTTTGTATCTATCTTTTGTATCAAGTAATTACATTGTAAGTTACATGTTTGGGCAATAGGCTCAACTTCTACAAAATTTTGTATATGTATATGTACCAAACCCTAATAGGTTTGAGGCTTATTATAAGGCCTAAGTCCTCTAAAAAGGACTAAGACACTATATGAGCATAATAGACTCTTAACAGGGTCAATATCTTTAACTAGATACTTTTGATTAGTGGATCATTTCTTGGGTGCTATCCCCATCGGTGTTTTCTCTTGGCCAGGGCATCCCTATTTTCAAAAAAATGGTATTATGAGTTCTCTTATTGTATGGTTATTTTTATTATTCAATATAGTTAGTTTGATTTCATATTCAAGTTATAAGGAAATTAATAACATCCAGTTTTGGGCTAAATTTTGTAGAATACTAATTCACCCCCACTCCCCCCAGTATTTCCTATTTCAAACAATTCTAATCAGACCCTAATTACTCAAAAGAGGCTCAATAGCTTGAGTAAGATCCCTATGGATATGGAATAGTTACAGAAGAACCTAGAAGAAGCTCTTAAGAAAATTGATCGTATCACTCAAGAAAGAGACAACTTGAAAGAAATATATGAAGATGCAAAAGACTACATTGGGAAATTGAAAGATAAGATTGATCATCTCAATAAGAGTAAGGAACCTAAATATCACACAAAAGATAGTGATTAAGTATCAAGATTGATGAAATAAAATGAGATTCTAAAACATGATTTGAACATCACTAAACTAAATATAAGCTTGAAGAAAGATGATATTTATTTAATTGAGTCAGATCTAAAATCTAGGAATGCAGGTCTAAGATCCCATATTAAAAAAGTGGCATTTGAACTTGAATCCATAAAGTTAGAACATGCATAACTTCAAAAGTATAATGCTATTGTGAAAGGAGAGCTAACTTAGACTAACAAACAATTAGAGAAGTTATATTATACTAATTAGAAAATTGATGAGCAACTATATTTGCAAAGACCTTCCTATGATAAGATTGGTCTTGGATATTTTATTGGAGAAAAGTCATCTAAGTGATCTAAAGAAAGAAAGGAACCAAATCCATTTATTAATAATCCTAAACATAAGAAACTTGACCAAAATAAGATTGAATCCAATCAACTTAATGATGCATCAAAAGAAGTTAAGAAAGAAATTCAACCTTAGAAAGTTGATGAACCAAATGCAATTGAGTGTGTTGAATCACCCAAGGAAGTAAGGTATGAATTTAAAGGTAGATTCTTTGTAGGTAATGAAATTGGTCATATGAAAAGAGATTGTACAAGTAATTCATTAAAACCTATTTTAAATTTATACTATTACAATTGTCATGGTTTTGGTCATAAAGAATTTGATTCTAAGAAACCTAAATTTGATGGTAATAATAAAAATAGTTGAATGTTTAGAGGTACTAACCTCATAGGAGAAAGAAGGAGATCAAATAAAGGAACTAATGGACCAAGGTGCTATATTGTGTGTTACAAATGTAATAACTTTGGACACATTTCTTAAAATTGTAGAGCGCCTATTAACTAGTCTAGACCTGAAAAGAAACAATGCATCACTATGTTAGCTATGCAATAATTTTATTCACGTAGAAAGATTTTGCATAATGGATATGAGGAACATCAATAGGAATCCAAATTTTAGAAGGATCAACCACAAATATGTCAGGAGAAATGATAGTAGCGATAATAGTCAAAAAGATAAGTTGAGAGAGCATATGGAAGAATTCAAAGTATTTGTCAAAGAAAAAGATCCATCAAGCTCATATGTAGTATTGGAAGAAATCATTTGATGTACCTAAAGGAAGATTGTAATTGAAAATTGTTTATGATTCATCCTATTTGAATTGAGCATATTTTATAACTGAGATAAGCATTAGAAAGACAAAAAAGATAGCAGATGATGAGCTAAGATTTGTGTAGTTAGCAGGAGGTAGTGCATGATGAGTTAAACCTATGGTTAAGAGTGCATGTCATTTGGAGATTGTATGTAAGTGCATAGAAGAAAATAAGTTCACAAATAATTAGAGATAGCATTTTACAAATTGCATTCTTATGTAATTGATGTAGAGATTGATTTGGTGGGATTTAAGGGATGCAAACAATATTGTGTGTACCACTTGAATGTGTGAAGAGTTGAAGAGTAGTAAAGAGAAAATTCAGAGTGAATTGAAAGATAATTGAACAGAATTTGAAGTGTGTAGTTTAGAAAGCCCTACTTAAGTATTGAATCAAGGTATTTTACTCTTACAAGCATTTGAGATGCAAATTAAGTTTAGAATTCAAGTAAGAAAATGGATAGATCTTTGATTGATAATATTGAGGAAGAATCAAGACCTACATTGAAGTTAAACCCAGTACAACCCTTGGTAGATGACCCTATTATCGCATTTTCAAAAGTTCCAAAAAAAGCTATTCACCTAGAAGACATAAGTAGTTATCTCATAAGTAAATTTGAGACTATAGGAGAAGAATATGTTTCCAAGGAGTGTGACCTAATCTACAATCACGATATGAGCTTTTAGGAAGAATTTGATCATCTAAAAAATAATGATTTAGTAAAATTCATTTTTCCTACAATTTTGACAATGAAGAATAGACTAAGATCATACTTAGAAGAATTCATGATGGAAAGTTTTGTTTGGAGATAATGTAGTAGACGTTTCATCCAAATTAATTCAGAAAGTTACTAGATTATGCAATGAGGGTAGTATACCTATCAATGAGAAAATGTTAAGAAAACAATTTTGGATAACACTAAGTTAGTTTATAATAGTAGAGGTATAGTTATTAGCAAGATCAAGCAAGTTGATGTTAGATTTATGAGTAGAATAATTACATCAAAGATATGTTCCAATGCAAGAGAAGATGATATGGTAGTCAAATTTGTACAAGAATCATATAATATTTGTATTGAAAAAGAAAAATTTAATTTGAGTGAGATTCCTAGAGAATAGTTGGTTGAAAACCTAGAAAGAATCAAAAGGATCAAGAATAGTCAGTTAAGATTTAAATCCTTAGTTACACGCATGTTTTTCCACTTGATTAAGAGGTTTTCATTCATGCCAGTATCTAAAATGGTTAGCAATGATAGATGTACTATGGAGAAGATAATAGAGATGCATACTTAATCATCCTATTGATAAGATCCATAGTAGTGGAGATCTTATTATGAAGACCTTTTAGAATGAAATAAAGGGAATATTTAGAATTTCACCCTCCATGGAAGAGGAGTATAAAGATGACATGTGTTTCCTGGTAGATACTGATTTCTCATACATTGAATTAGTAGAACCAAGAATTTTAAATGTGTTGAGTTGCTAGGCTATGAGATCTCTCAGGCTGAAATTGAAGGATATGTTGAGACAATACTTACAAAAAATAAGGATCAATAATATGATAGATTTGGGACTTATCAAGAGCTAATGCAATCAGTCAGACAAGTGCAAAGTGAGAAGAAAGAAAAGAAAAGATTGAAATGTCAATGAAGAAAATCATGCAAAAATTAAAGATGATAGAGGATGAAATAATTGCATTAAAGAAAACCATAATAGGGACAAAGAAGATTGGTCAGCAAGGGATGATGTATGTGCCACCCTTGGCATTAATTGGGCCATTTGAAGGTGTTACCATTGTAGTTCCATCTATAATAGCACCCATAGCACCTTATGTAGTAGTGTCACAAGACCAAACACCTATTACACCTACTATTCTACTAGCCAAGCAATCAAAAGAAGAAGAGGAAGTTGAAGTGGTTGAGGTTAAGAGGAAGTGTAAAGCAAGAGTCACCTAACTCTCCAAGAAAGAAAATAATGAAAGCTATGGTGATAGGACCAGGAAAGAGGCATAAGAAAATTATGCCAAGTATAACTAAGAAGAAGATACGAGGTTAGATTAAGCCTAAGAAATTAGTAGAGAAGCAAACAGAAGTCATGATCACAAAAAGAAATGCATGGAAGCCTAATATTGAAAAGCTAAATAGTGCAATCATTGATAAAGGTAATGTTGTGCAGTTAAACAAATTTTACCATGTATGCACTTGAATTTATAGATTGGAGCTAGAGAATGTCATTATTAGACCTCTGATATAGTCTAATAAGAAATTTGAAGATGTTAAGGATGAGATACCTAAAGATCTCTATGAGAGACTAATGAATAGAAGAAAAAGGGTAGTTGATGATGACAAGGGCATAAAAAAAAATTAAATTGGAAAACTATGCTAGATTGATAGTGATTAACACTTAGCCAACCTAATGAAGAGTCTTGGACCTTATCTTAGGAATGAGATAAGACTCAAATTGATAATGGGATGTAATTATTAGCAAGTCAATGAAGAGATAGAAAAGGTCATTGTGTAAATGATGGTAGATTCAAATAAGGTAGTAGTAGCAATGCCTCATATTAATATTAGCTCATACACAATGTAGATTAATAGCACAGAAGTCATAGTTGACACAACAGAAGATCTATTTAAGGATTTTAGCCCTAATGTCAGTAGTTTGACCAGCTACACCAGCTTTAAGGAAGAAAATGAAGAAAAGAAGAAAAGGAAAAGATAGAAGAAAACAAAAAGGCAAGAAGAAAAGAAAATAAAGAGAGAAGAGGAAAAGAAGAGAAAGGAAGAGGAAGAATAGAGAAGAATAAAGAAAGAAGATAAAAAGAAAGAGGAAGCTAAAAAGAAAGAAGAGAAGAAAAGAAGGAATAGGAAGAGAAGAAGAAGAAGAAAGAAGAGGAAGAGAAGAAGAGGAAATAAGAGAAAGAAAAGAAGAAGGAAGAGGAAGAAAATAAGAAGGAAGAAGAGAAGAGAAGAAATGGATAAGAGGAGAAGAAGAAAAAGGAGGAAGAGGAAAAGAAGGTAAGTGTACCTAGTTCCTCTAGGACACCCATCGCACTTGCAGGACTAACAGGTTCTGATGATGATGATCAGACTAAACTAATCTCATCACTAAGAAAGATTATTGACAAAAATAGAAAGGTGAAAAGCTTACAAATATCTCTGATGGAAGTCACAAGGAAACATCAGAGAAACTTGACTATAAAGTTGATAGAATTAGACCTAGAGGAAAGAGACAAGGCTAGAGTACAAGATTTTGATGTTGAGTTTACAAATTTTTCATTCAAGTTCAAAAAAAGCATGATGTACATAGGTTTGACAATGTCTATCAGAATATCAAAAATTGCCTTGGAGCTCTTAATACATGCATCAAGGAGATAAGAAGATATGAACAAGAAGGTAAAGCATTGTATGCTAAGTAAATAGTGTCATTTGAGTTCACCAAGGATAGTGATGATGAGATGAAGAGGAAACATGAAGAACTACAGGTATTAGTAGATCAGCTTCAACAGCCTGACTAGAAGATTGAAGATATTAAAGCACAAATAGGAAAGACTTATAATGAAATAAGTCTTATTGAGAAAAATAGAGAGATGATAAAAAAGAGGTTATCACTTCTAAGAGATCGTGTATCTCTGAAGATAGCGACTCTAGAGTAGTAGATAGAGGAATGTCTTAAGGAAAGACATTTTAAAAAGTTTGTCTACTCAAACCTGAATAAAGTAGAAGTATTAGCATCTTATGGACTTTGTTCCCTTCTTAGTATATCTAAAGGAGTGAGAGCTTCACAGGAGAAGAATCTCAAAGGTCTCAAGAAAATTTTTGATGACAGTATTTCATGTCTATCTACCTAAGTACATAGGTATAGATCCACAATTTTGACTTGTATATAAGTTTTGACACCTTTGTCATTGATGTCAAATGGGGAGTAATATAGAAAAATTATATGATGTATTGATATATGTAGAAAGGGGAGTAGTAATCATGTCAAGTATTATAGTCAAATGAGGAATTAAAGTGTAATAGGAGGTATAAGGAAAGATGGTTATAAAATATGATGATCCATGAATTTTGAATTTTTGTGAATTTTGTTAAGGCTAAGTTTTTGCATATTTTTCTTCAACATTTTGAGACTTAGCCAATTTTCCCATAAGTTTCCATGAAAAGGGGGGAGATTGTTGGTAATTTGGATAAGTAGATAAGTTGGTGTATTAAATTATGGAAACATATATCTTGTATAAAGAAGGTACAATGTACAGATAAAGATCCAATAGTTAGACTTAGAAAATTATCTAAGTATCAACTAAGTTATCTAGCAGAGAAAATATAGTTTTGATATATACATATGACTAAGGAATTATTGGAATGTGCACAAATAGGTACAAATAGAATAGGATGTCGAGATGACATGTTCAAGTGCATGAGTCAGTAAGGTCAGTATGGAAGAAGATATGATAGTGTTACTAGTTGTGGCAATATGCAGACATGAACAAAGCTTAAAAGAAAATGGGTAGCTATGAGTTAAGAAATTATAATTTTATAAAATAATTACTTTACTAATTAGGGATGACATCCTAGATGTTAACCCTAAGAGGACAAGAGTTAATTTTTTATTTTGCGCAGTGTGTGAAAGCTTGAAGGTCGACAGGACAATGTTTTGTGATTTACAAAGGTATAAAGGAAGATTACAATATGCGAAGTTAAGTGTGCTTCTAAGGAATACTATGTGAGCTTTATGTGATGTAAATTCTAATTTATGTTCAAAGTATAGTGAGTTTTTCTAAAGAGAAACAAGTGCCATATCAGATATTGAATATATCAGTAGCAAGTAAAGAGGTTTTTGTATCTATCTTTTGTATCAAGGAATTACATTGAAAGTTACATGTTTGGGCAATGGGCTCAACTTGTACAACATTTTGTATATGTATATGTACCAACTCCTAGCAAGGTTGAGACTTCTAAAAAATCCTAAGTCCTCTAACAAGGACTAAGACACTATATGCATGTAATAGAGTTCTAACAAGGTCAATATCTTTAACTAGATACTTTTGATTAGTGTATCATTTTGTGGGTACCATCCCAACTAGGGTTTTCTCTTGACAAGGGTTTCCCTAGTTAACTAAATATGGTGTTATGAGTTCTCTTACTATGTGGTTATTCTTAGTATTTAGTATAATTAGTTTGATTTCATATGAAAGTTATAAGGCAATTAATAATATCCAGTTTTGGGCTAAAGTTTGTAGAATACTAATTCACCCCTCAATTCCCTATTTCTAACAAGGGAATCTTGGGAGAGCATAGGGACATTGTAAATGAAGGTTTACATGGCTAAATAAGTGGTTTTGGGAATAGGAGAGGGAGAGGTAATAGAAAAATGTTGCACGCAAGACACAGGGCACAATGGAAGTTATACAAGAAAAGGATAAGGTTGTGGTGGAGGAGGATGTAATTTTTTCCTTACTGTCTACATTTTCTAACATCCATAACAAATGATTTAAAATCATAGTGTAAAAAGAACATAAAGGAAATTTCATCATGATAATGGAAATGATTTATCAAAGGAAAATGGTAGTAATAACTTATTTTAAATGGGTCATCTAGGGTAAGATACTTCATGATCAGGAAACATATCATTTAGTGACCCAAGCAACTTTTCCCTATTAAAATTGTCTATCATGCAAACTGACTCATCATTGGCTTTGAAGAAAATCTTCATGTTGGTTTCATCCATGACCTTGTGTGCGCGCGCGCGCGCGCGCGCGTGTGTGTGTGTGTGTGTGTGTGTGTGTGTGTGTGTGTGTGTGTGTGTGTGTGTGTGTGTGTGTGTGTGTGTGTGTGTGTGTGTGTAGGTGATAAAAACTATTATTTTTGATGTTGTTCTAATTAAGTGAAGAAGGAAGTTCCCAAACCCATTACATAAAAATAACATCAAGTTAAAAGAGAATAGAATTGATTTCATGAGAAGTAGCAACTACTACACATAACCCAAACTAGAGAAAACATCAAAAAACAAGCTAAAACTAGAAAAAACAATAACTAACCAAGCTAGGACCAAAGCAAAAACCAACCACCATGTAAAAAGGCCCAACAATTAGACCAAGCCACAACCAACAAAACCAAAAGTAAAACAAAAACAAAAATACATCTATTACACCAAACTCAACAATTGAAACAACCACCCTAAATCAAACCAACAACCAACCCCATCATAGACCAACACACACCACTTGGAGGCAACTAAACATGTCCCAACCCATCACTTTTGTAGCTCCTTGAGATGATCCAGTAAAGAAAACCTGGAGGAATGAAAAGGTATGGTCTCAATCCATCACTAGGAGGCCTCAAGAATGTCTTCTTCCATTTTTTGAATCTCCTCCTTGTGCTTCCTATTCGCATATTTTTCTTCCAGTTGGGCCTTCAGACTACCAATGTACTCCAATTTGGCTAGAACCAAATTGTTTTGGTAGACCAACTTGTTAATTTGTTCCCCAAGTTTATCCTATTTTTATTTATAGACACTATAGCCTTCATCATTTCATCATTCTCTTCCTCTGAAAGAACTTGATATCCTCCACCTACTCCTCCAATTGTTCCCAGTTCTGAAGCTTGTCACTCAACTCCATGTGAATGATGAAGGGTGCTCCCCTTAATACCATAAACCCATAATAGAAACAAAGAAACAAAAGCAAATAAGAGAACAAAATATGGACTTCTTATTATCACCACAAATGTGGAATTATAAAATTCTCAAGTACAATATGCTAACCCACATGGGTGCCTTCATTATAGTAATTTGCAAGACAATGCTGCAAACTACATCTAGAGTTGTCCTAGACAATGTTTGGGCCTTTCTTAAATAGGA
The DNA here is from genome assembly GCA_028749045.1 of Cupressus sempervirens. Lineage (NCBI taxonomy): Eukaryota > Viridiplantae > Streptophyta > Pinopsida > Cupressales > Cupressaceae > Cupressus > Cupressus sempervirens. Next base: position 230,503,818 of record CM053784.1, read on the forward strand.
AATTTTATGACGCCCAGGAAGGTTCTAGACATTGAAACTTAATACATAGGGCTAAAAAACCCTAACAATACATATAGAGTCGGCCAAATACTTTTTTGACAATTATTTTAGATATTTTGAGTAGCCCAATTTGGAAGGTCATAACTGTCGAACCATTGCTCTAATTGGCTATTATAATCACTTTTCAAAAATGTCAGCCCCTAATCTACATGCTCAGAATAGTGCTAGTGTGTTGCCATTAAGTTTTCGGACCTCATCCGAGCACTCTAAGGCCTCCAACAGTGAGCTTGAAGATTTTTCTATAAATTTTTCCACCAAAAATCCACAATAACTTCTTTGATACTTAAGCTAGAGAAATGCAATTTTAATGGTAGGCTTATAAGGCTAAAATGAACCTTCTTGTCGAAAATGAGAACATTTTGAGCTCATATGATAAACTTACTAAAATAGAAAGTTCCCAAAAATAGCAACCCCCTGTCTACTAGTCCTTATTAAAATACCAAAGACCAAAAAGAAAATATTTTTGGGTGATGCAAGATTTCTCTTAGACCCAGGATGCTCTTGTATCAGACACCTAGGGTAATTTGAGAAGTGACTCCATCATGTCTCAGGTGTTTGGAGGAAAACCAAGATGATTAACCTCCTCCCTTGCTAGCCATGATGAATCCTCTACTAGCCTCCCTTTCCATTGACCAAGTATTCCTCATAAGTTTTGTTTCTTGTACTTTTTCCAACATGATTGTCCATTATCTCCTCAATCTCCTTTGTAGCTGAATTGGCTGTTGGAATACTCCACTACACTTTCGCAACTTCATCTCCATCACCTCCTTCATAATACTTTGTCAAATTTGAAATATTAAATACTGGTGAAATATTCAATTCAATAGGCAACTCCACTTTATACTTGCATTTCTAGAATCATGCCTTTTCACTATCTTGCATGGTCCAAACTTCTTCATCTTCATCTCCAATCTAAAATTTCTTATACCTCATTTTCAAATCTTCCTTAGCCTTGTATTGTGAATTCATCTTTGTTATGTGCTTCCTCAACTCCTCATGGATGTTCTTCAAATGTAACTTAGCAAATTCTTCTACTTTGGCACTACTTATCTCTCCTTTATCAAACTACCACAATTTAGAAGCATTTATGGGACTACTCCCATATACAATCTGGAATGGTGATTTACCAATACTCCTATTGATAGAATTATTATTTGCAAATTTTTCCTATGGTAAAATTACATCCCATCCTTTTGGCTTATCTCCAACCAAGCATCTCAGCAAGTTTCCCAAACTTTGATTTGCAACTTCTATCTATCCATTAGTTTATGGATGATGTAATGAACTGAACTTCAAATCTATCTTCAACTTCTTCCACAATGTACACCAGAAATATCCAACAAATTTGGTATCTTGATCTGAAACTATACTCTTTGGCAGACCATATAGTATCACCACTTCTCTGAAAAATAACTCTACCACATGAACATCATCACTAGTCTTCTTGTGAGGAATAAAATGTGTCATCTTTGAAAACCTATCAACCACCACAAAAATACAATCATGCTCACACTTTTTCTTGGTAATCTAAGAACAAAATTCATGTTGACATCCTCCCATGGCTTCTCTGGTATAGGTAATGGCTGATACAACCTTGTATTCTACTTCACTCCTTTCTCCATCTGACATACTCTGCAATTCCATACAAACTTCTTCACATCTTGCTACAACTATGGCTAGTAATAATTCTTAGCAACAAAAGCTGTGGTTTTATCTCTACCAAAATGTCTAGTCAATCCTCCAATATGCTTCTCCTTGATCAAATTCTCTCTCATTAAACATATGAGAATGCACAATTGGCTTCCTTTGAACAACATACTATCTTGATCATAAAATCCAACAACGTTGTCCTATCAAGTGTTATAGGTTTTGTACAAGCCTTCCATGCTTCACCAAAATTAGGACCATCTAGATAGAAAGTACTAAGTTCCTTGATCCCAACCACCTCTATCTGCATTTCTGTCAGCAAAATTTGTCTTCAACTAAGAGCATTTGCAACTTTGTTGGACTTCCCACTCTTGTGTTTCAAAACAAATGTATAACTCTGCAAAAACACAAACCATTTTAAATGTCTTTGGTTCAATTTCCCTTGACTATTCAAATATTGCAAAGCTTGATGATCAATATACAAAACAAACTCCTTAGGAAGAAGATAGTGTCTCCACTTCTTCAATGCATGAACTATAGCATAAAATTCTTGATCATAAACAAAACATTTTCTTTTTGCATCATTCAACTTGTCACTAAAATAAGAAACAGGTCTACCTTCTTGGCTCAAAACAACTCCTATTGCAGTACTGCTAAAACAAGCTACTTAGTAACTTTCTATTTCAATAGATTAAAAATCTTATATGCTCCTATAGTCCACTTAAATTCTTTCCTATCTCCTCTCATTGTTTCAATTAGGGGTCCATAAATACTAGTAAAACTTCTTATGGACTTTCTATAAAAACTAGCCAGTCCATGAAAAGATCTTACCTCTATCGCACTTCTTGGAGTAGGCCATTCAAGGATAGCCTTCACTTTCTTTGGGTCCATTTTTAGACCTTCTGCTAAGACTACAAATCCCAGGTACACTCCTTTAAAAAATAGCACTTCTTCAGGTTTATCAACAACTTATCTTCCCTCAACTTATCAAACACCTTTTGAATATGATCAAATGCTCCTCCAATGTCTTACTAAAGATCAAAATATCATTTAGGTAAACAATGACAAACTTACCCAAAAATTCCTTCAATACCTCATTCATGAGCCACATGAAAGTGCTTGGTGCATTGGTTAGCCCAAAAGGCATGGCTAACCACTCGTATAGTCCTTTTTTCTTGTAAGCAATCTTCCACTCATCACCTTCTCTAATATGAATCTAATGGTACCCACTCTATAGATCTATCTTTATGAAATACTCAGCCCCACTCAAATAGTCCATAATATCATTCATCCTTGGCAATGAAAATTTATAATTGATTGTGATTTTTTTGATAGTGTGAGAACCTATGCACGTCCTCCATTCTCCATTCTTCTTTGGTGCTAATATGGCTAGTACAAAAAATGGACTCAGACTCTCTCAAATCATCCCCTTCTGCAACAACTCATGAACTTGTATGTTCAACTCTTCACTTCCTGCTTGTGTTATTCTATGCATTGCCTTGTTTGGAGAACTCACTCTTGGAACCAAATCCATCTGGTAATTGATCTTCCTCATTGGGGGTAATCTAGCAGGTACATTATCTAATAAAATATTAGAAAAATTTCCCAACATATCTGCAACTTCTACAGGTACCTCCTCTACTTCTTTTGTACTATCTTTTGGAATTATAGAAAATCACATATGCTCACATTTCATACCTTTGAGAAACTCTTTTCCATCAACAAAATATATTTTGGCAGCACTGTATACCTTTTCTTCTTTCTCCTTTAATGACTTTAATTTATGCTTCATTATATATCCTTGGTCAGAGTGTAGGTATTTTCTCACCCATCACATATAGCATTCATGTCAAACTACCATGGCCTACCCAAAAACATATTACATATGTCCATAGGTATGATATCACGTAGTACCTCATCTTGGTACCTTCGAATCTTGAACTTCACTGAGCACTACTCATTGACCATGACCTTGTGGTCATCTTGCACCCAAGTAATACAGTATGGAAATGGGTGTTTTTGTCTCTTCAGCTTCAGCTTTGTGACCATTATTTCTAAAACTAGATTGTCAATACTTCCACCATAAATGATCATATCACAACACTTATCTTCACATCTGCACCTTGTGTAAAACAAGCTCCTTCTTTGATCAGGTTCGTTTTCACCACTCAACAACACTATTTTGTTAACTAGGGCATTCCTCTCTCAGCATCTCTAGAATGTGATGATCTAACACCTTCATCAACATGTGTAACTTTGGCCTGGCCTTCAGTTCTTTAATCTATCCTTCCTTGGCGCTAAGAACATTCAAATGCTCTATTCCCTTCTTTTTCATAGTGAAAACATTTTCGACAGAAGCCTCCTCTTCCAAATCCTTGTCCTTTGCCTCTTCCTCTCTGATCCCTATTGTTCTGATCATGGAAATGATTAGAATTGTTTCCCATCTGGTTCTAAATAGTACTTCTAGCCTCATCCTTGTTCTTCTGATCATCATTATGGCCACCATAAGATTGTCTGCCAAATCTTCCACGTCGAACTCTTACACTATTCTTGTTGTCAAACTTCTTACTTAATTTCTCCTCAACTCTTAGGGAAAACTGGTATGCTTCCTCAATATTTTTAATTCAATCCAAACTTAGCTCATCTAGAATACTCAGCCTTAACCCATTAAGCTAATGAACCACTTTCTCCTTATCAACTTCTGCACGACTAGTTCTAATGAGAACTTGATAGAACTCTTTGGTATACTCTTGAATAGATTTTCCTACTTGCTTCAACCCTTGCATTTTCTTCAATGGATCAAGCTCACACATGGAAATGAATTTTTGTTTTAGTTTAGCTATCATTCGATCACATATGGTGATTTTTTCTTTCCCTTTCTATTTCGCTCCAACTAAACCTCCTACCACCAGATCTTTGCACATCCCTTCAGTTTCACCTTTGCAAACTTGACCCTATCAAGATCCTCAATATCTTCATACTCAAAGTACTCCTCCAGTTCATTAATCCATATGATCAGCTCCTCTGGGTTAAGATTTTCCAAAAATGTGAGAACTTCAAACTTAGGTCTTTTTCCAATCTTGGAGATGATCTTAAAAAGCCTCTCTTCCTCTGGTTTTAGAACTGCCTTTGGTTTGGCATTTTCTTCTTCTTCTTCCTCATCTTTGCTTTCATCTTTTACAATAAGATTTATTCCTCTGTGCATTTTTCCTTCCAATGTTTGCATTTTTCTTTGGAGGGCTCTAAAACCCTTAGGTGTAACACCTATAGCTCTTTCACCATGCTCTCTTAGTGGAGGCATTTTCGCACTTTCACTAAAACCCTAGTGAAAGCTACCTCACAATCAGTGATCTTTCTACACGCTCAACCCAAACCACAGTACTAGTGCAAATTGCCTCACAGTCAACGATCTGCCCACACACTCAAGAACTCTAAATCTAATACCCCTTGATGAAGGGTGCTCCCCTTAATACCATAAACCCACAAAAGAAACAAAGAAACAACAAAAAATGTGAGAACAAAATATGGACTTTCTACCCACATTAGCACCTTCACCACAGTAATCGACAAGACAATGTTGCGAAGTACATCCAGAGCTGTCCTAGACAATGTTCAAGCCTTTCTTAAATAGGCAATTTTATGCCACCCAAGAAGGTTCTAGACATTGAAACTTAATACCTAGGGCAGAAAGACCCTAACAATACATATAGAGTCAACCAAATACATCTTTGACAATTATTTTACATATTTTAGGTAGCCCAACTTTGGAAGGTCATAACTCTCAAACCGTTGCTCTGATTGGCTATTATAACCACTTTTTAGAAATGCCAGCTCCTAATCTATAGGCATGAAATGGTGATAGTGCCCTTTTGTCAAGTTTTTAGACCTTATCTGGGCACTCTAAGGCCTCTAAAAGTGAGCCTAAAGATTTTTCTACAAATGTTTCCACCAAAAATCCACAATAACTTCTCTAATACTTAAGCTGGAGCAATGAGACTTTTATGGTAGGCTTATAACTCTAAAATGAACCTTCCTATAGAAAATGAGAACATTTCGAGCTCATATGAAAAATTTACTAAAAAATAGCAAGTTTTAAAAAATAGCAACTCCTTATTAAAATAGAAATTACTAAAAAGGAAATTTTTTCGGTTATGCAAGATTAATCTTACACCCAGGATGCTCCTACATCAGTGAACATTCCAACACACTTCATCCCTGGGGCTCGATGTCTAGTCCACTAATTTTCTCTCTTCCCCTGCAATGGCTTCTAGCCTATTGATCTTCCTACATGCATATGCATCTGGAAAAGGACCCACCTAATAACTTCTTTCAAACTTTTCCTAACAAGAAGCCATGTTTGTCAAATGCAAGGTAAGAAAATTCAAATTAATGATACCATCCTTAGTTTTTAGGATGGACCAAGATGAGGGTTCCCTAGACACTTGAGGGTCTCCCGGGTAGCTTAAAGACATAGTGAGGGAGGGAAGATACATGCTAGAACCAAAGGAAGGGGGGGTTAAAATTTTGAGAAGAGTTGTCAAGGGTTCAATTAGTTTCCATAGATGAGGAAGAACCCTTCTCAAATTCATCCAAAAAAACCACTATTTCATCAATGGTATTAGGGAGATCATCTTTTTAAATTTTATCTTTATAGGGGCATAGTCCTAAACAACCAAACTAGAGGAGGTTTAGCAGTGGTTATGGTTTGAGCTTGCCTCATAGAAGGGGAAATGACTTTAAAAACTTTCTTATCCAGCTCAGGCGCAAGGTGAGTGGAGGAGTGAAGGGTTGAATTCTAATAGAATTCATAGAGTCTAAATAAAAGACCCTTATGTTTGGGCAGGGAGCCTTTGACTTTATAGTCTCCCATAGACATAGAAAGAGAAGAGTAAATCCAAAATGGGAAACAAAAAGCATCATTCCTCCAAAAATGATTTAACATGAGGAAAATTTGGGGATGAAACCATTTATACCTTCCTTTGTAGGTGATAAATCAAATTAGCACCTTCAATAGGCCTTTCCACAACCCATTCATTGCCTCTCTATTGAAACCATGATGAAGCCTAGGAACTTTCTCACAATAGTAAGAAAGTGCTCCAGAGCCTCTTTGAATGACATTTTTGTGTTTCTCATAATCTTCACACCATCCATGCTCAACCCATTAATGGAAGAAATGGACTCTAAAATAGACACAAAGGAAACACAACCCACCATAACATTTCTTTCATCCAAAGACTCCATAATTTTTTGGGAGAGCTCAAGGTTCTAACTCTTCATACCCATGTATACTTAACAATCCCTCCATGCTCGATGGTTTCCCAAAGTGCATTATCATTCTAATACTCACCCCATTCATCAAGTTTAATATGATTGGGGTCCCCATCCATGCTTCTCATCCTCTAATAACTGTAAATGTTACACACAACTTTTAGGAAAAAAATAGACCCAAGAAAATTGAATACCAAATTTATAGATTTGCACACAAGCTAAATAACTCGAACACCCAAAAGGTAAGCCAACTCATCAAAAAACTACAAGGACACCACCCCAATAAAGGAGGCATCTTCATTAATGCATAACTTTAAAGCTATAATTGTAGATTGCATTGTACGCCTATGCTAGGATAGATGAAGGGTCATCCCAAATTTTGAACCCCTCTATATATTTTCTCACACTTGCCAACCTATCTATGACATGATTGTATTCTCAGTAGGTATGGTGAAAAGACACCTCCTCATCATTCATTAACATGTGTCTAACCATTTTTATAACATCTTATTATTTCCATCCGACCTTAACAATGTCTCTTAAAATATTAATTATTGTCAAGTTTAATAGCGATTCATTGAGGGATTGATCAAAATATTCCTAGCTTTGTTGAGTTGTTATATCAAAAAAATAGTATGTGTTTGTACTTTTAAATTTGAGGGGTCTAAGGTAACATATTATAGGTTGCTTTGATAAAGTATAAGATAGGAGTTTTGTTAGTTATGGAAGGGTTAGTTGGGTAAGTTAAAAAGTATTAAAGGATATATTGATCTTGTATATTGGATGGTCATGATTCTTTTTGTTGATTTTTTTAATCAATAAAAAATGGTTAGACCCTAAAGTGAGTACAATTAGGTAGGTTGAGTCACGATCGTATTAGAGGTAATTAAATTAGATGATGCTAAAATAGAAACATTATAAACATTTATTCTTGTGTAGAATAAATACAAAGAGGGTAGGCAATTACTTGCAAATTTTCATGTTACGGGTTTTACAAGATAGATGTAATTATAGGGTCTTACATAATGAAGTCATTATATATTGGTTGGTTGGTGTTGAAGAATACATGGTTGTATGTTTGAGCATATTATATAATGGATTTGGAAAGGTGAAGATTAATAAAACAATGCGGTATACCACTTAAATTTGGATTGGTCAAAGTTAGGGAAGAGTGTAGTAAACTATTTAAAATACTCTTCTAGGAAAATTGTTCTATCCAAACCTAAAATAAAATGTGTATATGTATTGGATATATATGATGCAAAAATAGGTTGATCTAACTAATAGAAAATGACTCAATGCATAATATCAAAATATTTAACTATTTTTATATAGTGTTATATTTATGGTTGCTAAAGATAGACAATAAATCTTTGGGTGAGGGTAGACTATTATTATACTTATGTCAAGATTCAAGCAACAATTTCTTGAAATTATAGTATTATGTAAAATAGTTTAGTTTCAAATATATAGAAAAAAATTCTATATATGTACAAAACTAAACAAAGATATCAATTTATTTTTTTAAAACCTTAAATTAATGTAGTATTTTTTAATTTTATAACATATTAATACATGAATATAAAATCTATTATATGAAATCTACATCAAACTTTGAAGTAAATACCATGTTATTCATTTCCACCTTTTTTTAATTAATTTCCAACACAAACATAATAATTATTAGATTAACATATCAATGAATGTACCTTGCACCTCAACATCTAATACTAATAAAAGTTCAACATTTGAATTTTTAAATATATAGTTTCTTTCTTACATAAATAAAAGTTCAATAACTTCACACTTTAAAATATAATGATAATAATAATAATTTATAATTTATAAATAATATTAACAAATATATAACATCTTAATTACACCATACCACCATCCTTAAATTTTAACGTGAAGACATTGTCTTACCCCAACCTACCTAGACCACGATCATATGAACTCTTCACACCTTCGTCATAGGCTTGAATTTATATGACTTAAATTAGACTGAGATTAACTAAATTGTTAAAGCCCCGTAATCCCTGATAACTAACTTTTGGTTTCAACCACTCTTTATATCCTACTGCTAAATCATTTACACTGTCTTTTGATTCTTCAGAAAACTGGAACTGCTTACAGAAACTCCAATGGAAAATATTTTTTTCTATCTTCTGCTGCTAGTCTATATTTGTGTTTCATTACAGTCTGATTTTATAATCGCTTGCAATCACGAATACTGGAACAGAAATATAACTTCATGTTCAGATCTTTCCGTTAAGTTCTTTGATGTCCAAGCGTACGGTGCTATAGGCAACGGATTGGGAGATGATACTCTGGTAGTTTATTTTTCTCCTCTTTTTCCATTCAAAATCTTTAGATTTTAGTTATTAAACACTTCAAATTCTGTTTTTAATAATTTAGAGAAAGAAATTTCTATCATTCGAGAAACATGGGGCTTGAAATACGAATGACTGTCGCTATTATCATACATTTTGCCTAAAATTGCAGAGTAAAATGCGCAGTTGTTCAGTGATAAATCCTAGATGCTTATAGTCGCCTTTTAAGTCTCGTTACAGACTTGTTCTATACAAGTACCTGATAGCTAAAAGCGAAAACAATATTTGAAAATAATTTATTTGCACAGCGTAATTTTGAAGAAACTGTATTCTCAGATTGCTATGAACGTTTCTATTTCTGTTTCTAAAAAAATTTTGGAAGCTGTATTTTGTATCGAAGGCGTTTATTTATCCGCAGGAGAACAATCTCCCATCAGAACATATTATTCGGAAAATATTTTAAAGGAATTTCTTGTTTTCGTTTGCTCTGTACATTATTTAGAATTATATTGATATTATTTTTACTAAAACCTCAATTTGAACGGCCTATAGTATACATTCAAAGCTTCTTAACTAAATTTTGAAAAACATTAACTATTACAGTATTTGCGACAAACCTTGTGAAATCGAAGTGATGTCCTTGAAAAATTTGGCTTAGCGGTTTATTTTGTTCGGATCGCGTGATTCTAAGCGGAAAAATTTCTCGTTGCACAAGTTTTCTTTGCTGATTTGTCAATTTAAGGTACAATCAGGGAGCACTTTAATGTTGAATAAGCCTCAGAAAGTATTTTTGATGACGTCTTCTTTACCCTACGTGTAAATTTAGCATCACTTTCATTTAATCGCTTTGATTGAACAGTTCTGTTTACTTATGGACCGTATCTCTAAGCCAATACGGAAAGTATTCATTATTTCACAAAATATACCAGTCTAGGTGTCAAAAAGCGTAGCGATTTATTTCAAATAATCTCTAATTCGATTGCCATGCTCCTGAGTTTTAACACGCAAACGGAAAAGTCCTGCTGGCAGCTTTGAAAAACTAAACAATCGCAGATTTGTTTTTAAATTCCTCGTAAATTTTCACTTTTTGAGTGCCTGGAACACCACCTAACACCTCCTGCTTTGTATCTTTACAATTAAAAATGAACGAGATCAGAAATTTGTATTTAGAACTCTATGTGGAGTTGTTACCACTTACACATTACACGAAGAAATTAAGCCTGAAAAACTTTTAGCGAAAGAATGCAGCTTAGTTAGTGTGTGATATTACTTTTTTTCAAATTACAAAGCTTGTCGATTTCTTTGACTAGAACTCTTTGACTAAGCGTTGCACTTGCTCCTTGTCTTTATGCTGGTGATTTTATGTGAATATGTCTGCTTTTGCAGGCATTCTCACGAGCATGGGCTGCCGCTTGTCCATCTCCTTCCGCGATATTGCTTGTGCCTGGCCTCAAAACATTTCTTGTGAAGCATTCAGTTTTTTTCGGACCGTGTGCACCAGGCTTTAGATTTCAGGTATTGTTTTGGCGTCGTGATCACTAATGCCGCCTTTTTAATAAGCTCAATGAAACCAATTTAACTGTCAAACAACTTTTACAGATAGACGGGACAATAATTGCACCAAAATTTCCTGAACGATGGACGAATGATAAAGTATGGCTTGAATTTAAGCAACTCGAAAATTTCAGCCTGGTGGGAAGGGGCATGTTTTTTGGACAAGGACGTCAATGGTGGTATTCAGCTTGCGAGGTGGTAAATAACAAGGTAAAACTATATTAATCTTCTTTTTTTCAAAATCCCTGAAGATTTCAAGGATTCTCAAAAATATCTAATTCTATTCAAACATTCCAGTTACTTTTACCCCATTTATTAAGTAGGGACATCGGAAATGGTGGTGTTCATAGCCAGAGGTGGATCCAATAAATCCCTAGAGATATATCCAATAGAGAGATCTCAAAACACAAAACCTTTTACCAGTTTAACTCAGAGGAATCCAACATAGACTTACACTGCAATGAAAGCAAATTTGAATTGAAGATTTTGAAAGATCATTATTTGTTATTTGTAAATTAATTTGCTTGAGGAATTACCTCTAATAATGAAAATCGTATTGTTTGGTTTTCATTGCAGCGGGTATGTAGAAGATCGCCAACGGTGAGTAGACATTTCAAAGAACTTTATGCATCCACTTCCTTCTTAATAAGTTATACAATTGATTCTCACCGAACAATGCATGTAATTGTTTGAATATGAAGGCCATTCAATTCGAATATAGCAGAGGGGTCATAATTGCAGGAATAACGATTGTCGAAAGTCCTCGCTCCCATTTAAATTTTCTTGGATGTCAGAATGTCGAAGTCCTTTCGGTTAGAATTTTGGCCCCGGAAACCAGTCCAAATACAGATGGTATTCATTTAGAATTTTCCACAAATGTTCTAGTACGCGACTGCGTTATCGGTTCAGGTAAAGCAGAGTAAAAACTTGTAGATCTGTTACCAATTCAACATATAAGGTCGTGTGCTATCATTTTAGTTTAAGCTGCTGCCAAAAAATTTCAAATATAGAACTTTGACTGAATTCAGATCTTGGGTTTTTCAGCTTTCGTTATATAGTATCTTTTAGTCTAAGCTGCTACCAACAAATTTCAAATATGGAACTTGCAATGAATTCAGTTTTTTTTGGCTTTTAAGCTTTCATGATTTTGCCTTGTTTGAGAAATTTGTCTTTGCAAATAATTTTAAAATTGATTATAGCAACTAATTCCTTTCTTTCCTTGCCCTTTTCCAACTTTCAGAGTACGCAAGAACTCGAACATAAAAATTTAACGACAGATTTTATTATAGATCAAGGACACATAATTACTAACAAAATGTCGAAATCAAATGGAGCAGGGGATGATTGCATCTCAGTCGGTAAAGGATCTTCAAACATCACCATACAGGATCTTACATGCGGACCAGGTCACGGAATAAGGTGCAATATTCTGTACCAAGAAATCCATTTACTCAAAGATCTTACAATAAATGCCATGAAATTGGAAAATAATCATCTCTTGATGTATTAAATCATTAGCCTATCTCCCCTGCAGTGTGGGAAGCCTTGGTAAAAAGCATTCAGCCGACGAGGTTTCCAATGTATTCATAGACGGCGCCAAATTAATAGGAACTCAGAATGGATTAAGAATCAAGACATGGCAGGTACTGAACACAGCTTAACCCATGAAAAATTGAAAGAAATTTGTAAAAACATGGAAAATCCACCCTCTACACATTCTGAATACATAAATTTGAAATTTTGCCACTAATAATAACAGGGAGGTATGGGCTTGGCAAAAAATATTGTATTTTCCAATGTTCAAATGGTAGACACAGCCAACCCAATAATAATCGATCAGTTTTATTGCGATTCACCAATGCCCTGCCACAATCAGGTTCTCTTCTTTAATCCCCTATTTTAACTGTTTGAACTATTTTTGTAACTTTCACTTTTCCTAACTGAAATAACTGAACTATTTTGTTGAGTTCACAGACGTCTGCGGTTCGAATCGCAAATGTAACATTCAGAGACATTACAGGAACTTCGGCAACAAAAGTAGCAGTGCGTCTTTCGTGCAGCAAAGACATACCATGTACAGGCATACTTCTGAGTGACATATCTTTGAAGCTGACCTCAGGTGAGCAGCCTCGATCTTATTGTGAAAATGCACACGGATCGACATGGGGAACTGTAAATCCTCCAAGCTGCCTCATCTAAATTTGTCGACCTACTGAAACGATCAAATCTCGCGCAGACAACAATTAACGAACGTATGGATTGTATGAACAAGAAACAGGAATTTTGAGAAGTAAATGAAGATCTTAGAATGAATCTATGGTCAGAAGCTGTCATGGTAGATAACAATTTTTTTTTATGAGAAAATGAAAAAAATGCAGACAAGCAAATACATTGTATACATTTCATGTTTGGTATATGATTAGAAGCAGACTTCAAAAAACTAGGTGTAATGCGCGACTACAATTCGATGGTCACTGTAGCGTTCTTTGTTGTTAACTTTTGGATAAGGTAGCGATTAAACTATAGTTGGAATATTCCTAATATTGATTTGAAATCCTTTTAATTTACATGTGTATATCTTTTATACACTCCAAATTATGTATACATGTTTCCAACACCAAATTTCTTGTATCATTATAACGAATAAAATAATCAAATGAATAAAAAATAAAATATAATAATTACTAGCACTTGCATCTTTGAAGGATGCAAGTTCTAGCACTTGTGCCTTTTAATGATGTTCTTAAACAGTTATTCATAAAATATCCCTATCTACTCCCTTACTCCCATCTGTATGTCTCTCTTGTTCACAAACATAGATACTCCTTTTTCCCCTTATCTATATTTTATCTTACCTATCTTTATCATTCACTCCTCTCTATATCTCTTTGATTTATTCTATGTATGTGAACTATTTAGATATATCTATCTACTATCCATCTATTCCCTCATATATCTTTATCATTCTCTCTATTTCTCTACCTCCTTCATGTCTCTACCTCCTTCGTGTCTCTCCCTATGATTACCTATCTATTTTTATCACTATCCATCTATTTACATCTTTACCCCTCTTCCTTCATATTTTCATCTTACTCACTCTCTCCCCTACCCCTTCACTCTCTCTTTATCTCTCATTATAATTATATTTCCTTCTAACTCTTCATCTCTATCCCTCCCTCTCCATCTTACTCTATATTTTTATATCTCTTTTTTGTATCTATACATCTCTCTCTAATTCACACATTCTCTCTATCTACCCACCTACCATTTCCTTTATATCATTCTTATACACACATACACCCCTTTCTCTATCCCTGTCTATATTTTATATTACCCTTCTCTTTACCATTCACCTTATCCCCTCTCTCTCATCAATTTTTACCTTTGACCTCTTTAATTATCATTTCTTGTAGCCTTGCCTTGTGAAATGCACACAATCTATCATATTTTCATACAACTAAATAAAATAAACATTTATTGATATAGGTTAGTTTACAAATGCATTGAATATTTACTTTCTAAAAATGTTTTATCTTATTCCTAACCATATTAATGGTTGGTTTGAATTTAAAATTATTAAGTTTACAATATGTATGATTAAGATTTGTAAATGTATACTTTTAATATTGATTAGTCTTAAAACACTATATGAGATGAAAAAAAAAATTTTAAAAACTCTAGTAATGGGACTTTGAATTAAATACATGACAACTCTAGAATTAATTATAAATTTATTATTTATATATAACATATATTATTTTAAAATTTTATACTCTCATTATACTGTATTGAAATTACAATATTGTTATATTTTAAATAATATTATATTATTAATATATTACTTTATATTATATATATCTTATTTATTTTACATTTAGTTTTATGATGTTCCATATAATATTTTACAATTATTTTAATAAATATTGAAAACAAAATAATAAAAGAGAACATAAACCCTAAACCTTAAATTTAGAACAATAAATAATCTTACATTAAATTTTTATATTATTTTGTTTTGTTAAATGAGGTAAGATTATATGAATGGGTGGTTCTTTAAATGATGTAAGATGATATGAATGTTGAAATTATGAAATATTAAATAAATTTTACGTAGAGGAATTTTGAATAAATATATGGCTTTAGGTTTTTTATAGACAATAAAATAAATTATTGCATTTCTCATCCAAATGGTTTTGGCCCTTTTCTTTTTGAAGCCATAAGTTTTCGAATAAATAACTAAAAGAATTTTTTTATAACATGTCCAAACAATATAATATATTAAAAAGGGCTAACATTCATAAAATTCTCTTTCTAATTTTTTTTTCTTTAATTAGTAAATGGTCAAAGCCTTGTGTTGTATTGAATAAATTAAATTGAAATACAAAATTTTTCATTCAAATGGACACTAGTAGAAAAGAACAGAGTAAGAAAACTTCCAGTCTTGTCAGGGACCAAAGTCCTATATTATACAATTTAAAAGGGGCACCCTCCCATTTTTAATACAATTTAAACGAGGCATCATCCCATTTTTAAATGAATAAAAAATATGATGAGACATGAAATTTAACACGAATTATGCCATGAAGAATTAATCTTCTTTTAGTATTTTTTTTGTCTACTTCCAGCTTCTTATATCTTTTGCAATAATCCTTCTATTAGCCTACAATCACACATATCTTTCTTTCCACAAATATTGAAGTGTTTTTACAATATTTGTAATTGCATTTTCTAATACATATTTATCGCATTTCTCTCTTTGTCTATATATAATTTATTATGCATTGGTATACTTAGTTTTTGACTTATCCATTTTTACTATTCTATTCCTTTAAATGATTATACATGTTTGTAGATTCTAAAATAGTGATGTCAATTTATCCAATCAAGTTTAGCTATATTTGAGATGGAATATCATTACTGATAGCAATTTTCCATCCTTCCCTTTGATTACTACATGGCGTTAATGTTTTCACTTTTATTTATGATGTTATACAAATATATCTATAGTTTTTTATGTCCTTATATGCTTAGATATGTATGCATTTATATTAATAGCTAGTTTGATATACTATATTATCTTATACGACTAAAGTTTACATTGTTCTATCTTTTAATATTTCTATTAACTTATTGATTAGTTTACTTATGAAAATTTCCCCGTCAGCTCCCTTATTTGCTAACTGATCTATTACTTTGTTACCTTTCAAAAGAATATGCATAATCTGAATATCTTCGATACAGTCCAGGAGATTTAGAACTTCTTCCAATTTAGAATTTAGAACCTAGTTAGGAGTCTCCCTTTTTCTGATAGCATTTAAGATAATCTGTGAATCTCTTTCAATAATAAGATTTGAAATGCTAAGCTTTAGGTAGATTTGGAGACCTTCTTGAAAGGCTTCTAATTTAACAAGGTTGTTAGTGGTCGATCCTATATATTTAGCCCTTTTAGTGATCCACTTGCTAAATTCATCGTTAATGATGCATCGTATCCCAGAAGTACCAGGATTGCCTTTTGAAGCTCCATCAAAATTTCATTTGGTCCAACCTATCACAGGTGGATTCCAACAACATTTTCTTCTAGCCTCTTTGTTCTTTTTTTGATACATCATTAGGGGATTGACTAGGTTTTTCCAACTTTTTCTCATAAGACCTTCCCATTCTTTAAATGATCCTTTCTCTATTGGAATCTTTGTAAGATGAGAGTTTAATGTTTCAACTATACATGCTTCAATTTTATTAGTTATCTCACATGCCATTCTATTTCTAACTATTACTTCCTTCTCCACCAATATTTCATTCACCATTCCATTCCCCTTAGACTTATGTTTATAACTATTTGCATGTCTATCTCTATTTATACTTATTACCTCTTCCATATGCATCTCTATCTCTATTTATGCTTATTATCTCTTCCATAAGCATCTCTATCTCTATGTATGCTTATTACCTCTTCCATTATAAAGCAAAGTGGAAGAACATTGGTAAGATTTTGAATATTCCAAAACATTGTGCTATTGAAACTTTAAATTGTTTTTTAGAAAGTATGTGATATTATAGAATAAATTTTCAATAAATTATATGTTTTATCTTTTTATCGATGAGTTAATTAGAATAATTTATTTTATCAACCTTTAAATTTATTTTGAAAGAATTGAACTAATTAGACAATGATGGAAATATCTAATTAGAAATGATATTAGCAACTAGAGGTGATATTAGTGATGTCAATTACATAGGTGAAATTTAAAAATAAACATTCTCTAAATTAGTTCAAGTTTCTTTTAAAAACAAATTAAATGATAGACTTGAGGAAAGATAACACTTTGATTAAATTAATATATTTATTTGTATGTTAAATGTTAAATTTTGTTTGTATTTATTTAATCTCAATTTTAAAAAATCTTTTCATTTACTAAAATATTTGCATTACATAAATAAATGATATAATAAATAAGAGTATTAAAATTAAAACAATCCAGCAACAATCCTCACAGGAATAAGCCTATTAGCTTAATAAAAATTGAAAATTAAACTAATTTAAATGATTAAAAATAAATTAATATCAAAACAAATTAAAACAATTTTATAAATTAGAAATTAAATTAATTTATAAAAAATAAATTTAAATTTAAATTTTCAAAAAGAGAATTAGATTAAGTATTGAACTAAATGAGAACTAATGCAAAAAAATAGAAGAACAAAAAATATTAGAGAAATTTTTTAGAAGTCTTCACTCAAGAGAGATTTAAAAGCTCAAGCTAAAATAAGAGGCAAGGAAAGAGAAAGACATAATTTTGATTAACGTTCTAGGGGTAGAAGTCAATGTCAACAAGCATCCATGAGGGAGAGAGTAACTCTCAAAACAACTTAAGATGAGGGATTTGTAAAATATTTCCCAAGAGAGATTTAAAAGCTCGAGCTAACACAAGGGGCAAGGAAAGAGGAAGACATAATTTTGAGTAATTTTCTAGGGGTAGAAGTCAACATTAGCAAGCATCCATGAGGGAGAGAGTAACTCTCAAAACAACTCAAGATGAGGAATGAAGAATAGAATCTCAAGCAAGAGAAGGATGGAGTGTCGTTATTCTCATAAATTTGAGCAATATGCAAGTGAATGCTAGAAAAAGAAAAGTGATTAGTCAAAGCAATATACTTATGTGGATGATAATGTGTGTAAAGGGAATAATTTCATAGCCTACATTACATGTGCAATATTGGTAAAGAAGAAAGCCTTGAGATCTTGTATTTGGATGGTAGTTGTAGAAACTACTAAGTGGTAAAGAAAGTTTATTTTCTTTTATCGATAAAAAAATTCAATTCTAAATTTAAAATAAGAAACAATTGTACTATTCTAGTTGTTGCAAAAGGATCTATTGTGATCTGCATCAACTAAGCTAAGAGGAAGATATTTTACCCCTAGTATAGAGCTTCAAAGAGGAGTTAGAGGTTATTGATCAAAATAGCACATATAGTTTACATCATTCATGTGTATGCAAGCTTGTTTGATGATTGTTGGCATGTGTTGTATAGATTAGGGTGTAGTATGTTGGTTGATTTAGTAAGAGAATTAATTATGGATCATGATATATAATTTGATAATTGTAATTATTGTATATTTGTAAAAGGTTATGTATTCATCTTAGCATTGGTTTATTTTATTATTTTTGCATTGGGGAAATCTAATAGGATGACCTAATTGCTTGTTTATAACTTGTATAGACGAATGTAATTTATGTGGGTGTAATGTATGGGATGAATATTATATGTGCGAGCATGTACATCGAATATTAGAGTAGACCTAAAGTATTGTAAGATGCTTTGGTAAGAGGTAAGTGTGGAATCCATTATCATTCTTAATTGTGCTTCATTAGAAATGTTAAAACAAGTATGTTTTCATCAATTAGTCCATGATTCGTATTTATAAATTACTGTGCTCTGACAGTGATCCTTTCATTTTCATAAACTCTTTAACAATAATTTAGTCTTTAAATAGAGATATTCTTTAAAAAGAGTAGGTGTACTAAATGTATTATATTTATTCCTAATAGGACCAAGTATACTAATAGGGACATTTTCATATTAATGCATGATCTTGTGGGTACAAGGCTTTCCTTGAGAATACAAATCCTTCTGTTATGATGTTGGTTTTTATCTTATAATGAATTGTTATATTCTTTGTTGATTATTTGTTTAAAAAGTTTTAATTTTATATTATTGCACACAATTGATTCACCTCACCCCACCCTCCACCCCCTAGTTGTGTGGTATGGACTTTTATAAGAACACATGTGATCTTCTTGAGTATTAATTATTGGGTGAATACAAAGAATAAAAATAATATAAAGTTAGAGAACGAATTTTCTTCATGTATAGATAAAGAGAAGAAAGCATTCGCATGTAATATGATTACCAAGGAAGCCTTGATTAGTGCCTTATCTTAATTCAAGTTTACTAAAGTCAAGGAATCGGAGTTAGCTCATGTGATTTGGCTTAAGTTGGAAGCACTATACAAAGAAGACATATAAAAAGCAACTGAAGTTATTGGTTTAGAAAGAAAAGTTATAGAATTCAAGAGGATGAGACTATCAAATCTAATGTACAAATGACAATAGAGATTATTACTATTATAAGGAATATTGGTGGAACAATTACAGAAGAAGAAATTATGGAAAATAACCCAAGATCTGTTATTACCAGATTATGAGACCAAGATCATGGCTATTTAAGAAGTGATACCTCTCACCAAGAGATTCAATGGGTGAAACATTGATCGGTAAAGTTATCAAATTTTCAAATTGTAGATTAAAAGACTCTTTACCCAAACTAGAGTCTACTTTTAAGGATACTTTCCATAAAGGAAAAAGAATGCTAACTAAAAGTGAAAGTACTTGTAGAGATTGTACAAATCTTGATGAATATGCTAAGGAATGGGGAGTGATGGAAGAAGAAGAAAAAAATCTTGAAGAGCTTAACGAATTGATTACGAGAATACAGATGTATAGGTAAATATAAAGGAATGTTGCCTTTGATTTTTTTTATGTAATATGATTGGTTATTTTGCATCTAGATGTCCAATTAGAGTGCCTTACTACAAGGCTAAGACTTACAAGTCTAAATGTCCTAAAGTGTTATATTATTCTAGTGAGGGAGAGACATATGGTGAATCAAAGAAAAAGTGATGGTGATGAAATTAGTTTTGTTGTTGTTAAAGTTGAAAGTCCTATGAATGAGGAAAAA